>SRLM01000157.1:829122-1018544 GCA_015708895.1 Populus ilicifolia | reverse complement strand
TACTACTACTACTACTACTATTATTGTAATTATTGTTATTGTTGTTGTTGTTGCTATTATTATTGTTTATAATTTGTACAATTAACCTCTCTATGGTTCGACCCCGGTCTTGCCAGGTTATTTATTACTTTGACACTTCTGCACTTGGGGGAAGACATCAATCTTTTCATCGTGTCATGTTATAATTGCAATCAATTTGGGCATTATAGCACTGAATGTCAAAGGAAAGCTCCATTAGAGGTACATGAGCATACCAACTATGCAGAAGAGGATGCCAACAACAGAGGAGCAGCTGCATTATTTGTCCAATAAGGACTTAACAAGAATCAAAAAAATATTTGGTATCTTGATTCTAGAGCCAGCGATCATATGTGTGGCCAACGAGATTTATTTGGTGATCTAGATGAGACCATACAAGATTTTTTCACCTTTGGAGATACCTCAAAAGTTCCATTCAAAGGTAAAGGCAACATCTCAATCAAGTTGAAGAATGACGATCATAGCTACATAGCCGATGTCTACTATATCCCAGCCATAAAGCAGAACTTGGTAAGCATATGTCAACTTCTAGAGAGGGGCTATACACTTTACATGAAGAATTACCATCTGACAATTATAGAATACAATGAGAGATTAATTGCCTATATGAAAATGTCCAAGAATATGATGTTTCCTTTAAACATCCAATATGGTGCAACAAAGTGTTTGAGTGTCATCATCAACAGTGAAGAATGACTTTGGCACTTGAGACTTGGACATTTGAATTTCACAAGTCTGAAGATGCTAGCAAGCAAGAAGATGGTCAAAGTTATGCCCCACATTGATCATCCAGATGAAGTCTGTGAGAGTTGTGTCCTCAACAAACATCACAGATCCAATTTTGCCAAAGAAGTTAACTAGAAAGCAAAGAAGTCACTGGAGTTAGTGCACATAGATGTGTGTGGTCCCATAAAGCCTATGTCGAATAGATAAAATAGGTATTTCCTCATTTTCATTGATGATTTTAGCAGAAAGACTTGGGTATATTTTCTGAAAAGAAAGTCAGAAGTGTTCAATTGTTTTAAAGATTTTAAAGTAATTATTGAGAAGCAAAGTGGCTACAAGATCAAAACCGTGAGATTTGATCAAGGTGGAGAATATACAACAAATAACTTTGAAGCCTTTTTGTACACAACAAGGCATCAGATATTAGATAACACCAGCTTATACACCACAGCTGAATGGTGTAGCTGAGAGGAAGAATTGAACGATTCTTGACATGGCAAGAAGTCTACTCAAAGCAAAGAAGCTACCCAAGCAATACTGGGTTGAAGCTGTATCATATGCAGTGTATCTACAAGCTGTCATTCCGCAAGAAGCATGGAGTGGTCACAAACCAAGTGTTACTCATCTTCGAGTCTTTGGTTGTGTGGCATATGCAAAGATCCCAGATGAAAGAAAGACCAAACTTGATGATAAAAGCAAGAAATGCATCTTTGTCGGATATAATGATAGAAGGATGTGATATAAGCTGTATAATCCCATCACAAAAAAGGTAATTATGAGTAGAGATGTTATCTTTGAAGAAGATAAAACTTGGCAATGGAATGATGACCAAGAAGTAGTTAAATGGATCAGCACTGATTTGATCCTTAAAAACGAAGAAGTACCACCAGTACTTGCAGAAGGTCCAATAGTACTGGTAGATGAGCCACAAAGTCCAATACACATATTCCATGTATTCAACAGGAGAAACACACAAGAATCATCATCAACACCATCATTACCAGAGCCATCATCAGCATCCTCATTAGAAGGACCAAGAAGGATGAGAAATCTAGAAGAGCTGTATAACGCCACTCAAGTCATGAAAGATACAACTCTATTTTGTTTTTTTGCAGATAGTGACCCACTTAGTTTTAATGAAGCTATCACAAAAGATAAGTGGAATAGAAGTAATGGATGAAGAAATACATGTCATTGAGAAGAATGATACTTGGAAGCTGACTTATCTACCAGAAAATAAGAAAGCAATAGGTGTCAAATGGGTCTATAAGACAAATAAGAATGGAAAAAGAAGAAGTGCAAAGATACAAAGCAAGATTAGTGGGGAAAGGCTACAAATAAAGAGAAGACATTGACTATGGAGAAGTGTTTGCTCTAGTAGCTCGACTAGAGATAATTAGACTGATGATTTCACTAGCAGCACAATATAGATGGAAGATCTATTAACTCGATGTAAAGTCATCATTTCTGAATGGCTTCCTAGAAGAAGAGATCTATGTTGAACAACTACTTGGATACATTGATGCTGAAAATGAAGGCAAAGTATATAAGTTGAAGAAATCCCTTTACGATTTGAAGCAAACTTTGCGTGCTTGGAATACCAGAATTGACAAGTATTTTCAAGATAATGGATTTGAAAAATGTCTATATGAATAATGCAATTTATGTGAAGAAAGAAGCAAATGATAACATATTATTTGTGTGTCTATATATTGATGACTTGATCTTCATCGACAACAATACTACCATGTTTGAAGACTTTAAGAAAAGCATGGTACATGAGTTTGAAATGACAGACATTGGTTTGATGGCACATTTTCTTGGCTTAAAAGTGGTGCGGAAAGAAAAGGGGATTTTTGTATCCCAAAACGGTTATGCCAAAGATATTCTTGAAAGGTTCAAGATGGAAAGCTACAATCCGGTATCAACTCCAGTTAAGAATGGAGTGGAATTAAAGAAGAGTAAAGTTGGAAATGTCGGTCCAACTTACTTCAAAAGCTTAGTAGGAAGCTTAAGGTACTTGACATGTACCAGACCGGATACTCTACAGAGTCGGACTAATCAGCAGATATATGGAGAAGTCAAACCAGTCTTACTTGAATGCAGCCAAGAGAATTATTCGCTACATCAAATGCACAATAAATAAAGGTATGTTTTATACCTCAAGTATAAATTTTAATCTTACTATCTGCTCGGATAGTGATTGGGGTAGAGATTTGGATGAATAAAAAAGCACAACAGAGTTTGTCTTTTTTATGAGAGATACATCTTTCACATGGTTATCCAATAAGCAATCGATTGTCACGTTATCAAGTTGTGAAGTTGAGTGTGTTGCTAGCAACTCAGTTATATGTCATTTAATATGGTTAAGGAATTTGCTGAAGTTTTTGGGATTTCCTCAAGAAAATCCTACAGAGATTTATATCGATAATCGATTAGCGATTGTATTGGTAAAGAACCCAGTAGATCATGAAAGAAGTAAACACATTGATACACATCATCACTTTATCCGAGAGTATGTAAAGAATAAAGAAGTCAAACTGATATCTTGCAAGACAGATGATCAAGTTACAGATATCTTTACCAAGCCATTGAAGAGAGAAGTATTTATTATATTGAAATTCATGCTTGGAATGACATCCCTCGATTGAGTTTAAGGGGGAGATTTGTTGAAATAAACTCAATCTAGAAGGTCAAGGAAGGCAACCACCAGCTGTCACCGCCCAACCGTTCAGCCGCCAGCCGCTTTCACACAGTCGACAATAGTCGCCTTCATACTTGAAGGTTGAATTTTCTTGTTTTGAATTCATGTATAAATAGACAATTAAGTTTATGTTATAATGTGTGGAGAGATTAGAGAGAAACACTAGAGAAAAAGATAGAAAGAGAGGATGTATTATTGTTAGCTTTTGTTCTTGAAATAAAATAGTGTGTTTTATCCCCTTCGAGTGTTTTAAAGCCACCGCAAATGATTTCTCCCACCAATATATCTTTCATTGGTTTATGACTCTCACTGATTGCATCTTCTAAAATCTTTGGCTTATGCATGTGAAAAATATTGCAAAGGATCTGTTAAAGAAGTACAAATTCATTATCAATCAACTGACAATGATTCTAAATTGGTGATATCTACAGGCATGTCCTTTCCATGAGCTGCTTTTCTTTAAAAAAAAAATTAAGGAGTTGTATGCATGGAAATCAAATAGGAGAGCTGTGAGACCAACTAGTTTTTAAATCAATAAAAATTATTAAAAATTATAGTGGTAGAACGAGTATTGCTCAGAAAGGCACATAATTTAAATTTAATTTTTATTTAAGTTTTGAGGTGGTTAGGCTTATGAAAAGGTAATTCTCAAAATCTTTTAATTATAGTGTGGATATATGGCTTTCGTTTCCCAATAATTGGATTAAAAAACTTCATTTATGAGTGCATAAAAAATCTCGAGAGAACTTCATTAACAAAAGATACAAAAAATAAAATATGTTGTCTTTCCAAATGTTAAATGTTTGCTTAATTTATTCATTCTCCAACGACACTCCTAGAGGATTACAGGAGAACACAAGCTTCGTCAGGATAGGCACGTCCAAGTTCGATCTTGCCAAGTCAAATGAGTCTAGATATGACCGTTGGACTTGGGTTTCACAACAACCTTAAAAACAAGTTTTATGTCAAGCTTGAAAAACTCTTTAACGTTTAAGTTAGCAGTGATGTAAGAGTAATGAAGCTCTTAAATACCGTGATATGTTTGTTTGCAAAGAAAATATGAGGGACAAAAAAAGTAATCAAAGGTTAAAGAAGAAGAATATAACGAGTTAGGAAATTAAAACCCATTATTTAATGGCTCATGGATATTTATACATCCATGAGCAACATCAATTTTTATGGATACAAAGTTTGTAATTTACTATCGAGTAGAAATGATGACATGACGAGGATCATTCTGTAGGTAAAAGTATTGTTTGTGTTTCTGGTTGGAGAAAAGAAGAGTAGGAGTTCTATGATTTCTTACCTAATCTTCAACTCTTCTCTCTTTCTCTTTCACTCCCTCTTCATTTTTTGCTCTTCAAAATTGGCTAAAGTTTTGCTCTTCAAAATTGGCTAAAGTTTTGTGATAAAAGAGAAAGTTAAAGAGATAAAGGCTAGGTTTTCCTTCTTCTCTCTTTTCTTTTCTGTCTTTATCTCTTTCTATGGTACGTGGCTAGGATTTCTCTTTTTCTTTTTATAGCATTTCCTTAAGTGCCACTCATAATGCCCTCTGGAAAAGGCTGAAAACATAATACGAAATTTAAAAAAAAAAAAAACTGCATGGGAAGGTATCAAGAATTATGAAATTTAAAATAGATATGTCTGCCTTAAGGAGACTTAATTTGTTATTTAAACTTAGCAGTTTAAATTTTGCTTTCAATAGCAATTACGAAACTAAAACATTAACTTCTTGCTGAGATCAAACCACGGACAATTACAATATTATTTTTATAGTTTTATTAGGGATAACATGTTCCGCATCGATCATTCATTCATTCTCCACTAGCACCTGTTTCTTTGACGAGATCTGCTGCCTTTTCTTGAATCAACTTCCACAAATCATCTACATGTCGTTCTTCAGTCAAGGTTGATCCGATCGCACAGCGTATGATAAACAAGCCACCAACCACCGCGTGAGTCATGAATGCACGACCACTTTCATTCACTGCAGCTAGAAGCTTACGGTTCAATTCCAAGCCTTGGCATTCATCGTGGTGCTTGAGCCTAAAACAAACCAAAGAAAACCTCCTTCGCACCACCACCTCAAACCTACTGTCTTTAGCCACCAGTGCCTCAAACCGCATAGCCAAGTTCACATCGCTACGAATATGGTACATAAGGTTTGCTAATCCATGCCTACGAATCACAATCCAAAGCTTCAGAGCTCTGAATCGCCTGCTCAATGCAATTTGCCAATCTTTGTAGTCCACTACGTCATTTGATTCACTGGCATTGTTCCTCAAGTATTCTGGATCACTGGACAGTGACTCGATTAATAAACGAGGCTTCTTAACCCACAAGCAGCAACAATCCATGTTAGTGAGTAACCATTTATGTGGATTCATGCTCAACGAGTCTGCAAGTTCTACTCCATCCAGGTAATGCCTGAATTCAGGGCATATGCATGCACTACCTGCGTAAGCTGCATCAATGTGGAACCATAGATTATATTTCCTGGCAATTTTCCCCAGATCCATAACAGGATCAACAGCTCCACATGCTGTAGTGCCTACAGTAGCGCATAAAAATAACGGCACAAATCCAGCTTTGATATCATTTTCAATTGCATCTTCCAATGCTTGAGGTGATAACGAAAATTCCGATGCAAATGAGGTAGAGAGGCATCGAAAATTAGAGGATGGAATTCCAACTAATTTGACGCCCTTAAGTAGAGTTGAATGAGTTTGATCAGAGGCATAAACTACCAGCTTCGTAATGTTTTCAGCTCCAATCATTCTCAAGGTCTCGTCTCTTGCTGCAACTAGGGTGCAAACTATAGCCTCACAAGTGCTACCGTGCAAGACACCACCTCCGTTTCCTGAGAACAAAAGAGTAGACGGGAGCTTGAGCATCTTTCCCATCCAATCTATTACAATGGATTCCAGTTCGGTAGCAGCAGGAGATGCAATCCAGTTGAAGCCAACAACATTAAGGCCTGTGCAGAGCATCTCACCAACAAACCCTGCAGTGCTTGCATTTGCTTGGAAGTAAGCAAAGAAGTTAGGGCTTTGCCAATGAGTGAGCCCTGGGATAATGCTATCAGTTACATCCTTGAGAACATCTTCTAATGATTCCTGGCAATATGGGGCAGTGTCTGGCAATTGGGTCAATAAGTACCCTGGTTTCACTTGGCTTTGAACCGGGTTGTTTTCAATGTTCTTGTAATAATCAGCAATGAAATCGATCACCATTTTGGAATCATTGGTGAAACCATTTGGGTCTAAGGGGGAGAAAGTGTTTGTGGATAGAGAACCCATTTATTTCGGATAGATGAATGAATCACCTCAATTTTCTTCTGTTCAAGTGTTTGCGGATTTATCATGAGTGTAAGGGTGGTCTTTATAGGAGATGCTCAGTGTACGGCCTGTTCCATAACTAAAAAATTATGCATGCATGTATGTGTGTATTGGTGGGTCAAAATGTGTCATTCCATCTATTAAATAATACACAAAAATAATTTTGCTTTCAATTTCTCTCGAACTCCCCTTCTTTACTAAAAACTTCGAGTAAACATACACATATCATGTCAACTTTCGTTTGAAAATCAAACCTTTGCTTATGAGGAAGAAATTGAGGGCGATGGGAAAGATCCATGTCACATGCTCCCATTCTACAGGTGATGAGAATGTCACAAGAACCATGACAGGCTTTTTTCGTTACATGAGCAAACATGGACCACTAATGGCATAGGACGAGCGTCAAATGGTAAAAGCTCCAGTGGGCCGAAAAATATAACTCAGCGGTTTTTTTTTTTTAAAAAAAGTAATTTTCNCCGAAAAATATAACTCAGCGGTTTTTTTTTTTTTAAAAAAATAATTTTCATTTATTAAAACATATAGGTTAAATACATTTTAGTATTTAATTTCTTAAATTATTTTTAATTATGTCATACTTCATTAATTATCTCAATTTAATTTATGATTAATAATTTTTAATGTGTGTGACCATTAAGTTTCAAATATGTTGGCTCAAATATAAATTATAATTTTAAATAAATAAAATAATTTAATTTATTATCAACTCAAAAATTAATTAATTTATATTTAAAGATCAAGTTTACCGTCTAGCAACATGTCATGATCCCTTAATTATTAAAAAAGTAATAGGTTGTTTGAATTAACCTTTGAGTGATTAGTTTTTCAATATAATTATTATCCCTTCATCAATAATGTTTCAATTTAGATATTTTAATATGGAGTATGTTTTTCATATCAAATTATATTTGTTTGTAACATTATAATCATTGATGAATCAAATATTATATGAGAACATGTGGATTATTTTTTTACCTACGATAATGAATCATTTCTTAATTACTCAAATACTTTCATCAATAATATTTCAATTTAGATATTTTAGCATGGAGTGTGTTTGTTATTTTAGATCATATTTATTTACAACATTATAATTATTGATTCTTTAAATAAGATTTGAAACTTTTTTCAAATATCATTCCACCTTGTACAAGGGGATAAATCAAATATTATTTGAGAACATGTGGCATATTTTTTTTAATTCACTGGAGGTGATGAATCCTTTTTTAATCACTCAAATACCTTTATATCGTTTATGTTATATCCAATATCTACCCATTGGTTATATTTACCAAGATAACATGTAACAAAATTTAAACATTACACTCCCTATATAAAGATAACTTAGTGATTTTAAGTCTAAAAATAAAATGTCACGTAAGCTCTTATATAGACATCAGTGATATCTTTATATGAAATTATCTTGCGAGTCAGTTCAATATATATATATATATCTTATGACAAGTACTTACATATTAGTTATAGATATCCTTTTTATATCTTAATTTATAAAAACAACTGCTTCTTTTTACATATAAAAATATATATAATATATATAAGTCTTAACGGTTCTCCAATAAATGTCTAATATTTAAAATAACATCAACCAAAAATATTTTAGGAATAATATTTTAATGCAATAGGATTCTCATAATTATAATAACTTTATAATGTTTTTTGCAAGATATTTTTATCATATGAACTTTATCTTTCCTTTACATTCATAAATCAAATATTATATTTATTAATCAAATATTATATAAATATTGAAGATAAATTAAATTTTTATTAATAATAAATATATATTTACATGAATACAATAATATCATTGTTATAACCCAATTTTGGATTCACTAAAATTTTGTGAATGTTATTTTATCTTATTATTCATGACAAAAAATATAATAAATATAAAAAAAAGAGAGAAAAAAAGAAAAAAAGAGTTTAAAATATATTTTCTCGAGTCAACCGCCAGGTCAATACGGGTTAAACGATGTCGACCGGGATGAAAAATGAGTTTCAGGCCGTTTCGGGTCAAAACCATCATTTCCGGTCAAAATCGAGTCCACCAGGTCAATACGGGTCCCACCATGTCGACCGGGATGAAAAATGAGTGTCGAGCTGTTTCGGGTTAAAACTATCATTTTCGGTCAAAACCGAGTCCACCGGGTCAATATGGGTTCCACCATATCGACCGGGATGAAAAATGAGTTTCGAGCTGTTTCGGGTCAAAACGGAGTCCACCGGGTCAATACGGGTCCTACCATGTCGACCGGGATGAAAAATGAGTTTCGGGGCAAAACTGTTATTTTCAATCAAAACCGAGTCCACCAGGATAATACGGGTTCCACCATGTCAACCGCGATAAAACAAAATGAGTTTCAGACTATTTTTGGTCAAAAAACCCGGTCCACCGAGTTGATACCCGTATAAAGATTTTTTTTGTAATTTAAATTGATTTTTAGTGGATGAAAAGCTTTTTATAATATTGATTTAAATTTTTAATTTTACTCCTGTAAATAAATATTATTATTATTATATATATAAAAAAAAAAAAATTCAATGACAAACGGTGCAGCTGTCCCGTGATTATATTCAGAATCCCGTGATTACATTTGCTGTCCCCTTTCATTGGCTATAAATAGCCAATGAAAGCAAGACACAAGGAACAAAAGAAAGATAAAAAGCATTCTGAATTTGAATTCTGAATTCGAGCATTACGGTGTTACTATTTGATACTATTTATTTTTTCTATACTTTTTCTACACCCTAGTAAGATATTAAATTTTTTTAAATAAATTAAAAAATACCAAAAATATCACAACCGTTAGATCTAATGGTGTTTAAATCTAAGCCTTTAATTTCTTAGAATACAATAGGCTGTACCACACCAGATTAAAACCCAAATCAATCTCAGCCTTCAAAATAATCTGTCCTTTGATCCTGTTGCGCCGCAACAGCAGGTGTACCAAACACTCGGTACGCCGCGAAACACCAGCTTTTCGCCTAGTAAATCCTGACCATCCGATCAACTTGAAGATTCAACCAATCACAACCGCAAGATCTGTTCATCCGAGATCCAACGGCTCACAGACTTCAGACGCACGAGTGCACTATATACTCGTCCGCACAGCAGCAGACCCCATAGCTTCTCTCTCCTCTCGCCGGCGATTCTCTCTCTCTCTCCGCCGATCTCCCATTTCCGGCCGTTTGAAGTAGCGAAAACACCATAGAAACGTGAATATCTTCCTCTGAAGCAAAACCCCGGCCGTGTTACACTTTTTCACCGAGGAGTTTGGCCGGAAAAAGGCCACGACTGTCAGTGACCAATCGACCTTCAAGTTGTCGATTCTCCCTCCTCAGCCATCAACGGCCAACGAGATCACCACCATCAGAATCCTCGTCCTCAGATAAATTAGAATCAACCATTTTTTGGCTGGAATCTCACTGAAAAAATTCACCGCCGTCAACAGTAACAGCGCATGAGCCACACGCACCGCCAATGGCATTTTCATAATTTTTTATAAATCCGAGGGTATTTCAGTCTTTTGCCTATACAGGGATACTCAGGTAATTTTATATGATATTTTATGGTATTTTTTGATATTTTTATATATAAATACTTGTAAATTTTTGCATGTGAAAAAAACAAAAACAAACCAAAATAAATAACGATGCGGGTCCAACACCCATTTTATCATATCATTGTTCATGGGTTAAAAACCTAATTTTCAAGAATTGATATATCTATTTGTCAATGATATCAAAATAATTTTTATTTTATAAAATAAATATTATTTTGTCGACACGTCTCTTTTATTTACAGAAAAGGACCGATGTCAAAAATTTAAATACCAAATATGGATTATATCTATTATTATTTATTTTGGTAAATCAGACATAACTCTCCTTTTTAGGGATAAACGTCGATATTTTAGACAAAGTCTCCTAATTTTAGGGACTGATGTCATTTTTAACGTGTCTCCTATTTTTAGAAACCGACGTTAATCATGTTAAAAATTTACAAATAAGCTCAAAATATAATAGCATTTGAATCAAATAAGAAAAACACACAAGTAAAGGTAACCGTTCTCTGAAAGGATGTTTTAAGAGTGGTGTCTACCTTCCCTTAATCATAACTAACTCAGTATCCGAATCTCTGAGACCAATGTCTAATTTTGGATTTCTAGTTCCCTCAAATTACTAGATGGCGACTCCAATAAAATCTTTATTTTTCCCAGTCAAATAAAAATTAAATTATTATTTTTTGTTTAAAAAACAAACAAAAAGGAGTTGAGCTGTCGAATCATCAAGATGTGATTTTATTGAAAATATTAAGCATGTTTGCTAGATTTGTGGCACTGTATTTACTGGATTTGTAGTGATGTGTTTAGTCCAATTTTGCATGCTAGAGTGCTTTAATTGTGGTTGTTTGTTTGTTTGCATATGATGGTGAGCTTTCTGCATGAATGATGTACTTGAGCTGGTAATGTGACTGTAATTTTTTTTAGCTGGGAACGGAAAAGAATTGTTGAGAAAATTTTGTAACAGATGATTTTGAATTTTTATTTATTTTTATTAATATGGATATCTGGGCCAGCTTGTGTGCACCACAACTAATCTCACGGTCCACTGAACATTTTACAAGCTCAATAAACAAGTAAGGTACTACGAGAATGACAAGTACACCATGTAGAGAAAACCCAGTAAAAACATGAAAAGAATAATTTACCAGCTTAACTCTTGCTAGGACTCAAACCTAAGATTCGAAGGAAAGCAAGCAGTCCCAACAGCTGTTTAGCCATGACCCTGCTGGGATCTTGAATTTGCTTTTATGGGAAATTTGGCTTGATGTGATTCTTGGGAATGGCATGGGAAATTTGGCTGGCTTGATGTGACTCTAGAATTGGCCAGGGAAATTTGGCTTGGCTTGATGTGATATTTCTATACACTTTTTTTTCTTCTTTTTTGTCATGGTTAATGTATATATTAGGATTAAGATATTTGATTAATGGAAAGTTGGGTGGCAGACATGAGATTTGATGCTTAATAATGTTCAAGATGATCTTTGACGATTTTTCTTGACCCTGCCCTTGTTTTTTTTTTTGTGGTTTTTGGGGCATGAAAATAACCAAAACAAAAAACAAAACTCTTCAGTTTTATTTTTTGTTTTTTATTTTTCATACAAGCATGACGAACATGTGCAAATTTAAATTTTTGAGTGACGCGGCCTGGCGTAAAGCCAGTTTCGAAAGGTCGAGTATTGTTCTGTCCTTACCTGGCCAGACCACATGTTTGAAAACACGTGTTGCCACTGCTCGAAGAAAATCTGACCTCGAAAAATCCAACGAAGATGACAGCTTTGGAAACAGGGGCCGCAAGCTGACCCAGCTAATCAGAAAACATTTTTGAAAGTAAGCTTCTTTATAAACGTGACCTATCTGGTAAAAATATATGATTTTATAAGTTAATATAAACTTTACATGTAAAATTATTTAAAAAAATTGAAAATAAATATAATTAAATAATTAAAATTGAATAAAATAAAATAAAATCATAATTTCACTGTATATTTATAAAAAATATTTTTGATTAAAGTTAATTTTATAAGTATATATATGTTTAGTTAAAACTATAATAAGAATAAAAGTTTAATAAAAAGTAGTTTAATGTATTTGGTTAATAATATTTTTAAAATTAAGGTTATAAAATAATTTTAAAAAACATATATTAATATATTGATGGTTTTTAATTTAAATATTATAAATTTAACTATTGTTATTACATCATGAAATAAGTAATACTTTATATAATATATTTTTATTGTTTAATTAAACTAACTACAATTCTATTACATATAAAATACATCCAACAAGGACTACCATTTATTTTTGTTTTTTAAGTGCACAATAACATTTGATAAAATATAATCAAGAACTAAATTGAAATTGCTATTAAATTTTACAAATTCTACATCATCAAACCATCTCTATCTAATTTATATAATATAATTTAATAATGTTAAATACTAGTACACCCGGGGTCAGATTTTCTATGAACAGGGGCATCACGTGTTTTCAAACATGTGGTCCGGTCAAGTAAGGACAAAACAATATTTGATCTTTCAAAATTGGCTTTACATGAGGCCGCGTCACTCAAAAATTTAAATTTGTCATGCTTGTATGAAAAATAAAAAACAAAAAATAAAATTAAAGAGTTTTGTTTTTAAAATTAAATAAAAATATTTTTTATTATTTATTTTAGTAGGTCATATTCGGTTCAATATATTTTAATATTTACACTAGACCCGATCTGACCGGAACCAATCGGACTAGAACAGTGTAGCATGTTACACTAATTAATTCATTCATCAACAATTATAACAATTCATTTATCAACAGTGTTCAACAGTGTAGCATGTTTGTGTTTTATTTAAAATATAATTACAACTTATTTGGTAAAGTAAAAACCATAATTTACTATTCATAGGTACCATAGATTTTTTATGTTCCAAATCCAGGAAAAGAGAAGCAAAAAAATATTGCTTCTTCCATACTATTAATGAAATTAATTAGCATGCACAATATAGCATGCTACGCTGTTGAGTGAAGAGCATAGCTTGCTACGCTGTTGAGTGAAGAGCATAGCATGTTGCACTATTTATACTCATTAATTCATTCATGAACATTGTGTGCATGCTACATTGTTCTGATTCCAGCCGCATCAGATCCAATTCAAAGATTAAAATGGATTGTACTGGGTCTAACCTAGTAAAATAAAAAATAAAAATTATTTTTTATTTTAATTATATTTTATTTAAAAAGCTAGTATTTAATATTATTTAATAAAATTATATAAATTAGATAAAGATTGTTTGATAATGTAGTATTTGCAAAATTTGATCGCAATCTCGATTTAGTTCCCGATTATATTTTACTTGAAGTTGTTGTGTACTTAAGAAACCAACAAAACTATAGTTCTTATTAGATGTATTTCATACATGATGAAATTGTATATAGTTTAATGGAATAATGAAAAATATTTTATATAAAATATTATTTATTTCATGATATAATAAAGTTAAATCTATAATATTTAAATTAAAAACCATTAATATTAATATATATTTTTTAAAATTACTTTATAACCTCAATTTCAAAATCATTATTAACCAAATATATTGAACTACTTTTTCTTTAATCTCAATTCTAGCCACAATTTTAACCAAATATACATAAATATCAAATCAACTTCAATCAAAAATATTTTTTATAAAATAATTTTTCCATACACAATCATAACAACCACCACAATATTAAATATACTCTAATTTCATCAATAGTGTGTACGAAGTAGTATTTTCTTGATTGTGCAGGAAATGATGTTTTTTTCACAACATTACTCTTTTGCTTGCCACCTATTTTTTTTTTTATTTTTTGGTAATATAGCATTTGCTTTTGTGATGAGGTATTTTTTTAATTGATGACTCTTTCTCCCTTGAAAAGTTAATAATATTCCTCCATGATTAATATAATTTGATAATGTGACGTGAGCTAAGGGGATAAGTATTTGATTAGGGAATTTTTTTAATAAAGAATTTGAATTAAAACTTCACTTTGACCAAAATTAGAGTAATAGTAATTTATAGTATTTTATTTAAAAAAATATTTTATTTTCTATTATTTTAAATTTTAAAATATTTGATAAAAATATTATAAATTTGAATTGTTCATTTAAGTTCATACAAAATAAAGAAATCATTTGTACTAGAAAAAAATAAATGACTTAGTATTTATAATGTACAATATAAAATTGAATAATAACCAAATCATAAGGTAAGCTACTTATTTTGGTGTAGAAGATGATATTTTTTCTGATGATAATGAGATAATTGAGGGAAAAAAAACATTTAAATATTGATTTGCTTGGTGCTATTGACAGTGTAACATGAAAAAAAAGAAGAAGATAAAAGTGATGAAAATGTTTTTTAATGATACTAATATAAAGAGTCATGGTACTGAAAATTATTTGAAGATTCAAATTGATGATAATTTAGAGAATTTAAGGAGTTTTGAATTAAATAACATTGATAATATTGGTGTTAATACTAATAGTAACACTAATGTTCATAATATTGGTGTTGGTATTAGTAGTGAAACTAATAATTTTTTTAATGCTAATGATATTAATGAATATTTAAAGAATAATGAGGAAGATGAAGACAATGAAGCTGATTTTAGTTTATATGACACACCAATAAATTGTTTATTCTAAGTGTGTTAATTATTAATTAATGAAAAGTTATTTAAATTATGTATAAATTTTTATTTGAATCATGTATTTTAAAATGTTTCAACTATGTATTTTAAGATACTTAAATTATGTATGAATTTTTATTTGAAGTATAAATTTTTTTAATATATTTTAAAATTCCTTATAATTTTACCATCCAAATTTATTTTATATTTTATATTAAAATTATAATTTCTACAACCTTGACTGAAAGCTACCTAAGCTTTAAATTCTCCCAGAACAATTTCAAACTCCTAAACACAGCTCACAATTTTCCAACCACCGAGATACATTTCTTTTTCTTTTTCTTTTTTCCTTGGCATTTATTATATTTTATGTATTAAAGTTGAGGTTTTTCTCTCAGTCGACTTCGAATTAATACATTCATATATATATATATATATATATATATATATATATATATCGAGACAGCAAGAAACAGTGCTTTGCGTGTATTAAGAACGCAAAGCAAGCCTGCACATAAAAATTCATATGAAAAAAGAAAAAAAGAACGCAGCGCGACCCTACATGCCTTAATTTTAAATAAACAATTAAGTAGAAGAGTAATATAAAAAGTTGATAATAGCCCAACAAAAACCTTGAAACTTAAGTTATTTGAGACAATGAAAAAATAGATTACAAGTGAAGAAAAGTGTTATGGTACATCTGTATAAACAACAAAAGATTGTTCAAAACTCAAACTCAACAATTAATTTTAATGTACACATATGTTGTAGTCCTGTGATTTTGTTGATCACAAACCATAAGAGATTTGCTAATAAATCTACAAGATATGCAGGTGAAATTGCTTGATGAAAGATAATTGGGCCATCAGAGTATGAACTAATTCAAGCGCATGCTAGCAAACTGGATAGATTCAAGGTTTGGATCTATAATAAAGAATAGAGCAAGGAGAGAAAGGAAAGAAGAAGATGTATGATCAATCTCACATATAAAAAGAAAATATTGCAAGCAAGAGAAGATTATACCGGTTATAAGATCAAAACCAGCACAAAATGAAGGTTTTGGGTTAACACTAGAGATGAGAAAAATTAGCAGCTTATCCAGAGATTGTGAAGGATTGAAATGGCAAACTAATTGAAAATAATGGGTCATCAAGCCAAGAATCATGGAGGAGAGCTGATGGCTAGAAACTAGTGTATATAAAGCACACTAGGTGCTTGTCAAAACGACCCAACGAAAAATTAATTGAGACACAGATAGAGATCTGATAAATAGTTACTCTCTCTAGAAAATACTCGGGTTATATAATCAAGCATAAAAGCAGTTGATCTTGCAAGATTGCAGTGACCAAAAAGTTTCTAAGATTACAAATAAAAATCAAGCAAGCATTAGAACTCTGAGGGCCATCCTTAGAGGATTGGATTACCTGTGATTTTCTGGGGTATTTGTTCTTTAAATCCTCTTCTTGATTGTGTGCATATCCTATTTTTTTCTATTGATTTTGAAGCTCAAAAAATAATCTTTCCAAGATCATATTGACTTAAACATGTTAACTTAAATATACTTTAGGTTTATTGTGCATTGATAATTTGATTTAATTTTTATTCTTAACCAATTCACCCTCTCTTTGTTTGCCTTCATAGCCTATATATTTTTCTTGTTAAAGTCCAAGGAAGAATTGAATGTTATAAAAATATAATAGACATAATTAAGAATGTATAGTAAAAAATTTATATGAGAAAAATAACAATTTTATTTATACTTTAAAAAATATATTTATGTTTATCTATTGAGAAAGTTATTAATAATATCTAAACAACTAAAGAAAACTCTAATGATATGCTTAATTCATCAAACTCTAAATTTATTTTTTAGAGATCATTAGTTGAAATCGTACAAATTTCAGGGTTTTCAAAAATAATTTTAATTAAAAAAAAAAACTAGTTTACTAGTGTTAGATTCGTAGCATCTTCTATATCCATTTTAGAAACAATCACTAGGCTTTTATTCAATAGGATAAAAACCACAATAAACAAGGACAACATATAGTTAATAAACAACGGTTGCCGTGATCGGACATTTTTTAGGGTGTTCTTCTAAAGCGAGTGAGAGGAAGAGGGCTAGTAAAGCACTTATAGTTATCTCATATTATTATTTTTTAACAGAACCGATAAAAGGACGCGCTAGAAGAACCATTCATAGATCAACTATACATGTTCCTCCATAACATGACATGGCAACCAAGGAGGAACTACATAAATTTTGAGATATTTGCTTGGCCATGATGTACACAGCATGATTCCCTGAATGTCGAACATAACAAAAGCCGAGGATTCATGTCTCGTAAAGAAGCAACAGAATATCATGAACAAAAGTAACAGTATCCCATTAAAAAGAATTGGGAAGGATCTCATTGATCCTACCTCCCTAGAAGAAGACAAGTGGGTTTCATATTTTAAGAGAGATTTGTAGAAGAGCTCGCACCAGGCAATCCATGTTGTGGCTGTAAAGAGTTTGCATTTCCTTCAATCTTTTTTCCTTCTTTAGGCAGACAACTTGGTTATCTATTATATGTACACGTGTTTGTCCAAACCAGAAGAAGTCACCCCTCTTATATTTCCACCCTATCAATTGCACTCGCATCTTCATTCTCTGAATTGAATTCTCCTCGTGATATCATATTCATGATGGTCTTAGTGGCTTGACCAACAGCACGGGAAGTCTTCTTTGCAGCACCAGCAACAACTGGCTGCAGGGAGATGATTGGCAGACTAGCCCTCTCTTGAATCATAGCTGGATATCAAATAATAGACACAAAAACATCAGTTCTGTAAATAACAAGAAAGAAACAATTTGACTTGCTGCGGGAAAGATAGGCAGCACAATAACTTACACATAGTATGTTGGTGAGCAAGTGCACCAATCTGTCGAATCCCAGCTTCTGCTGCTTGAACTGCTTGAGCTGATTTATTGACCCCATCAGTTATCTCTTGGCTGCATGTCAATTGAGATAAACCATATCAAAGTACTTGAACAGTATCCGAGAAAATGAAAGTGGATACTTACAGGCCACTAAACTTTATAGCTCATCTTGTTAAGGTCGTGGTTTTTCTCTAGATATTAGTAATACTGATCATAATGCTATCATCAGACAGGCTCTCACCAAGACAAGCAGAACATCTTAATGTTTTAAGTGTGATGACTAAGGCGTACATTAGACATCTATAAATTACTACAGAATACATAAATAGACACAACTAAAGGACCTATAAATCCTCATGGAACTTTTTTACTTCCCCTCAGCATCAATATGTGACAGTCCCATCTCTTAGTTTTACTGGGGTAAGGAAACCCATGTTTTGTTTATAAGATAGGACAAAGTAAACGGACATGATCAGGCTCTTGCTTATATGCTCAAGAAATACAAAATGTTCTTAACCGGCATTTGGACCAATGGAAAAGGGGAAAATTTTATGAAAAGAATTAATGATAAACAAAGAGTTGTCATGAGAATTTGTTTGTCACCTCAAATCACTTAATTCCAATGTAAGATCACTTATTTCCATGCCTGAAAGCCTAATTGCAGCCATTGTACTGGGCAGTTCCTCACGAGCTGTATCTGCTAGCTTCGAGAGAGATGTTGCTGCTTTCCCCATTGCCTGTCAAGCAGGGAGGAAAAAATAGAAGAAAAGGAACCAATATTGACAACAGAACACTAGAATCGTTAAATTGCATAAGATAATTTGTATAATATTAAAATCTTAACAAATAGGAACTTACAATTACAAGAGTGACAGAGTTTCAAATATCCAGAACAAATAAAACTCTAAGGATACGATAAAATGAAAATGCACAAAGCAAATAAAGGAACTGATAAGAGGAATTAATTAGCATGGAGAGCAATATACTGTTGAAGCCCTTTTGCTGACCATTAATAATTTGTAAATTAACTAATGTTGGATTTGAATTCCTAAAGCTTGCACATTGGAAGCGGCTTGCAGGTAGTTGACTACCAACATAATTATAGTTATGTTATTTTCATAACATGGATCTAGTAACAAGGACTTACATGATCAGACTACTGTTTAAAAGTAAAAGATTATCAACTATAGTTTTTTACATATCATACAACTTTTCCTCCATAATTAGCTTGCCCTCCTTTTAGCTTACAACCCCAAGAAATCAGGCATTCAGTTTAAATAGAAAGAATCAGGAAAGTGTAATTTCCTGATGGAAAAATCAACTGTCAGTTTCTTAAAATCTCATAATAAGAAAGCTTGGCATAGAATTTGATGTTGGACGGTCAACATATCTGAATCATCAAACCCCAGCAAGCAAGCTAATCAACTGACTGATAGACCATCAAAGCAACTGATGCATCACACTGCACAAGCTACTGCTATTAGGAATAGCTACCCCAGGTCAAATCTTAAGAAATGCATGTCGTGAGACCAGCCTTCTTAAAACACAAACAGCTAAGGGAAAGTTAACTAATTTAGTATCAATCAGCTTAGTATTAATAACCTTTCTTAAAACATAAACAGCTAAGGGAAAATTTAACTAATTTAGCACGCAACCAGCTTCATAATTACCCAAACATCCTATCATCAGCATTCTACTCCTACAAACATGCTGAACAATACATTCATCAGCACAGTAAACCAAAGTGCATCCAGAAGATCGTCACCAAGACCAAAAAATGCATAAAAGCAGATGATACATATATGTCAAATGTAACAGAGCAGAAACAGAGGCAAAATGCTGTGAAGAAAAAGAGCAAGCATATCAATAAACATTTTTACTAATGTCAGGATTTAATAAGAAATCTATAATTCTCCAAATAATATTCTAAATGGAGAAAGAAAGAAAAAATGACCAGTTAGCCAATAGATATTTCTTCTTATGAAATATGATAACACCATCAGAAGTCAGCAAAAGCCACGTTAAGATGTCAGAAGTGCATGAGCTCCCATTAGCAATCTTTGCTTCAAATGACATTAGCTAACATTCCTTTCTTTCAAACCAAGGTCATTATGGATTGATTAAACTCATGGGTGTCAATTTCTTTTCTCTTTCACTAAAAAATCAAAGCATGTCAGTCAAGCTTTGTCTCATAATGCATCACCTAAGTTTGCAATAAAAATATGCCATGCAACATCTGTTGCTTTCCAACAATACTAAAATTAGCAAAACGGACATAATAAAATACAAAAACAAAGCAAATGTAGAGCCAAGCAGATTTACTAAAGATGAAAAAAAAGAAAGAAAGAAAACAAAAGGGGTAGCAACAAATAAAGAAGAAATAAAGAAGGAAACAGAAATGGGAAAAAAGAAGAAGAAGAGAAATGGGAAAGGTAAAATAGCTGGTGGCTGCACCATTTTTCGAGTTTGAAAAAATCTGTTAATGCAGGAGTTGAACTGTCTTCAGCAGGTGAACCATTTCAAGAAAGATATGATGAACTAGTTCGCATCCTCCAGAAAACAAGCATCAAAGATGCCTAAATTGGCAGTCATTCTTGAAAGTCTAATTCATGAATGACTCCTATAAACTATAAAGATGTAAGGATATTCACGTTTCGCAGTCGTCTTCTTATTCTTCTATTCATAGTATGTGTTAACAGTGATATTATATTTAATAGAAGAAACAGCTTGCAGAAACAACAGGTTGGAACAAAATCTAGCAAACAATCCTACGCTTGAAGTTATGAAAAGAGAACTGCACTCAGATGTAAAGTCAGATCACTTACATAGAGTGTTGGAACAGCAGCAACAACAAGAATTGTAAATGCTATAGAAGTCTGCAAGACATCAAAGTAAAGTTCAGCCATTTCCAACAACTGCATTACCATCAAAGGGTAAAGACAAAGTCGTGAACATATCAACTCAAAGATATTATAGTTTCACAACACTGTCCAGCTGAAATATTTACCGACACACCTATCACAAATACAGCATATTTTGATTAGAGGATTCAAATGAATCCGCACTATCACAGTTGAAAAAAAACAAACATACCTAACAAATATATTGATTTGCTGCATCTGCACCAAAATAATACAAACAGGTGGTCCTATGCAAGCAATTCAGAGCTTCTAGATTTTTCAGAGAAAACGCATAAACCATTGCATGTTATAAATGAATACCAATACAGTAAAAACAGCATACAATTCCAAATTCTAAACAATCTAACAGCACCTTCATAAGCCCCAAATTAGCAGAGCTAAAAAGCAGCTATCTTTCTAACGCAAACCACCCAATAAAAAAGACCCATCAAAGACTTCATAGCCATTAAGCTCAAAAGGGGGGAAACCCAACTTTGCAGACAGTGAATTTAATAGCCAAAAGTCCGTTAAACATCCTAAACACAAAAACCAAGTTAATTTGTTAAAAAAGGGACCAACAAATAATACCAAATTAAGCTCATGAAACTCAAAACAGAGAGAGAGAGTACCGTGCAGGCAATAAAAGATAAGAGAAAGAAAGCTTGATCACTCAAACTAAGCTTAGTCCATGACTGAATATAATTGGGAACAACTGGATTCCCAACTTGGAAATTCAAGTTCCTCTCCATTTCATCTAAATCAAGAACTTCAACATTTGAATTCAATGACACTTGTTCATTAGTGGAAGTGGATTGTTTTCTAGTGGGATTTGAAGAAGAGCAAATTGGAATTAAACGAGAGGGTCTAGAGGAGTTGGGGTGTGGGGATATTGCTGAGAGAAAATGATTGGGGTGTGGAATTGAATTTCTGGGAAATGGAATTGAATTCCTTGTTAGTGAACTTAATGAATTGAAAATAAGAAAGGAATCAGCGGTTAGGAGATTGGGTTTCATTTGTAGCAACTTTTTGAGAGAACCGTTGGTTTTGAGCTCTTCTTTAACATTAACACTACTCCATTAGTTATTTCTTCCTTGTTTTTTTATTATTAAGGCTTTGTTCAGAAAGAAGAGAAGCGACTAGCTCCTCCATTACTAGATAGGTTGTTAACCCAACGCCTGCCCAGAGTCAAATTTTTATTAATATAAAAAAATATTTAGGTGATAATAAAATTCAAGCAAACTCATGCTAATTTTAATAAAATAACTTATAAAAAAATTATCAATCTCAAAAACTAATAATTTAATATCAAATAAAAAAAATTCAAAAATTATAATATTAAAAAAAAAACTTGATTCAATTTGACCTAACTTGATTAACTCACAATCTATAATACGAGATTAAAATAAAAGAAATCTAATAAAAAATATCAAAATTCAGAAAAAAATATAAAAAATTGAATTAATTCAGGTTAACTTTACTAACTACTCTCAGGATAACCTAACAAAAAAAACTAATAATTAAATGTCAAATAATAAAATTTAAAAATAAAATCAATGTCATAAAAAAATATTAAGGAGAAAAAAAACCCGAATTAATTTGAATTAGATGAACTAACCTACTACAAGAACTTGTCATATAAGAATGAGATAAAAAAATTAAACTTTAAGAACAAAAACTTATCAAAAGAATTAAAGTTAAATAAAAAAACATCAAAAAAGAAAACTCAAACTAACCTAGGTTAATTTGATTAACGTGTACTTAGAATAACACAATAGAAAGAAAAGAAAACAAAATTACAAAGCTCAATTTTCAATAATCTAATATTAAAGAATAAATTTTTTTAAAATATCAATTTCATAAAACAATATTAAAAAAAATCCAAATCTATCTATGCTATCTCAACTAACCTATTATCCAAGATATTAGATTGAAATAACTCAAATAAAAAAAATAAAGCTAAGGGCTTAATTGTTAGTGTGAGTTATTGCGTAAAATTTGAAGGATAAGGAAGTAGAATTGTAGGGATTTGTCTGTTACTTCTAATTAAATATTTCTAATTTATATCTATATATGAGAATAATTACCTATCTAAATTAAAATTTCTTGTAGAACCTATATAATTGTATACTTATGTATAAATTTACAACTAGAGAGAAATAAAACATTCTTAATATTTGTTTATTATAGTATTAGAGTAAAAAGATCTAAGACTTTGTAAGCTTTTTTTTTTTTGAAAAAAGCTATGACATAACAAATACTCTTAATAAAGAGTTATAAGACAATAGTCAAGTCCTTACAAAACTAACTATCAAAATATCACAAATATTGAATCAAACACTTACCTCATTAAATCAAGAAACTATTAGTACACTAATTAGGATCAAGTTGGATGACACCAACTACAACATTTGGTCTTAAGTTTTTGAGATGTATATCTTAAGTAAAGACAAGATGAGATAGATAAATAAAGATCTTCCATAACAACACGAGAATGATCCTAATTTTAGAAAATGAAGAATAGAAAATGCATTGGTAAAAAGATGTCTAATTAATTCAATGGATCCAAAATCAATAAGAAATTACATCATATTTTAAACGGAAAAAGGCAATATGAGATGTTATTTTTGCAATCTATTTTGATGGTAGTGACACCTTACAAGTTTATAATCATAGAATGAAAACAATAAGACTTAAACAAGGTGGAGGATCTATCGAAACGTACCATAATAATCTTTAAGGTTTACAGCGAGAAATCGACTTTTATCGTCCAAATATGATGAAATGTAAGGCTGACATACAGAGATATAACTCTATTTTACAAAAAGATAAAGTGTACATCTTTTTTAATTAACTAGATGATCAGCTGGACAAAGTTATAAGAGTCATGCTCCAAATCTAACCCTTCCCTACCATGAAACAAACATATGCATATGTTTGAAAGGAAGATTTAAGGCAAACTATAATGTTGACAAAGAAAGACTCTACACCAAATAGGTTCATGGTCTTAAGAGGTAGGAAAAGGCCACAACAAGTATTACTCCTGCTGTTGTCCAAACCAATGAAGACAAAGCAACATGTAGAAGACAAAGGTTGTATACGTTGTGGATTTGTCAAGCACATAATAGAAACATGTTTTAAGTTGCACGGGTTCCTAGAGTGGTGGCATGAACTAAAAAACAAAACAAAACAAGAGGTCGATATATAAGAGACACAAGATAGAGCATCACTTGTCAACACTGAACCTTAATTGTCCCTTATATCTTAAAAAGGTCCCTTTACTTGCTTTAACCAATAATTTTATGGCTCATGATGATCCAGGTAATCATGGATGGGTTGCAAATCTAGGGGAAACTAATCATATGACATTTGATCCACAAGATTTTTCTAAAATCACCCACCCAAATTAAAATCATAAAAAAAATAAAAAAATCAAGGTTAATAAAGAGCTAAATTAAAAAAATTCTCAGCTAATAACCATTTTACAAAAGGCACCGAAACTCTAGGGACCTAATCGGTTGAAATCATGGGTGAAATTGAAGAAATTTGAAAGTTTAATGGTCAATTAGAAGTTAAATTGAAAAAATTTAAGGCCAATGACCAAAATAAAAATAACATTGGAATTGAAGTTCGTTAGGGGAAAAATTGAATAAAATTGAAAGTTTAAAGCCATTTAAAGGTGTAATTGAGACAAATCATAAATCGAAGGACTAAAATATATTTTACCAAAATGAAACTATTTTTGGGTGATTGTTCATCTTCTTCTTCATATTTTAGCTGAAAAAGCTACTCGAGTGGGCATATTTCTAAGGCATTTTATTCTTCATCTCTCCATCAAATTGAACAAAACTTACACGTAAATAATCATATGACATCTAACTACATGCTAGTATGATCTGTTCTGGTTGATTGACACCGTAATGATTGTGTCACCGCTCCAAATTGGCAAACCTAGCCAACACTTTTCTTGTCACAAATCTAACAGCCCATAATGGCTACTTTGAGCCAATAATTAGGTTCTTTTTTAGTCGAACTAAGAGCCAAGATTTGGCACCAATGGAGACCAAACGTCCTTTTTTCTATCCCTATAAATAGAAGTGGATTTAATGAGCTAAAAGAGGAGGAAATTAGGCCTAAAATTAACAAAAAAAATAGCTTCCCCCTAATATTTTATCTATCATTATCATCTTTTTCCTCTTCTCCACTGCTATCATGACTTTAGCTTCCTTAACCGCTAGAATCACACTAACACCGTGACCGTGAAATTATTATGAATTCCCTACCCTTATATTACATGTCCATCTTTCTTATGCCAAAGTGTATTGCTCATGTGATAACATCCATTCGGATAAAAATTGGTTGTTTTTATCTAGATTGATGGAGAAAGGAAAGAAAGGGAAGAGGGAAGAGGTAAAGAGTCTATATATAGAGATATGGGGGTCTTGTATGGAACAAGTCATTGACGATCAATATTGGTTCTGTAAAAAAAAAAGGGTGATGTGTTAGAAAATTATTTTTAGCTTACTTTATCTGAGTCGATTGCACAATAGAGATCTAGAAAAGGTTAATGATAGTGGCAACATCATGACCAAAACTTGATGATGAGTTCTTTCCAACATTGAAAGAATGTTATAGCTAATTTTGTTATGATTAAGGGATTTGTCTTAAACAGTCTATGTAAATAACTTAGTAGATATTTTCTGGTGTAACAAGTTTAGGTCCAAGAGAAAAATTGATCATACTATACTAGGATAGTGGCTTGAAATGGTAATAACATGATATTCAATCTTTGAATTAGACTTAAATTTTTACAAGTGATTCTACATGTTATTTTATGGTAAGAAGAAATTGTATCGCTCGTTGGATTGTCGGATCTCAAATTAGTATGCCTAAAAGTTGTTGTTTGGACTAATTTTTTATTTTACCCAGATATTTTTGGAATTATTATTTATTTTCATATTTTGTGTTAATTTCTTTTATGTGCTAGGATTCTGATTTTTTCCCTTAATTTAGGTCGATTCTTCTAGCTTATAAAAAGCATTATAAACCTTTACAGGAGGAAGACTTGGTCAAATTATTATTTGAGAAATAAAGTAAGGTTTTAACGTTCTTTGTGTTTTAACCTTAATTTAGTTTTTCTTTTGTCTTTCTATGCTTGTTACAGTCTTGTTATGTTTTTACCTGCATCACTAAGTCATTTCTATAGCCTGTATTTTGCAGATCCACATCTAACTATAGTCAATCTATATCAACCGGTGCATAGAGGAATCTGGATCTTCAACATACTAAATATTGCCATTGAAGTGGCTTGTGCACTGAGGTACCTTCATCATCAGCGTGAATCTCCAATAGCTCATTGTGACCTTAAGCCGTGCAATATTCTTCAGGACAAATAAATGGTTGAACATGTGTGTTGAGCATGTAGGAGACGTTGGTCTAGCTAGATCTCTTTATCAGGCAGCCAACACTTCCAATTCTACAAGCACTCTTGGAAATAAGAGGGCCGGCCTACTGGTTACATCGCTCCAAGTATCCCTACTAGAGTTCTAGCTTCTAAAGCAATCTTCTTTGCAAGTATATACCCTTTTTCTATGCGTTTGCTACACTTCATATCTTGTCATACGCAACTTTTTCTGTCTTTTAACACTAATTCATTGTATATGATGTTGCTAAGGGAAGAGAATTGTCAGCAGATGTTGATGTGTTCAGTAATGGTATACTTTTTCTGGAGATGTTTACAGGAAATGGGCCCAAAAGTGAAATGGTCAAGGATAGCACGAACCTCCACAATTTTGTAAAATCAGCTTTGCCTGCATGAGTGACTGAAATAGTGGGACCACAGGTACTCCAGGAAAGATTAGGAGTTCAGGCGCTAATGGGCTTCCTGGCCAGAGCACCCCGATCAGAAATGAGAAAATAGAAGACTTAATCCAAATATTTAAGCAGGAGTTTCTTGTTCTGCCAAATTGCCTCGAGAACAAATGAAAATGGATGATTTTGAAGCTGAGATGCGTTCTACCAGAGAGAAACTTCTATGAACTTCTTAGAACGAGGAATGCACAGAGAGAGATGAAATTTTTAGGATAATTGAAAGAGTAATGTTGTATAAATAAGTCAAAAAAATTTCGGACAACCTTACTTTATTTATGAATAATGTTTTTAGCCCGACTCTACCATTGCGTTTTGAATCATTAGGAGGATCGTGTAATTGCGTTATGTTTTTATCATTTTTTTAAAAAAAATTTCCCATGAATATTTAATGAGAATGATTTTTTTATGTTGATCTTTTATATAACTTTCTCAAATTTAATATTATTTTATTTTTTAAACTACTATGTTAAATTTTTTCATGACTTGATTTTTTATTGAGATGTTTTCTTCATCATAATTTTTTATTTTAAAAATTATTTTTCTAATAAAAAAGACATAATTTTGCTAAAAACAAATATATGAATAATTCAGGAAGGAGGGTTTTAACAATATATATTTGATTAAATCCTTAGAATTCTTGCGAATGTTTATTATAATTAAGTTAGGTTTTCATTCAAAAACTCATGCAACTTCGGGAAAAAAAAATAAAAGCATTGAGAAGAAAATAAAATTTTGACTAAAAATTATATATTTTTTTCTATGTTAGACTCTTTGAAATTTTTAGATATTCATTTTAACTACCATAAAATTAAATAAAAATATATTATAAAAATCACCTCTCAGCAATGCGCTACCATACAACTAATAGTTCCTAAAACAATAATATATAGGCGTGCGAGTGATTCTCTTATCATTATTTATTATGATCTATTTTTATTTCAGAACTCGAGCTTATAGAGCAAACAAAATACTTATCTCCCAATAGAAAAATTATACGCCCACAAAAACAAGTAATACGGTTTCCTTTGTGCTCTCAAAACGGCAGGACTCGATTGGTGACCCTTCTTCTCGGTGATAAATCACATAGATATCTCAAAATATATATTTATAGACTGATAAAACAGATTTAAAATTATGAAAAAGTTTGATAGAGTTAAACTAGAATAATAATTTAAAATAAATATAATTTTTTATTTAATTGTTAAATCATACTTAAATTTTTACAAGAATTTTTAGAAATCGTTTTCTTTATAATAACAATGCTCTTAAAATGGCAGGGCTTGATTGATGAACTTTCTTCTCGGTGAAATCAAAGGGACTCAGTTTGTGTGTGATTAATAGAATTAGTGACACAGTTTGATGCATTTAAGCTTGTAATAATACATATTTTTTTGTAGTGGGGTGGAATTTTTTAATATCATTTTTCCCCTCGTTGAAATCAGAGGGGCAAAAAGTTCCATTACTGATATTTTCTGGTCTGTGAGTGATTAATAGAATTAGCTAGTGACACATGCAGCTAGCGTATTTTGTGATTTTATTGCCGCATTCATTGTTATTATTATTTGAATCATCAACTTCACGTGAGCAAAATCTGGCGTTTAGCACTCCCATTCACGTCCACCTTGATCGGTCCATGAGAAATTCTGCCGATGTTGAGAGGGAACACGGATTCGCCACCTCTGCATTACATGTCAGTCTTTGACCTTGTTGCCTCTCTGTTGTCGAAGCTTCAGTTTGTTTTCTTCGCCTAAAAATTGACTAATTTGCAACCAGTCTAACAGGGGAAGGGTCGGCTGGTGCCCTTTTGTCATTTACACAAAGCACCAAGGCGTGAGCAATGGGAAGTCAAAATAAATCGGCATATTTCACTCCACAAGGCATGTGATCAAGGCCTGGCTAGTAGCAAGCAGGATCCTGAAAGCAGAAGAGATAAAGAGGCTTCTGTTCTTCTTTCCCTGTTTTTCCACCATGGAACTAGCTAGATCTCCTTCTTTGCAGTTTCCATGGTCACGGCAAGTCTCACGTGTTTGCCCTTCTCCATGTTTTGAAGCGTTGGGCCCACCACATTCATTGGAAAGAAAACAACACCTTCGAGGGGCAGCAAGCTTTATACCGCAGGCCTCCTCGTTCTCACTTGTGCATGCTGGTGCAGGGCTCTATACTAGATGTTTACGGGGGTTGCTTCCTTGATCGTTTTTCGAACAATCTTTTAAATATTTTTAACTTGATATGAACAAATATGTGTAAACTCGTGTTTCATTTGAAGTAAGGAATGTCAAAGAAAGGGTGTCAGTATAAAAATACAAGAGTTTAGGGGCTGAACTAAAAAATAGACAGCTGAGCCTTTTAATGCATGCTTTTTTTGGGAAAAATAAATATGCAAATGAACGACATGACTGCAACTTTTAAGCTTCGAAGTATCTTCGAGTCCAAAATCGTTGCATGAATTGAGTAGCCTCCTGCATTGATTTGAATGCCAAAGTCAAAGGGGACAAGTTCTTCAGCAAATGGGGGAAAAGCAAAACCATCTTTAACTTTTCAAGCTTGGCCAATTCTCCAGAGTCAGACTCTCTTTCTGTAACAGTCACTGACCCCCAAATAGACGTGTAAAAAAAAACCCATTAAAATTGTAGGTCCCTATTTCTGGTCTGCGCGTTAATCTAGCTTTAGGAAATCCTTCCTTGCAGATAAGCTCAACGAAGGATTTAGAGGTAAAAAAAGGTAGCTCGATGTTATAGTCTGAATGGGTTGACTAAACAAAAGAAACCTAGCAACACAAAAAGACCTGCCGAAGCTCTTCTCATTCACTTAAAGCTAAAAAAAAGAAACCTAGCAACACAAAAAGACCTGCAGAAGCTCTTCTCATTCACAAAGCCTTTAGACTATACACTTCTAGCTTTTACGCTAGAAAGAGCTGAAACGTATCTTTCTTTGCAGAATCTCTCTGCAATTCTCAACTAAAATTTGTATATTTTATCTTGAATTGTTTATTCAGAGAATACCCATATCCTTCTCTTTAACCTTTTTGTTCTTCCCTTCTCAAGCTCCTACCTTTTTCTCTATCCTTTATAGCACTTTTTTGTTTCAGTCACTTCTTTGGCTTCTTGCGTTATACTGCCATAATCGACCAAAATGGATGTAAGTTCTCTTGCCATTTCTCGGCTTCTTATTTTCAACCTCTCTCAGATTTCGCTTCTCTCTGTTGTTTTTTATTATCCCTCTTTTAAATTTCAAGAAACTCTTTTCATTTGCCTTCAAAATTGATTTTTTTTTTTTTTTGTGTTTTGTTTTGGTCAGGAATGGAGAAGAAGTGGACAAATACCAGCATTCGGAAACTGGGACCAGGCAAATGACCTTCCAATCACAATGTATTTTGAGTCTGCAAGACGGGCGGGGTTGATTCGACACAGTACCAATTCCTCTGGAGAATGCGGTCATCGGTACATGCGTAGTGATCTACATGCTTCTGATTTCAACAAGCCTTCTCGTTATCATGTTCCTCCCAGAAATGTTCGTCCTTTATTTTGCTTTTTTTTAAAAAAAAAATATAATTTCTCTCTCTTCCCACATGCACACGAACACTGCTTTTATTTTTTTCAGTGGATTTTTCAATGATCAAACTAGAAATAGAGTACTGGTTACGTTCCATATTCTTAAAGAATTTATCTGGAAGAACATAAAAATCGGTACACCTTGATTTATATGGTTATATTCTCCATATATTCTTACATGACTTTAACAAGGAAATGACAGTAATGATGAAGGTCTGGAATTTGAATGATGGTGTTGAATTTGTAGACAAGAATGAGAGAACAGCGAGGCCCGCATTCAAAAGAGCAGAGAAAGCAGAGCAAAGTCTGTGACGTGACTGAACCGGCAAGGAAACAACAGCCCACAATGCCACCACATTGTCATAAAATGGGCGCTGTAATTTGTCCTCAAGTTCCTCTTAAGCCTCCTAAAGCTGTTGATGAAGATCTCTACAAAATCCCACCAGAGCTCCTCCGCTCTGCCAAGCGGGTAAGTCTTCTTGTTTAATTTCCTCCATGTATATATTGAACAAAATAAAGATGAAGCACCACATAGAATCACTGGGGATTGTTACATGGAAATAACCTTTTCCTCCTCGGTTTAAAAAATGAAAGCATTGGTGTTCGTGCAAATTTTGTTTTTTCAATGCCTCAATGATTATTAAAGGGTAATATATATATATAAAAAGTAAATAGTAAAATTATTTATTTGAGCAGCGCTTAGGATCTATCCGGTAGTTATTCCTGTTTTTTTATAGTGTGTTTTTAGAAGTGTTATCATGTAATCTTCTTTTTATTATATCACATGATAGAGAATAACAGGTGGTTTGTTGTTCTTTTTCTTCTTCTTCTTTTCTTTACCCAAAAAATACATAGTTGTCTTTTTTATTTTTTTATTTTTTATTTTTCAATTTTAGTTTTTTTTATTTTGATTTTTTTTTATTTTCTTCTAATATTTTTATAAATTTTTTATTTATTTTCAAATTTTTTATTTTTTTTATTTCAGTCCTTATTCAACCAAAGTTTTATTTATTTTTAATTATCATCATTCAATCAAAATTTATATTGTTTTATTTTTTAAATTTGACCCTTATTATTTTCATTTGTTTTTTATTTTGTTAAAGTTATTCTTCTTTTTAATTTAACTCTCTAATTTAACATTTTAAACATTTTTTATTGCCCTCTAATTTTTTTTATTTCAACTTTCACCTTCATTCTTTTAATTGCAATGTTTTATTTTAGATTTTTTGTGAATTTTTTTTTAATTGTTTGGTATTGCATAATATTTTTTTTATTTTATTTAATTAGTTATACCTGTGTTTCTATTTTTATAATCTTTTATTGATTTTAAAAAACAAATTTGGTAAATATAACCGGTTTAATGTTTTATTTTGCTGGATTAAATGTTTAGTCTAACATCCATAATATTTTTTTTAGTTATTATTAACAATGTTTTTCATTTATTTACATAAATAATTATTGATTTATTTAATTAAATTCTTGTATAAACATTTTAATCTATACTTTAAATTATTTATGTCAAAAAACACATTGAAATAGCCCACGTATCCTTTTTAATTTTTTTTAACAATCCACATTAGAGCATGGGTTAAATATCTAGTGAACGCTCACATGCACACTATTCAATAATGATCAACCAAGTGTATGGTTTGTGAAATATCGTTAAATAATACTCGTTGGTCTCCAAATAATCAAAAATAATAAAACTACATTAGTAACACACTAGCAGAAGCAGTACGTGAATTCTAATTAGACCAAGTCATAGCTAGTAGCCTAAAACCATCCATGTCTATTTTTTCTAGCATCCGGTTTTGAATAAAACTTCTTCTCAGTCCCTGGATTTGTTACTGAGGTTGAAATTTTGGCAATTCTTTGTGGAAATGTGCTAAAGAACAAGCCAGTCATTGCCCAGAAGGGTCATCATCTTGACAAATAAGTCTCAGATGCCCACTAAAATTGAAACAAGTTTCTTTGTTGTTGAATAAATTTGCTAGACAGTACCGTATGAGGTCATATGGCTGCAAGAAGCTTGCCTCAAATCAAGTAATTGTACAATTTCATTTATTTTTTTATTTCTGGCAAGAAAACATCAATAATAAACGATTTAATTATTATACTCCTCTTTTTTCTTTCATGCAGAAGAAATGCCCCGGATTGTTTTCTTGCCTTGTGCCTGCTTGTGCTTCATAGAATTAGACTACAAGGCGTTTCTGTCACCAAAGTGCATCTGTGGAAGTGAAAAAAAGAAAATAGTGTTCACTGCTCCATGCTCTTTTTTTCCCACCAGAATGCTTAGCTTATTGTAGCAGTATTAGTTAAAATTTACTAGTAACATGAGCTATGGTCAATGAAAATGGGATTCTGCTATGCCATTTGATAGTTTGGCTACAGTTTTAATTTCTGAAAGTTAGGCTTCACTGACGATGGAATGATTAGGTATACTCCTTCCCTCTGCTTTTTCCGGCAATGATGCAGTTCTATATAAAGGAAAGAGAATTGCGCTGTAATAATTTATTGAGTTTACATTGTAAAAGAAAGCTAAGTGAATGCAGGCGCTGGCCTTACAGGCACTCGATATCCCAACTGATGATGATCTTGATGGTTATATTTTCTTAAAAACAAAATTCAAATCTCATTCCTATATCTGAGGTGTCTAATATGGAAACTAGAAATGACGTGTTGTTTATCAGTGAAGGCGAGATGATAAACGACACGTTGTTTGTGTTGTTTTTAAAAAAAAATGAATAGATGACAGGATAATTTTTTAAAAATAGAAAGAAAATGGGTCAGGTGCATAAGCATGTCTTTGTAGGCCTGTGTGTGTTTGTCCATTTTTTTGGGCTATAAGCAAGCCCAATATAGGCAGCCTCCTGAACTTTTTTTAAGGTTTATATTTATATTTATATTTTATTTTCCTTAAATTTCATTTAAATAAAATAGATAGGATTATTTTTTAATTTGTGTTTGAGTGAGATCATGATATCTTTCTTTTTTTTTCTATGTGCCCTGCTAATGCAATTTTTATAACTCCAGGTCATTATAGTTATTGCCAAAAAACATTTTGTTGAGTTTCTTCCATTTTTTTTAATCAATGATATATATATATATATAGATAGATAGATGGAGAGAGAGAATGTTATTCAAAAAAATAATATTTATTTTTTTTTCATGATTTTATTTTATTTGTTGTCTTATATTTCAACAGTTCAAGGGCACATATTAGTTAGACAATGAGGTTTTAATTAGAGTTATGTTTGTTTCATGAAAAAAATAATTTTTTAAAAAACTTAATTTTGAAACTTTCATGTATTTTTTTATTGTTAAAAAATTGATCACTAAAAAAAAATTTTCAGATAATAAAAAAAACTTGACTTGATTTTCAGAAAAGTATTTTCTTTTTATGTTAGGTGAAAAATACATTTTACAAGTTGTGGAAAATTCAAAAATATCTTGTTATTTATTGATTATATTAAATTCAATTCTTAATATTTTGATTACTATATATTTTATTTTGAATATTGTTTTATTTCAATTTTATCTTTTAAAATTTGATTTAATTTGATTTTTATATAAATTTTGGTTCTCTTTATTTTTATTTTTATTTGTTTTTTCTCTCATTATTTTATTTATTAAAAATTTTTATCTATCATATTTGATCTCTATTCTTCTTATTGCTATTTATTTTTATTTTAAATAATTTATGAAATTATAATTTTTTTTAATTTCATCACCTTTTAATTTTTTCATCTGTTTGATTTGATCTTTATTATTTTATTTAAAATAATTTATGAAATTATATTATTTTTTTATTTCACACTTCAACTTTTTTATTTATAATATTTGATTCTTATTTTCTTAATAAACATGAAAAAAATTAAAATATTAATAAATTATTTTCCTACTAATTTTCATGACTTAAACAAATACTGAAAAGTTTTTTCTAACTCATTTTCATGATAATATCAAATATCAAAAAACTAATTTATATTTCAAAACTATACTTTCTAAGAAATTCATTTAAAAAAATAATATTTTTTCAACAAATAAACGAGATCTAGATAGAAACGTTTTTTTCCTATTTCAAATTACTTAGATTTATTTTTCGATGATTCTAATGGCTTATTATTGTTACCGGAAGAAAAACCCATGAAATGCTCTTTTGGAAAAGTATGGTAATAATAAAAGAAGGAATTATGCTAACATTATTTTTTTATATAGTGAAAATAAATACTTTTCTTATAAAAAGTAATTTTAATGCTTTATAATTTAAAAAGAAAAAGAAAAATTTGAAAAGCTCCCTACATGATGCAGCTTCCGTATCTTAATATTCACCTTGTCTCAATTTACTGACTTAATTTTTTTTTAGCATCAAAAATTGTATTTACATTCATTGATGCATATAATTCTTGAATTATTTTACTAAACACACTAATTATCTTTTCTATTTTGCCTGATGATGTAAAGTATGTTGCCATTGACTTGTGAAAGCTTGTCACAGAGGAGAAGTCTTTTAAAAATGAGGAGAAAAGGTGTCTTTTGCAAAAGCTTCTCGATGGGGCCGGGCGCCATTTCAACATTCCAGACCTAAACTTGGACACCGGGAAATTGATTGTTTAGTTGAATTTTGAGGCGTCCGAGCAGACAGCATGGCCATAAAATATACATGCAAGAGCTTCCAGGTGAAGAGAAGTGCCGCACAAGAAAGTTACAGGGGGTCCTTATCTTCTGAACTTTTCCAAATGGTAGTGGGAAAAGAGCTAAAAAAAGGTAAATTACATTGAATCCATTACACCAAACTTGGTTTTATCTTGTGAAGCTCCATCAGTCACCTGTTGTAATTCTATCTTGTTGAAATTAAGAGGTGATCAGGTCAACCTTTTGGTTTCAAAATTACAGATGGAAATGGACAGTGTAACTTCGAGAAACGTGAAGTGCGTGTATGTGTAGTCATCGTTCCTTGTTGAAGTGGATTTTGCCTGAAATGCGTGAAAATAATTTTTGGAGTCTGGCTGTCAGGTGACAGAAGCCGAAGTCCATTTCTTCTGGCAGATGGGAGGAAAATGGATCAGGAAAATAGATATTACTGCTAATGATCATTTGGCCCTTTCATTATTAAGAAAACCATACATTAAGCGACGAATAACTGTCAAAATTTGATAAAATTGCATAATTCTTAAGGTAATGCTTGTTAAACTCAAAAGAACTGTTCTCCTGCGTGTTCATAGTTCTTGGACGTATAATAATAATTGCTTTTTAAAATGCTTTTTTTTTTGTAAATACATCTAAATTATATATATATTATTTTTTATATTAATACATTAAAATAATCTGAAAATACAAAAAAAATATTAAATTGAAATTTAAAAAATAAAATAAAATTTAGTTTTTTCAAAATATTTCTAAAATATAAAATAATATAAAACATGTCCTCGACACTATACAAATAGTCACAGTTAATACTTGCCTGCTACTGTCCAAACACATCCATTTAACTCGAGAAAGACACAGCCTTTGGCATCTAACAATCATGTCTGAAGTCACTACAAAATGTAGATCCCGGCAGATGTAAAACCATCAACAGGTTTACCACACGTCGCGTGCTGGTAAGGTACAATAATGCAGGTTTGGATGTCCATTAGCAAATTGGCATTTTCTCAGTGAGATAGTGCACTAAATTCCACTTAGTTTCATCCCACAAATGTTGAAAGCCAATCAAATCCCATTATTCGATTCTGCAGATTATGTTGATTGTGTAAATATTGTTACCATCCATAGCCCAATGAAACACATTGCAAGTTAACTCTGATGACCAAAAAAATCGACTCTTTAATGAATTATGAAGCAAGAACTAAGCATAAAATTACACAGTTCCACCTGGCTAGTTGAAATTGAAGTTGAAGATTCCTTGATGTATAAATTATGGCCGCTAAATAGTGAAATGAAATTGAAATTGTTGGTGATAAATTAGAGATTACAATTGTTTAGTTTAGATTTAATGTAATTTTAAATAATAAGGTAAAAGAGTATAAACTTGTAATAGACTTTAAAACAAAACTAATTAGTATCCATGTTAAGCATATAATTAATTGAATTGTATTATATTTATATACATGTAACACACTTATTTCTTATAATCATACTAAGATAATATAAAATATGTTTGTCAAGTATCAATAATTTATTCTTAATATTTTATTATTTATCTCTTGGTGTAAACAAATGATTTCAATAAATTTCTATGATGAATTTCATATTCAAATTATAATCAAGTTAATGTTTTATATTAAAATATTGTTGTTGAATTTCACTTTTAATTTAATTTTAAATGTTTTTATTAATCATGTTTTTTAAATAAATTTTTAACAGTCTCCTATGTGAATGAAAATTATCTAACTACTATATAAATTTTCTAAGATAAGTAGAGAAATAATGATTTGTAGGGTTATTAAATCATGATAGATAACTTTTCATTTTGAATCTTTCTTACTAACATATTATTAGATTTATTTGGTTAAATAGTGAACACAATATCTTAAATTATTCAGATTTTTTTATATAATTTAAGATAATATTACTCCTATAGTTTTATACCTAGATATTTTCTCAAGTTTTTATAATTGTGTTTATTTTAGTCATAAATAACTCTAGTGTTTTAGAAAATTTAATTTTTTTAATTCTTAAAGAAACAACCATATTTATTATTTGTATATATAATCTTTTATTATAAGTATTCTTCTATACGTCACTTAATATATATTAATGTGTGAGAACCCACTAAGAGCATAATTTACTTTTTATCATGCTATAACTGACATTTTTTTCATGATAATAATAAGTAAGAAATAATAAATTTACTTTTAAATAACTTGAAGTAAAGAAAAAAAATACTTTTTTTAAAAACACTTTTGAAATATAAAAATAATAATAGAACCTTGATTAGCTATTTGAGAAAGAACCTAATTAAAATTTATAATTCTTAGACTGATTTTGAGTAACAATAAAGGTTCAAACAATATCAAATTGAAAAAGTGCAAGAATGAAAAAATAAATATTTACATGCAAAGTCGACTCGTTTACATTAGTGCACATCCAAGAAAAATATATAATTAGGATTTACAATTTCAAAACTAATTTTAAGTTAGGAGAGAAATATGAATTATACCAATTTAAGAAAGGGTTATAAAACAAAAATAAATATTTGTATACAAATTTGACTCATTTATAATTAATATGACATCTGAGAAAAAATCTAATTAAAATTTATAAATTTTTAGCTGACTTTGATGTATAAGAAAAATACAAATCACTAAATAAGAATATGAAAATATATATACACTACATCAATATTAGTATTATAAATTTTTTACCTTTAATGCAACATCTTAAAGGTAACCTAAATAGTATTTACAACTCCTAAGTTGATTTTAAATTACAAAATAAAAATAAAAATTAATAGACATACCCAATAAAAAAACAACAATAATAAATTCACATATCAATCAAACCAAACATAAACTCATCATGGTTTAAAAGTTAATCACACGTTAAACATTAAATAAAATAAACAATTCAACACATTAAATAAATAAATTAGTTTTTGGTATGAAAAGAGCTATAGTTTTATCACTATACTTATTTCAAATTATAGCATGTACTTGTACGTCATGGCACATATCACATGTAAAATAAATTACTCTTATTATTCATCTCATCGTATAATCATTATATTTATTTTAAATAAATATATTATTATAAATATATTTATTTTCTACAAATAATTTCTTTTAAAAGTCATCTTTAATATAATATTTTTAATGTGCTTTATTTCTACAGTCCTTAACTCAGTGTCTTGTAGTATCATTATAGATAAAAACACTTTTCAATGAATTTATTAACAATTTTCTTTTTTCACAATAATTTTTTTTTAGATATTCTAAATTTTGTTTTGGAGACTTTCGAGAAGATAATTTGTTGTTATTTTTTCTCCTCATCATTAATATATGGTCTTCAACTCCCAACTTCTTGCTCGTATACTTAAAATAATTTTTGAAATCTTTCTAAAATAGTAATAATAATCATAAAGAAAAAAAATAATTTAACAAATAAAAATATAGTATATACAAATTGCGTGAAAAATCCTAATGCTTTAGTAACTAGTTTTTTCTTTAGTATATATATTTATTTTTATGCAAACTAGTTTAATAAGTTAGGAGGCAACTTCAAACTTGAATGAAAGTTTAAGCATTAATCTAGTGTAATAATTTATTTTTATGCAAACTAGTTTAATAATTTAGAAGACAACTTCAAACTTGAATTAAAGTTTAATCATTAATCTAGTTTGTTAAGAATTTTTATTGGATAATAAATTTTCAATAAGATTTTAACTTTAAAAGTTAGAGACATGTTCTTAAAACAAATTTCTAGCAAATACTCATGACTGCAATTATTAGTCAAACTCGGCTTGACAATTTAGTTTTGCTGGTAGACAGCTAGTAATGTTTTTGGAATATTTGCCACCTCCACCTCCCCCCCCCNTTTTTGGAATATTTGCCCCCCCCCCCCCCCCCCCCCCCGAGAAAGGCCGGTAAAGTCCTCCTCACATCTACCTAATCTAACCTAATGTAAGGGATACTGCAAGCAGATTATTCCTTGCAGAGATTCTTTTCACAGTATACGAAAAGATGTTAGCCTACTGCAATTCACTTCAAAAATTGTCCGGTATAGTTGTAAAATCTGGCCTAGCTTGTTCGATGATTCAAGATCTGGTTGATTGGAGTTTAAAACTTAGCTGAGTGTAAAATCCATGACTCCAGGCTTAAGCCGGGTTGACCACCCGCTGGCAGGTTTTAAAACTCTGCATCATGGGAGGAAAACTAGTAAATAACAGAAAGTGGAATAACCAGTCAGCCAAACATGAAGATGCTGGACATCCCCCCAACACTTTTTACTATCTATCCCTGATCTTGAATCCTATAGCACCATCCAATTTTGTCCTAATTTTAATACTTAAGCCGCCGCTTAAAACCAAAATCATCCAGCAAAAGAAATGTTTTGTTAGGTTATATGGCATTGCTGCCGACACTCTAAAAGGATGTGGTGAAGGAACAATTTAGACCCTACCACTGCAATCACTAACTAGCCAGTCTCTGCGAATCACTTTCCAATCAGTTGGCCCTGCCCCCCAAGTGTGAATTACACCTGGTTTCAAGTGAAGAAGGAAAGCAATTGAAGAATCCAGAGTAAACAAATTGAAGATAAAGACAGGATGTAAGAACTTACCAGCATGACTATTGTATATTCATTCATCATGTTTGAGGTTAAACTCCATATGATCTTTGCTCATGTGTTACCCTTAGATGGGCCAAAACTTTCCAGTAAATGACGCTGAACTCATGTGACAGGATAGGAAAAATGTACAGACACTGAACTTTTTACAGTAAATGAGCTAACTATCGGTCTGTACGATGAGAGAGTGAAGGAAGACAGCATGTACAAGAACTAATTGGCAATATCTTCGGACCAAGCGATTTATTTCGTCATAGAGTATGTGTGATTGAAGCAGCTCTATTCAGTATCTTGAGGATGCCATTAGCTTTCCTCTTGGCTCTTGAAGTCCCATGCTCAGCAAGTATCGAAAGTGTAGCATTGGCCTTTTCCTCTTCCATGACGGCCCGCCATTTAGTGCGGTCATTTAGACAGATTGTATGTAAAATCGCAGCACAATTCTCCTTGTTGCGCTCAGAACTACTCTCCCTCATAATGTCAATTAAGCAAGGCACCGCACCAAGTAGGCCCATTTCCTCAACAGCCTCCTGTTGGCTGGTAAGTACTGCAAGAGTAGCCAACAACTCATCAACAAGGATGCAATCCATTATCTTTTTAAGGATTACCCTGACTGCCCCTTCTTGGACAGCCCTGACTTTATTCTCAAGGACAAGACAAAGGTTGAATATTGCCAATGCAGCATCCCTCATTGCCGGTGGATGCCCTTCTTCTAAAAGGTCAATTAGAGGTTTGAGAGCACCAGATTTTCCAATAATGAGCTTGTTTGAATCTAGGGCTGATAAGGAGAAGAGAGCGGCAGCAGCATTGCTTCTTGTTTCAGTGGTTCCAGATCTTACAGATTCAACAAGCAAAGGGATGACATGTGGATTTTCTGCAAATAGCCGCTTATTATTTTCATGAATGGAGAGGTTGAAAATTGTTGTAATCAAATCTTCTTGCAGATCGGGGTGAGTGTTAGCTCTGCCTGGTGATAGTGGATTGAGCAATTGAGGAATGGCATCCGTTGAGTCACTGAAAAGGGCCCGAAATGATGGCTTCCTTTTAGTTAGAAGCCGAAGCTCTTTTGCAGCTTCTTTTTTATCAGAAAGGGAAGAGGACATCTTTTCAAGCAGTGACTTCAAACAGACTCTGTCAGCATCAGTATGCACACCATCATCAACTAAGGGCTTTGGTTGCTCAATTCCACGCTCCTTGCGCCACTTTGAAATCATTTCTTGCACCAAATGATTAGGAGTCAGGAAAGTACGAGAAATGACTTGCTGGGTCTGGGGACATGTTCTGTGCCCTTCATTTAGCAATCTTTGGATGAATGGTCGATCGTAAGTCTAGAAATCATCAAACATTTTAGTAAATGAGTACCTCGGTAGCCATCAAATCATAGAACAAATATGAAACCAGCTACTTTACCACAGAAATTCAAGCAAAATGAACATGGACATGTACATTCCTCTTTCTACTTCTGCAAGGTCACTATCACAAATCCATATCAGTCATAGCACAAGAGCATCTTCACTTTGTTGGTGACAGGTTCATTAATGCTCGAGAGCAGGGTTCAATTCCTAGTCCTAGTCTTTGAGGCCTCTATCGAAAATTAATTTGCCATCAGACTAAGTTATCTCTAATATGGAAAACGATGGCAAACGGTTTAACCAAAATTACCAAGGCTGTATAAAGAATCAAAACTGAGTTTCCTTTAGCTCTTATCTCAAAATCATGGATGCAGACAATGATCAATAACCAACCACATTTTCGGCCGTAAATTTCTTTCTTTTTCCTACATTAGACGCTGCAATTGCTAATTCCAATAAATTTGTTAACTGAAATCAAATATACAAAAAACCAAAGAAGAAAAGAAAACAAGAACCAACCCCACTGTTTGAAAAATTTCAGTACTTGTAGAAATTCCATCAAAATAAAATCATGCAAATCCAAAGCCTCAGCAATTTTGAAGCAGAACCCAAAAAAGAATCCGTATGTGCAGAATACTTGAAAAATCTATTACACTCAAATTCCAATATCAAATTTAGCATTAAACCCGTAAAACAAATCTCCAGAGATAAAGAATTTCTTGCATGCACATTCGAAAAGCATCCAAACCAATAACAATTCAACTTCATACGACTCTCGAAATCCAAAAGAAATATAGGAAAAGAAATCCCAAATGCATAAATAAAGTAAAGAAGACAAATTTTCTTGGTCTAACCTGTCCAGTAGCCAGGACAACAGGGTCATTCATTATCTCCTTTGAAATGGGACATATAAATTCTTCAGGGATAACTGTATTATCCACCACCTTCGAAGGTTTCTTGAATTTCAATTCTTTCAAGACACTCAAAATCCTCATGGCCTCATCAGTAACCTCCACTCTATAATCCTCCTCGACAAGAATTGTCTTTACTAGTTTCTCCAATTCTTTCTTTAACTCTGTCTCCTTTGTCATTGTACGTGGCATAGTTTCAAGAACTCCAGCTTCAGCCATAAAAAACAAAAAAAAGAACAAGAACGAAAGGAAGGAATGATCAGATAGGATTTACTAGTGGAAAGAACTAAGAAAAGAAAGAATTATGCTTTGGGTGATTCATCAGTTTATTTCCCTCTTTCTTGCTCTCGTTTCTCACTTTCTTTCTCTCTTGCAGTTTCTTGTGCTGTGATTTTTCTCTCTTTAACCCCACTGTTCTTTCTTACTATACACGGTGACAAGGCTAGGATTTATGAGAAGGAATACTTGGGCTACTTAACACTTGGACTTATGAGAGGGATATATATAGGCGCACCATTATTCTGTACAACCAATTATTTCTTGCCATGCAAGCAGTTTTTCCTAAGCTTTGAATGACATGGAAGCTTGCTTTGTACCCTCAAAATTTCAGAGTACTTGACAAGTCACAAGATTCTGATGGTACAATCTAATAGTAATAGTTACCCTATAGTACTTTTTTAAAAAACAATTATATATATTACTCCTGATATTTGAAATAAAAAAAAATACTAGCCAAAAAATAATTATATAGTAGTTTTTCTTACATTATATATAAATTGCAAGAGAAAAAAAATACTAAAGAAATATTGAATTATATTTGTAAGAATATTATCTTCTATTCAAAGAAAACGATGACCGCTAAAGTTTATAATACAGAGATAAGTATTTGTTGGGATCCCACAATTTAACGAAGAGAATGGTCCTAACACATAAAAAGCATAATAATCGCATATAGATAAAATATTTTACATGATTCAGATGTGATCATGTTCACAAGGAAATTTTTTTATTATTAAAATTAATTTAGTTTGGAAAACTATCAACCCTAATAACAAAAAACATTATGGCCATAAATATATTTTATTATGCACTATCATAGTATAATTTGTTTTCCCTTCTCATGAAAACCCAATGATTTGGAGATATTTTTTTCATAATTTATTTTTTATTATCAAATTAAATAAAATTATCATTTAAAAAAAAACACAACAAAATAAATTAATTATTTTTAAAATTAAAATCATTAAAATTGGTATTTAGAAGCTTTTAGTCTTTTCAATTATTTAAAACCGTAAAATAATTTAATTATCCTTAAAAAATTAAAACTTGTATTTTTTTATCTATTCAACCTACTATTTTTTTATTATCATGTTAAATAAAATAATTTGAATAAAATAATTTGATTTTTTAATAAATATAAAATATTAATTAAAAAAATTAATTGACACATGACACACAAATATAACCTTCTAAGGGCATATGGTGACTCTTGACAGTCAGAACATCTTGCCATCATGTGAGTGAAATCATTGCAGCGTCTTCTTTAAAGTGTGGCGGCGACGGCGGGGGGAATTGTTGCTTACATGTCTTTCTTTCTTTCTCTTTTACACTCTCGAAATTTTTATGATAGTAATTTAAAATTTCAGTGTTATTCTCTTATTTATTAATATTAAAAAATTTTTATTGATCTTTTTATATAATTTTATTTATTTTTAACTTTATTTTTTAATGAAAATTTATGATATGTATTTTTTTCAATTTGATTCTCTTTTTTTTATCTTATTATTAAAGTAATTTTTTTAATTTCACCCTTCTATCTAAAATCCATCTATATATTTAATTTTTTATTTCAATTTTAATCCTTATTTTGTAATATATATATATATACATGTATTACTAATTTTATCTTTCAATATTTTATTGGTTAAAGATTAAAATTTATGTTTTATTTATATATGATGTATCTAATTTAATGACCTCGATCACAGGTTTAAAAACTGTAATGTGGATCAACATGACATTCTTTGTTTGACTTTGTTTATCTCATTATTCGAGATTGTTTTTTTGCTAATGGATTTTATGATTTTTTTATTTATTATTGAGTTATTTTTATTTTATGATCTAAGCTATAGATTTAATAAACTAACTTGAATTGGTTTGCTATTTATTATTCAGATTACATGTCTATAATACTAACATGAGTTGATTTGAATAATTTTTTTATCATTTTTTACACAATTTGTTCATTTTATATTTAATTGGCTGGAAATTCTCTTTTTGATTTTTTTTCCTCTAATTATCATGATTTTTTAAAAAAGAATTTGGATCATTTAGTTTCTTTTTTTTTAATTAAAATAAAACTAATTTATTTGATCTTGTTGGATCTATAATTTAAATTATAGATTTTTTTCCTCTTTTAAAAGGCACATATAGTATCTAAAAATCATATTTTATTAAAAAAAAATGGCTCCTTAGAATAACGTAGATGTATATTTAAATAAATTCTATACCACATTGTACCAAAAATATATTTCTAAGATAAAAGTGAAGTATATAAACCAGTATAATCATTCATTCATTCATATATATATATATATATATATATATATTTGATATGGTTCATCTAGATATAATAGCTTTCAGTTATGGAAATACCATCATTATAATGGAATTAGCCTAGAGCCTTCGTTGGTAGGATTACCTAATATATGCTAACAAGTGGAATATGACATTTGCGATTGCGACACATCAATTGAAACAAATTTGCGCACACAAAATATTGCATCTAATTCTTCTAGAGAAATTGACCTGCAATAATACATAATTATTATATCATAAAAATGAAAATGACAAGAGAGAGAGAGGATTTTCATATACAGAAAAGGAAAGGGAAATTGACCTGCAATACATAATAATAATAATAATAATTAGAAAAAAAGGAGATATTTTATGGCATTTTCAAGAAGCCAATTTAAATATAAAACGTCATCTTAAATAAGTATTTTCTTACCACATAAACATGCGTGTCAACCTATTTTGTTTACCCTCTGAATATTTATAAGATCTTATAATAGGTGAGATTTACCAATTATGAATAATTATAAAATATACCAATTAAGATAAAGCAAGCTATCAATAATTTTTTTTTTTTAAAGAAGGATAAAGCAAGTTATGAATAATTATAAAATATACCAATTAAGGAAGGACGGCTTTTCACTGGACCCCTACCACCCACATGCATTGTAGACGTCGTCGTAGGGGGTGTTTAATGTCATAAGTTCACTTTGATTCTTGGAGTTTTTTTCAATTTAGTTCCTAGAGTTTTATATTTTTATATTATAGCCCTCGAACTTTATTTGTATCAAGTTTGAGTTTTTGACAGATGATTGGAAAATTATTACAATGAATGATACGCTATCTACTATAACTTTTAATATTTATCTAAAAATAAAAATAAAAATATTAAGTGTGAGCCGTAATCCAAGCCAACATTGCATAGCCATTGCATGCATTTAAACCTGACCTCTTAGGCCTACAAATTTATTTTCTTAGAATTTTAAATAAATTCTTATTTAAATTAATAATTATAGTGCTATTTAAAAAATATATCCACTTATGCCATACTTTTCAAACAAGATTAAAGCTTTTAATGTTATATTTGTAATATATTAAATTGTAAAAAATAAAATAAAAATTGCACATGAATATTGAACGAGAATAAAATTATTTTTATTGTTGTTTTTTATGATTTTAATGGATTAATTATGCTTGATTTTTTTTTTACATTACATGATTTTTATGAAGATATTGATTTTTATTTGCTTTTGTGTTTGGAACTTGCTTTTAGATCCCAGGAAGTTTTTGTGCAAATAAACATTCTAATAATTAAAAAAAATTAATGAAAAAATATAAATTAATAATGAGATGGGAGTTTTGCCACCATGAAATAAATTTCTTCACCCCTTAATTTAAATTTTTGATATTTTTATGAATATTTATTTTAAATAATTTGAATTTTCATTAAAAAATGATGTTGTTAATAAAAGAAATTAATTTCATCAAAAGAAAAAATACATAAATAAAAAAAGAGATTTCAATTTGAGAAACACATTTCCTCCTCCAAAATTTAAAAACTTCAAGTACCTGAATTTAGAGAATTATTATCACTTGAATATTATTTTTTTTTTCATTTCTTTCCTCTGTAATCTCCTCCAAATTCCCCCACCCCCATTCTTTTTTTTTTTTTAGGTTTGAAAAAAATTGAATTTAGAGAATAACTTAAAAATAAGTTATGACAATTACACTAAGCCAAATATAATATTTAACTACAGTCATTCCTCTAACTTATACTTTAGTAGTTGTTTAATGATTATTGAATATGTTCTCTTTTAAATTGTAAACTTAGGAGTAACCAACCACGTAGAAAGGGATCAAACAACCTTTATGAAATTTCATCAAATTTTAAGAAAAATATATACTATATATGGAGAATAATGCTTTTGCTGTTGTGCTTGGGATCGGTACTTGTAAACTAGATTAACAAGGAGGTGTCACACACTTTATCTTTATGATTTACTCTATGCTTCAGAAATTCGATGAAATCTTGTGCTTGTTCTTGCTTTGCTATAATTGGGCTTTAATAATGTGTTTGTTAGTTGTTGATAATAGTTTTTATGGTTCTAGTTTTGAAATAAATGTTTTTATGGTGTTAAATCTGTTAATGATGATGTTTCAATTTATACTATTCAAAATTCCAATAATAGTGATATCATAACTTGTCATGCTAGATTATGACACATTGGACAAGACCAATTACATAAATTGTCAAGAGTTGATATTTTAGGATCACTTACCAAAAAAAGATTACTTATTGATAAGTATTGCCTTACTAGAAAAGCAACTAGATTATCATTTTACAAAGCTAAAAGAGCCAGTAGTCCATTACAACTTATTTATTCAGACATTTATAACCCAATAAATATAAGGATAAGACATGAAAGAAATTATTTCATCATATTTATAGATGATTTCACATGATTTAGTCATGTTTATTTGATTTCATATAAGTTTGAAGTATTGGATTGCTTTATTCAATACATCAATCTAGTGAAGAATAAATTAAGTATCAAGATCAAAGCCTTAAGAACTAATCAAGGACGTTAATACCTATTTGAACAATTTTAAAAAAATTATGATAAAAAAGGTATAGCTAGACAACTAACTATACTTTATACTCTACAATAAAATGGTGCACCTGAAAGGAGAAATAAAACCTTATTTGATATGGTTAGGCTAATGATCACGCATGCAAACTTACTATTATTTTTTTTGGAAGATGCATTGTTAACTGCTGCTTACATACTTAATCATGTGTCTTTGAAATTTGTCTCATCCGCCCCATATGAATTATGAAACAATGACAAACCTAATTTATGTTATTTGCATCTATAATGGTATGCAACTTATATTCATAATAATTCTCATGAATATAAAAAACTTGATCTTAAAGGAAGGAAGTGTATCTTTATAAGATAATTTGAACATTCAAAGGATTTGTATTTGCTGGTTAAAAAGATGATGAAGGAGTGACGAATATTGAATCACATGAAGTTGTATTCTTAGAAAAGATATTTTCAATGATAGGTGAGGTTAATAATGATTTTGAATTATATGAAATGAAAAATCTAGATTATAGGGTAACAAACCATTCAGTAGAAGATTTACAAGCAATTCTTAATCCTTCTAGAAATAACTGGGAAATAATTGAAGTGACATTTTGCTATTCATACTTTATGGAGTAAGATTATGAGTAATCTCAACCTCGTAGAAGCATTTGTGAACCAATTCTTTATTGTTGATTTGAGATTGAGGGGGAAGCACTTATGATTGCTTTATAAGATGTGTTGTTGCTCAATTTCTGACTCATATTTTTGATAATTTTTTATAAAAATAAAAAATAGCAAAAAAACAAAAAAAACCTAAAAAATATATTTTTGATATATTTGTATCGTTTTTAGCATTTTCAATTTTATCTCAAAAGAATTTAAATTTTCAAAGGTATTTTAAACGCGTTCAACTTTTAATGCTTAAATTTTATGATCACAGATTTTTCTTATTGAGTTGATATTGATATTGTCTGCTTTAAAAAATACAAGAAAAAAAACAGAGAAAATCAAAATTAATAAAAAAAAGAAAAGGAAAGAAAAGGAAAAGTTAAAGGACCATTATGATTTTGGCCAAGCCACATTTTTCTTATAAATACCACGCTACAGTATAAAAAAAAGTAACTGGGGAAGAATTTATAGAAAAAGTGAGGAACCTAAACCTATAGATTTCTCTTCTTAACGCCGCCCTCTCTGGTTTTTTAGCCAAAACTGGGAGCCGCTACCCCCATCTTTTTTTATATTTTTTCTCCCAAAACCAGTTGGCCAGACACTTTCCATCCTAACCCAGCCGCTCAAACCCCTCTCTATCCTCCCTATAAAAAATAAGAGAAAACCCATTGCACATCGTGACCCCCTTTCCCCTGGTTTTCTCTCTTTTCTTCTCCTAAAATAGCCAAAGCTTCGCCCTTCCCTTAGACAAAAAACTAAACTAGAGAGTTGAAGCTTCCCCCCTCTTTCTTTGGTTTTCTCATCTTAGACCGAACACGGCGGCAGCCCCCATTGTTTTTTTCTCAGTCTTCTCTCAGTCCCATCGCACCGACAGCGCCACGACAACACCTCAACACCACAACAACACTTCAGCGGTCGTGCCCCTCCTCTTCTCATCGGTCTCCCTTGCAGCTAAGATAACAATCGCAGGAGCCCCAACAAACGACAACAATAAGGCCAACCATTGTTGCCACTAACAGGAGCGAAGACCATCAACGCAGCAACCACCATCGACAGCCACTTATCCGATCCTTAACCATTCAAATAGCAACACGCAATGACAGCGCTGAACCCAGAAGAAGAAAGGGTTAATTGAGGGAGATAGTGGCAGATCTAAAAGAAAAGAGGGGAAACAAAAGGTGAAATCTACTGCATGTGTTCGTTGGTTTGCCTTGCAGGTGATCGAGAGATCCACTGCTGGCAGGGAAAGAAAAAGGAGAAGAGGCTAAGCCAGATCCCATCATTTTCATTTTTCTTCCTCGCGGCAGCGCGTGATCCTACACGCCGTCAGTGGTGGTGGCGCGTGGAGGAGACGCGCCGCTAGTGTTTTTATAGGTCCAGAAACCTTACTAAAAGTTTCCTGGATTTTTAGGGGTTATTATGTAATTTTTTATTTGTGTAGTGTGTTTGTTTTATTTTAATTTTTTGTTATTTGTAATTTCATATGGGTGGATGAGAAAAACATAATAAAAAGAGATGTGTACGTGTATGTATATGTGTGAGATTATATTTTTTTATATATGTTATTAAATTATAAAATTAGAAAGATAAGCAGGAATTAAATGTTTTAAATGTTTAATTTGAATATGATTAAATATTCAAGTTAAGTAAGGGATAACAATTTATCTTTAAGACTTTTAGTTAAGGTTGAAGACCTAAACTCTTCGTTGAGTGCTTAGACTATTAGTGATTGATATATATGTCATTCTACTATTGCTAAGATTTTATATTGCCCTTATGAGGGTGAGGGTGATCATTAGAACAATAAAAGATTTTTTTTAGAGATCAAGTAGTAAACCTATCATTTGTCTCACCTATTACGAGGGTGATCATTAGGACAACAAGAGATCTTTTTTAGAGATCTAAGTAGTAAACCTATCATTTGTCTCACCTAAAAATATTAAAACTTGTCTTTAGGATGTATGCTATGTAAATAGTTGTTTTGTACCTAAGCAAAGCCTTTTTTAAAGCATCTTGAATTCAGGACTTACGAGGGATATAATAGCCATCACTTAAGAAATTCTATTTGTAGAGTTTGAGAAAGAACAAAAATTCTTGTTTCATCATGTAAGAGTTATGATTATATATCACTCCTTGAAGGGCAACTTCATCATATAGATTACATGTCATACATTTACCATGTATACAGACGGTTGAAACATAGATTCACTCACCTGAGATTTACTAGACTAAGAAAAATGATGGAAAATGAAAAAAAGGGTTAGAGAAAGGTTTATTGTCAAAGGAAAGTTAAAAGCATCAAAAGTGAAGTAGCTAGACTCAAATTTACCTGAGCAAGTGTAGAGCATCAAATGGAAAGGGAACATCTACACAGTCTTTTGTGGGAACATTGCTTATCAACATCCCACTGAAACTGCATCTCTTTTTTTAGTCATGAATGACAACAATGCCTTCAGTTATCAATTAATGATGACATTTTTCCTTGTTCAACTATACTAAGAGTCATTTAAAGCCTTCACATCCTCTAATTGCACCAATAACTACTACTTTTTGTGCATGGTGCATTAGTTTTTTTGAAGTTACCTTTACTGTGAGCTCAATTCCAGTTGAACAACGTAAGATGTTGGTTTAAAAAACCATGGTTAGACACTAAACTTCTACATAGCAGAGCTCTTCCTATAGAGATTTGTTTTTAGATATGTAAAAAGGGAATACAAGAAAAGATGTAGTAGTTTCATATGCTGTAAAACTCTCTCCCACTAGTGGCACCACCAAAACACTGTAGTAGGTTTGAAAAGACAGAGTGGGCTAAAAAACAAGCAGAAGATTGAAACTTTAACAGAGCAAAACTCCCTCAACAAGTATTTGTTTTCTACAAAATTAATGAGGAAAAAAGAGGAGATAGAGAAGCTTTTGAATTCATCAGGTTTTCTTCCAATAGAGAGCGTGTGATTCCATATGTTGGTAGTGTCGATGTTGCATGCTGTTGGAAGGTTTCCAACAATCCTCAAACAACCACAATAACATGGGAAGATTGACATGAAGGTGTGAGGGTTGCTTAAAGAATCCAACAAGCTATCAAGAGGGGAAATATTGAAGGCTCTACCTTAGATTCCAGAACTGTGAAGAGAGTTGAATCAGAAGATGACTTTCAATTAAAAAACCTTAGTTATTTGGTTAATTAGGTCTTGTCATAACATTAACTGCTTAAATGTTTTTGCCAAGATTGACATCTCTCTGCCACTTAAGTTTATGGACCAGTATCTACTAGATTTAAGAATTTTACTTAACTTCGACAAATCCCATGCAACCACCATTTTCTAGGTGGTTCAATTTAGACAAGATGTGAATATCATGATAGGTTCTTGAACCATTTCAGTTGAACAGATGCAAGAGTTTCAAAGATTGAGCTAAGTTTGTGAAAGATGATGTCATCAATTCGTTTTTGTCACCAAAACATCCTTAAAATGACAAATGATGGAAATTGCTCGGCGAAAACATAGATATTGCCAGATTAGCTGATCCAAGAAAGGTTTTAAATTGTCAACCATCTTTGTTATGGATTTTTACTATATTGCATTTTGTTTTGAGATCACATCTCATTCTTTAACGAAACATGTCTTTTCTTGGTTTGTTTGTTGTTCTGAAAGCATGAGATGTTTATTTCAATGTGTATTTTGAATATTTTTTTTATTATACTCCAATATGTAAAATTTAGACTAGTTAATTCTAAAAGATGAAAGGTATTTTGATTGCATAAATGACTTGTTGCTTGAAAATGATATAAAACGACCAAACAATTTTAAACTCATACCTCCTGAAACTAAATCATGCATCATATAGCTAAGTTTTAGTAGTATGTATAATGATATGTAGTGGATTCAGTAATTATGGACTCGCGAATCATGATTCTTACAATTCTAAATCATTATACTAGATGAAGTCAAAATTTATCGATTCTAATCGACCTTGCTTGAAATGAGAAAAAGGCTATCTTTATTATTTTTTCATATTTTTTGAAAGATTATATCCTTGTAATCCCATTTTGAGCTAGATTGATTTTTTTTAATAATTATCTATGACCGTCATCGAATAAAAATATTAAATTCTTCTTTATTCTGTGTAATTTTATCTTAAAAAAATTCATAAAAAAAATTCAAACCACACATTCAATTTCAGTATATATTTTTTTCTTCTTGTTTGTTTCTTTTTACACCCACAATATAAATTATTCAATTTCAAAAAATAACTAAACAAAAATTACATTAAACACTTTAAAAATTATACAATAATCCCTCAAAACTCCATCACATTGCTGGGAAGCCCTGCTGGGACAACATGAACAGTGCGCATGAACAGTATATTTAGATGATCAAATGGTGAATAAATGAACGAACATATTTAGATCATATTGAGGGCAATGTTATTTAAAGCAGTTTGTGATTTAATGAACTTCAGCAACAATTAATGAGCAATGCTACACTTGAAAGGCATTTTATTATTGTCTTTTTGGGCTACCATATGAAACCCGGCTATGACTCCTAACATATATTATTATACGAGTGCATTTGAATGAATATCGAACGGATGCACACCACCAAGATTAATTATGGGACCATCTGTTTTGAAGCTCAAAGGCATACTTCACCGCATGAATATGGGTAATAAACATCATTGATAATGCCAAATCATTTTTTTATATAAGCTGATTTGACAAGCTAAGAGAAATTTATGGAGAAGAACATTGAGCTTACAACGATGAGCCTTTCCTTGCAAAGTATAAGAAGCATGTCAGGATGATGTGGTAGTTCTATAAAGGTGGATGACCATATATACTTGAATGGTATGTTTCAACTGAAGGCAAGTTCATGATGAATGAACAACCTTGATGGGTGTTGGCATGATACGCTTAATTAATGAGAGAATAATTGTTAAGAGAATCCAAAAGATGAATGGTTAAGCTCCTTCATGATGAATCAAGCAGCACCACACTTGAGGGCATGGTCAAGCTTAATGAAAAATGAGAACAGTAATCATCGTGGACAACCTAAGATGGGCATTGCACTCGTATATGAATGAGCCTGTGAATTAGAAGAACAAAAGCACTCTATGATGATGAAGCATCAAAGAGGGGGGTCTTATATTTCAAATCAAGTCAGGATGCATGCATATCATCTAACAAAAAAATTGCATAGTGTTTTGAATTATTAAAGGAAAATCCTCAATGAAGTCCAGTAAGATTGCGGACAAAGAAAGAATCATTGAGTTGATGGTTATGAAGAATCGCTTTTGATCATGGAACAAGAAAAAAAAAGAGATGAACCCTGCCAGTAGGAAAATCTCAAAGAAATGAGAAGATCAACTCTATCATTAAGAGAAATCTTTAAGTCAACCCTGCGACTAGGAAATGCCAAGTTGTCAGCCTTATCTTGTCAGGACTTCTCTAGCTAAGTCTTTTAACCAGGTACGTCACATTTTTTCATTTAGGTAGGTCACCCATAACAATGAGACCACTTCATATTTTTATCATCTTTCCCTGGGTATGTCACCTATCATAGTGAGACCATTTGCATTTGGGTAGGTCACCCATCATAATGAGACTATTATTTTTTCTGGATAGGTCACCTGTCATAATAAAACCATCATTTTTTTTTAGGTAGGTCACCCATCATAATAAAACCATCATCTTTTTCTCTGGGTAGGTCACCATCATAATGAGACCATCAATTTTCATCTAGGTAAGTCACCAATCATAATGAGACCATCATCTTTCTTTGGGTAGACCATCCATTATAGTAAGACCATAATCTTTTTCTCTTAGGTAGGTTGCCCATTATAATGAGATCATCTTTTATCTTTTATATAAGTAGGTCACTCATCATAATGAGACCATCATTTTTTTTTGGGTAGATCACCCATTATAATGAGACCATCATCTTCTATCTGAGTAAGTTACCCATTATAATGAGATTATTATTTTCCATTTGGGTAGGTTACCCATCACAATGAGACCATTTTTCATGTTTTTACTTGGGTAGGTCACCCATCACAATGAGACCATTCTCTATATTTTTACCTAGGTAAGTCACCTATTATAATGAGATCGCTTTTTATTTTTTTGGGTAGGTCGCTCATTATAATAGGACCACCTTTCACTTTCATCATTTTTTAAGTTGGTCACCTATCATAATAAGACCATTATTTTTTTTGGTAGGTCACCCATTATAATAAGACCATCATTTTTCTGGGTAAGTCACCTATCACAATGAGACCACACACATCTTTGTATTGGTTTTGGTTAAAGAAGATTGCTAGATGAGATCTTAGGTTAACCTAACCACATACAGAGTTTAACTTTGGTTAAAGGGAATCGCCATATGGAATTTTAAGTTGACCGAGCTACACACCAATTTTGGTTCTGGTTAAAGGAGATTGCCAGATGGGATCTTAAGTTAACCCAATTAAAAAGGTAAGTCACCTGTAAAAATAGATCAGCATGAGTATGTGTGGGTAGGTCGCCCTTAAAAATAGACCATAATGAGTATGTTTGGGTAGATCACCCCTGAAAATAGACCAGTATGAGTGTGTGTATATAGGTTGCCCTTGAAAATAATCCACAATGAGTATATATAGGTAGGTCGCTCGTGAAAATAGATCAACGTGAGTATGTGTAGGTAAATCGCCCTTAAAAATAGACTATAATGAATATTATAGATAGGTTGCCTTTGAAAATAAACCACAATGACTATATTTGGGCAGGTCATCCCTGAAAATAGATTCTATTAAATATGTATAGGCAAGTTGCCCGTGAAAATAAACTAGCATAAGTGTGTAGGCAAGTTGCCCTTGAAAATAGACCAATTTTTTTCAAAATAGGCAGGTCACCAAGATAATGAGATCATTTTCTTTTAAAAAGTAAAGTCCTTGGTAAGTGGATCACTTAGTAAGTTAAGAAGACCTTTTGTTTTCTCTACAAGCTTACTATGTAAAACATTGAGAAATTTTTGCTTCTTAAGCATTGTAAGAGGGGGCATCTATTACTACCTAATTTTTTACTCATATTTTTTATAAAAAATTTTAAAAATCAAAAATAGAAAAACAACAAAGAAAAACACAAAAAATATATTTTTGATATATTTGCATCATTTTTAGCATTTTAAATGTTATCTCAAAATAATTTAAATTTCCAAAGGTATTTTAAATGCATTCAAATTTTAACACTTAAATTTTATGGTCACTAATTTTTCTTGTTGAGTCGACGTTGATATTACTTGCTTTTAAAAATACAAGAAGAAAAGAGAAAATCAAAATGAACAAAAAAAGAAAAAAAAAGGAAAGAAAAGGAAAAGTTAAAGGACTATTATGATTTTGGCCAAGCCACACTTCTCCTATAAATACCATGCTATAGTAAAAAAAAAAATTACCAAGGAAGAATTTAAAGAAAAAGTGAGGAACCTAAACCTATAGATTCTTTTCTCGGCGTCGTCCTTTTTAGATTATTAGCCAAAACCAAGAGCCACCACCCCCATCTTCTTTGATATTTTTTTCCTGAAACCAACCTGCTGGACACTCTCCCTCCTAACCTAGTCACTCAAGCCCCTCTCTATCCTTCCTGCAAAAAACGAGAGAAAACCAACTACACATCATGACCCCTTTTCCTAAAGTTTTCTCCCTTTTCTTCTCATATAATAACCAAAGTTTTGCCCTTCCCTCAGTCAAAAAATTGAACTAGAGAGTCGATAACCACTTCTCCGATCCTCAACCATCCACACAACAACACACAACGACGGTGCTGAACCCAAAAGAAGAAAGGACTAACGGAGGGAGATAGTGGCAGATCTAAAAGAAAAGAGGAAAAACAAAAAGTGAAATCTACTTCTTGTGTTCATTGGTTTGCCTTACAAGTGATCGAGTGATCCACCGTTAGCAAGGAAAGTAAGGGGAGAAGAGGCTGAGCTAGATCCCATCATTTCTAGTTTTCTTCCTCGTCTAGTGGTGGTGGCGCTTGGAGGAGATGCGCTGCTAATGTTTTTATGGGTCCAAAAGCCTTACCAGTAGTTTCCTGGATTTTTAGGGGCTATTATGTAATTTTTTATTTGTGTAATGTGTTTGTTTTATTTTTATTTTTTGTTATTTGTAATTTTATATGGGTGGATGAGAAAAACATAATAAAAAGAGATGTGTGTGTGTGAGATTGTACCTTTTTATGTATGTTAATGAATTATAAAATCAAAAAGATAAGAAAGGAATTAAATGTTTAATTTGAATATGGTTAAATATCTTAAGGATAAATGAAATCATGTTATATTTTCCATGAAAGTGTAAGAACATATTTCTACACATATTCAGAGATTTAATAACTGATTTATTAAAAACTTAGAATTTAATTAATATTTTGAATTTTTAAATCACATCAAATCGCACAGCAGCTTACCTCAAGTAGGGTGTGCTAGGAGTGTTAATACCTTCCCTAACCACAACCAATCCCTTACACTCAAATCTCTGGCAACGACTGTTATATCCGAATTTTCTAGTAATCCTTAATTAAATACTAGGTGGCAAGTCAAAGAACCAATCAAGCAAAAGAATAATGGAAAATCACCAGCAATCACTGCATGAGGGGCATGTAATAAAAATAAAAAAGATAAAAGAATTAAGTGTTTAATTTGAATATGGTTAAATATCGTAAGGACAAATAAAATCATATTGTAATTTTCTTAAAAATATAAGAACATGTTTCTACATATATTCTAGAATTTAATAATTGATTTATTAAAGCCTTAGAATTCGACTAATATTTTAAATTTTCAAATCATATCAAACCACAAATCAGCTTACCTCAAGTAGAGTGTGCTAAGGGTGCTAATACCTTTCCTAGTCATAACTAGTCCCTTACCCATGAATCTATAACAAGACCAGTACACCCGAGTTTCCTAGTAGCCCTTAATTAAATATTAGGTGGCAACTTTTAAAAACCAAATCAAGCAACAAACGAATATCGACACCGCATGGGTGATGTGCGACAAGATAATGAAGAACAAAAAACATTTAGTCATGTTTTGTCTAATCCTAAAGCAAGAGAATGAATTAAAGCCATAGAAGAAGAAATTAAGTTGATGAAAATTAATCAAGCTTGGGATTTGGTTGATTTACTGTCAAGATGAAGATCCATTGAAAATAAATGGGTTCTTAAACTTAAACGTAAGGCGGATGCGTTAATCAAATGCTATAAAGTATAACTAGTTGTGAAAGGCTATACTCAAGAATATAAAATTAATAATGATGATACATTCTCACCGATTGTGAGAGTTACTTTAATTTGCTTTATTTTAGCTATAGTCGCACATATGAACTTAGAGTTATACCAAATGGAAGCTAGAATTGTATTTTTCAATGGAGAACTAAATGAGAAGATTTATATGGATTAGCCTTTATAATTTGAGACTAAAGGACAAGAGCATAAATTTTGCAAGCTTAAAAGATTCATATATGGTCTTAAGCAAGTTTTAGGCAATGGAACGTCAAGTTTCATTAAGCTATCTTTAAGGATGGTTTTACAATGATGAAAGAAAAGCATTGCGTGCATTTTAAATATTCAAACGATAGTTTTATAAAAAATTTCTTATATGTTAAAAACATCTTAATAACTAGAAATAGAAAAGAGATGATTCATACTATTAAAAGACGGTTATCATCAAACTTTGAAATGAAAGATATAGGTAAGCCCAACTATGTTCTTGGCATTAAAATCATAATAGATTGCGTTAAAAGGCTTTTAGGTTTAACTTAAGAGATTTATATTAAAAAGATGTTAGAACTCTATCACATGCAAGATAGCAAACCAATGGATACCCTTATTAATAAAAGCTTGAGCTTCAGCCTTAGGTGTTATATATCCGAAGACTTTAGAAAAAGAGGAGAAATGTTCAGAGTACCTTATACCAGTGTCGTTGGTGGTTTCATGTATGGAATGATGTGCACACATCCTAATATATGTTATGTCGTTGGATTGGTTAGCTTATATCTTTCAAAATCTAGTAAAAAATATTGGATGACAGAAAAAAAGATTCTATGATATCTAAAAGAAACTTTAAATTACATGTTATGTTACTAAGGAAAGAAAACTTATGATTGATTTGCTACTATGATGCTGATTGGAGATGAGATGTCGACCAAGCTAAATCAACTTCGAGATATGCTTTATTACTTAATGATAGTTTAATACGATGGAGGAGCAAGAAACAATCATGTATAGCCTTGTGTATTGTGGAGGTTGAGTTTGTAGCTTGTTTTATAACGACACATGATGTTATTTTATTAAAAAAGTTTCATGTATCATTTGAAAATTTTCAAATCAATATCAGATCTAGTGATAATTTATTGTGATAACACTACTATAATAGCTATGGTTAAAGGTTTAAAATACCGTGGAATGACCACACCATATTTTTGAACATGATGTGATCTTAAAACACATTTCTATAAATTTTATATTTACAGATCCACTTATAAAACCAATAGCAAGGGATGCATCTTTAGACATGCGAGATTGATTGGCCTATGTAGAATGTAATTAGTAATATAAATAGTTTTAAAGATCATATAAAGCCTGACAGTGATTGAGTAATGAATAAATGCCATTAAAATAACATTTTATTCATTATTTATTTTATGAAATATATCAAGTATCATATAATATAATTTGTTAAAGTATGTCGATAGACTTAAATTAACTCACTCACATAAACAATCAACTCAAACATTTATAAGGTGAGTAGAGATGAAACTAATTTAGTTTTAATATTTAATAAGCAATTTAGGCACACTAAGCAATTTTAACATGAAGTAATTATTAAAATGTCACCTTGGTTAGGACCAAGATAAAGTTCTTAAATAAAAGAATTGAAATGAATGAATTCATACAATTCATGTGTTTATTATGATTGAAGCCAAGTATGAAATTATTCATTTGCCACTAATGACAAAGAGAAATGAGAATTTTTAATCTAAAGTCAATGTTTTCGACAATAAACCTAAGACTTGTATGATTTATTTCTTCTAATAAAAAGAGCAATGACATGCAATCTATCTTTAGAAAAGGAAAGAGTAAGCTTCACTATAACATGTATTTCATACTATATGTGTTAAAGACCATTAAAAGAATAAATAATGAACCACTACTTCTTTATTATGTGAGTTTTGAAGATCATATCTAAGATTTTAACATCTTACACTTTATGATTTTTTTATTATATCAAGAGGTGATGTATAAATGATCACTACTTTAAGAGTATATTTTATGGTCATGGAATGATTTGACTTAAATGAATATTATTAGGAAAGCAAGTTAATTTAAATATGATTGATATGAATGCAAAAGAAAAGGTAATTTTGAGTTTTATATCTATTACTTGTATTTACCAGCCGAGATAATATCACTTGAATAAATTTAATATGATTTAGAATACTTGTAATTGTAAGGATGGATTGAGTATAAAATTCTTGAGTGATTGAATTATATTCAGTCATGTGTAACAAAATGCTTGGGGCATATTACTACACTTTAAAGAACAACAAAATATAAGGTTGATATCTCTTATATGGCCTTTATTAGATTTACATATTGGAGCTTTATTCACTATATGCTTTAGGAAACACGGTCCATTCATTTAGTATGAAATTCTTATGCAAGTTTGAAATGCAATGTATTGGATAGTTCGATCCTCCATGGGCAAGTGATAAATGTTAGTTATTAGGTTAGGTCTGGTTCACCTATAAAGAATGGGCTTGGCCAAAGTATTTAAAGGAGTTACCAAAAGGAGTAACCAAAAGGAGTAACCACTTCCTTTATTTATATATATAGGGATATAACTCATATGAAAAGAAAAGTTTATGGTTGAAAGAATATTGTTCTTTTTTTCTCTTTTCCCATCTTAGACTCTCTACATTAATTTGATAAGATTTATTAAAATATTCATACTATGAAATATTACATTTGTTTTAGTAATTATAGTGACACTGAAGTAATTGATCTAGGAGCAAAAGAGTGAATTTTCACATCATAACTAAGTTTCCTTTCAATTTTACACATATCACACAACCATTTTTGATTTTGTATTAAAGCAAGCAAAATATATATATGTATTATTAACTTTTTTATTTTTTTTTAAATTTAGTTATATACTTAGGATGTATATATAATATTACTAGAAAGTGTAAAGGTCTAGTAAAAATAGTTTACAAGTTTGAGTGGTAAATAATTATTTTCTTAAGTCCTCCAAATAATGAGTATTTATATAAGGACAAAATTTTGAAATAATTAGCATGTTAAATATTTAATATTTATATGTTCTTATAATAAAATTAAAGTTAACAACATGTTAAAATATTCATATTTGAATATCATATTTATGATTTGGAATTTATATTATAAATGGTTTGTTAATCACCAAAGTGGTCAAACCCTTTGAACAAATATTATAGTGTTGTTAATGTATTCCTAACCCTTAATCTTAGAACAAATATTAGGGTGTTGTTAATGTAGCAAGAAAATTTTTAACCATAAAATTAAAATCTGATAAATACTTAATAAAATGGATTGAGGATTAGATGTATAAATAATTATTGAAAAAATATTTTAATAGTAACTAAAAACTAAGTCATGAAGATGAGATGAAGTTGAGAAACAAGCACAAATAAGGATATCTCATCTTATACTATTGGGAGCCTTTTGATTTTTTCACTTCATTATATTAAATTATTTTATATATATATAGAAAGACTAATAATCTAAATTCCATTTAAACAAAATAATGTGCTAGGAAAAGTCTTTAATTCTTTTGAGATGTAATAGTATATACAAAAATTTTTTTTGCTCAAAAATACAAAAAATATTTTTTTATGTTGTGGTTTTGTATTTCTTACAAAATATATATTTTCATGTATTTTGGATATAATAACACATTTATTGAATCTATAAGAACTTAACCAATATTTTATTAACACCTAAAATTTTATTTCATAGGATTAACGGTCAATATTCTAATATAAATGTTAGTAGTAGACCAAAATTCCATGAATAATTTTAAATATTCATCAATTTTAATTAAGACTATTTTTTATTGCAATTCAAATTGTGAAAAATTATTTTCATAAGAACTCATTTGGACAGACGAGCATATAATAATTTTAAAATACAAGATTTTTTTAATAAGAATAAATATTTATCCATAACCATAAATAAAATACTAATTTGAAATCCAACAAAATCTTTAAAACAAATTTAGATCACACGATATAACTTATACTAAGTAAAATGTGTGTGAAGGGAACATTATCTTTTCTAATAACCAATTACTCTTGAAGTTTTTTTTATAAAACTAGTTTATTCAAGTTTTCGAGTGATTTTAAATTAAATAAAAAGCTAGTTTTTTATAAGACTAATGTTCTCTGTAATGATGTAACCTTCAAGCAGAACACCTCAGACTACGGCACACTCTTTTTTTCTTATTATTATTAGATTCTAATTTTTCCTATTCGGCTTTAGATCAACACAAGGAATGTTTAGATGGACTGCTCTCCAAAAACCGAGGACAATTGTCGTGTGATCTTCCCTTTATGACTAATAGCTTCAAAAGGAATATGAATGGATCTTCTCTAGGAAAGCCTGGCCCATCGGTGGTGTTTTGCCAAATATTATGGAATTCTTTTTGGTATCTTCTTTCGGTTTGGTTGGAATTTTAGATTCCAATGAAGCAGCTGTTGTCAAAGTTATTGAAATCCTAGTGTCTAACTCTCTCTTGCATCACAAGTATATTATTATTAAATCTGACTATGCTAATATTATTAGGTGGATGAATAATCCTAACAATTGACCTTGGCTGCACCATAATTTCAATTCGATCTCTCTGGATCTGACTATCTATTATTTGCTTTAGCTGAACCGATACTTGGCTTGATTTGTATCCTTCGTATAGAATTAATATGGTTTGATCTTTTCAATTACTCGTCAATTTGATGCAGGGTAAAAAACATGCATGACATGGTTTGATCTTTGATTAGGCTGCGTTGCGAACGTGAAAAATTCTGACATAACATGATTATAAATTAATGGAAAAATGACCAGTTCCATTCCAAATGCACAAACTGTGTTGTCGTAAGCATAGAAATATATAATAGTGTGGACTTGCTGCTGAAAGGTTCTTCACGAGGGATAAAAAATAAGAAAAAAAGGAATAAAGATAATCATTGCAGACTTGGCCAATCTCCCTTGGCTTCCCTTGTGGAGAAAGCAAAGCAGAGACTATTTCAAGGATCACCATCTATAAATAATCTTGTTTCCCATGCAAGATTTCTCACCCCTCAGCTCTGATACACCTTGAAGAATTAAGATAGAGATAGTCTGATGGCAATGAAAAGAGTTCATTTTCTTGCAACTTTTGTATTTCTGGCTTTCGCTGCCTCATTTGCCTTCGCCTCCGACCCTAGTCCTCTACAGGATTTTTGTGTAGCCATCAATGATACTAAGGATGGTGGTATGCTATGTTACTATCTGAAGTTCATGTTTTTTTCAAAACAAACTTTTCTGATGAATTATAGGCAACGTTGATTTCTTTTGATTTGTACGAAGAACCTGATGCTAACATAAATTCTTTCATGCAGTGTTCGTGAACGGGAAATTCTGCAAGGACCCAAAGCTTGCCACAGCAAATGATTTCTTCTTTTCAGGGCTCAACATTGCCAGAAACACCTCCAATCCAGTTGGCTCCGTGGTCACTCCTGCTAATGTCGCTCAAATTCCAGGGCTCAATACTCTTGGAATATCGCTGGTTCGCATTGATTACGCACCATACGGTGGCCTGAACCCACCACACACTCACCCTCGTGCCACGGAGGTCATAACAGTCCTGGAGGGAACGCTCTATGTTGGCTTTGTCACATCGAACCCTGATAATCGTCTCATCACCAAAGTCTTGAAGCCAGGAGATGTTTTCGTGTTCCCATTTGGACTCATTCACTTCCAATTCAATGTGGGGAAAACCAAAGCTTCGGCCATTTCTGCCTTGAGCAGCCAGAACCCTGGTGTAATTACAATCGCAAATGCAGTCTTCGGATCCACTCCACCTATTAGATCTGATGTTCTCGCCAAGGCCTTCCAAGTGGACAAGAAAATAGTGGACTATCTTCAGAAGCAATTCTGGTACGACAACAATTAGAAGAAAATCCTAGTGGTAATCTAAGCTGACTGGAGGCAATATTGCAGCATACCATATTGATTGTGTTTGTTATCTTTTCCATTTGTTGTCATTTAATAAAGAGCTGGATTACTTAATAAAATGGATTGAGGATTATGTATGTAAATAAATATTGGAAAGACATTTTAACAGAAATAAAAAAACTAAGTCATGAAGTTAAGAAACAAGCACAAACAAGGATACGCTATCCTGTGCTTCTAGGAACCTTCTGATTTTTTCGCATAATTATATTAATCTATTTTGTTTTTTTATAGAAAGAGTAATAATCTAAATTCTATTGAAACAAAAATATCTAATTGTTTTTTTATCAATATCTCTGATTTCAACAAACGAAATCTCATATTGAGTTCATGTGATTTATTTAATCAAAATCAAAAGCATTTAGAAGACATATAAAAATATAATTTAAAATAAATAAAAAGATGTAGTTATAACAAAAACCCTTTTATCTCATTAACATGCTAATATTTGTTTTAGAAAAATTTTATCAGAATATTTGTTTCTCATACAGCTTTCTATTAATATCACAAAAGTACATCACCATTCTAAGTGAAAAAAATAACATTATGATAATTTCTATACGAGTGTGTTAAAAATAAAATAAAAATAACACAATGCTAGTGTGTTGCTACTAAAAACTCTTTAAAAATATCATTAAACTTACTCCAGTAGATCAATCTTGAAACATGATGATTTGTTTCCTTACTGAATTTCAAATTAAACCATCTGGAAATTAATCCCACGTGAAGGTTAATATGAAGTGAACAGGCAACATTTAACGGGTCAAAACCAGCTTAGATTACTAATAAAAATATGTTCCAACTTTAGAAAAAAATTTAAGACAACATATTATTTTTTAAATAATAAGACAATATTATTTTAGATTGAATCGTATTAATCCATGTTAATCTGTTAAATCTGTGATCTAGTTCATGAACTTGACTAATTAGTTTAATAACTTTGTTGATAAAAAAAAGTTTATATTTTTTATTATATAATAAAAAAATAGATGCTCACAATGAAATAACTTAATAAAATTTTAAAACAATAGAGATTGTGATGGGCGATAAAAAAGAAGCTTGCTAATATTAAAAATAATTTTTTTTGTAATGTGATTCCAAAACAAAGAAAAAAATAAATAGTATTAAATAGAACAATATCTAAATGTATTGTTAACTAACTTAAGAATTTAATAAAATAATATACATAATATATTTTTCATTAGAAAATTACATCTAAATTGTTAAAATTTATTTTTTATTTTTTAAATAGATTAGACACAAAAACTTGGTGGCTCATGGCACTTGACCCACCTAATAAAACCCCAAGAGCGAGGGCATGCAACGCCAAGTGTGCTACATTTTCTATTATTTATTGTTTTTTGAATTAAGAGAGGCCTGCAAGGCCAAGTGTGCTACATTTTCTTTTTTTTTTTTTAATTTAAGAGTGTGTTTGGTAAACACCATTTAGATTTGTTTCGGATAGTTTTACTTAAAGATTTTTTTTTTTTGCTAAATATAGCCTTGCAAAAAAATATTAACAAATAAATACAAAAATGGTAATGGTATATAAAAAAATGTTTTTTATTTCCATGTTGCATATGGTTAAGTGTCTCAAAATATAAAAATCATATTTTTACTTAATATATATATGTGTGTGTGTGTGACGCGTGTGCGCATGTTGTGTTTTTGCATTTTTTACAAAATATATATTTGCATGCATTTTAAATTAATAACAAGTTTGTTGAATTCATGAGAATTTGATTAATATTCCAATAACCCTAATGGTTAATATTTTGATATAAATGTTGGACCTACAAGTAGATTGGTGTTTAAATATCAAGATTTGACTAGAAAAATTCTTTAAATAATTTTAAATATTTATTAATTTTAATTAGAAGCATTTTTTATCACAATATACAAATTGTGAAAAATCATTTTCATACAAACTTATTTGAACACATGAACTCATAATAAATTCAAAATATCATATTTATTCATAAGAGTTAATCTTTATTTTGAGTCATAGATAAACTACTGTTTAGAAATTTATAAAAACTTTTAAACCAAATTTAGAACACGCAATGTAGCTTACATCAATTAAGATACGTTAGAGATACTAATTTTTTTTTTAAAAAGAACTAGTTACTTACCATTAAAGTTTTTTACAATACTTTTTTACTCTCGGGTTTTTTAGCAACCTTTGACCAAATAATTAGGTGATGAAAACTAGTTTTTGGTAAGACTAGTGTTCTCTGGAAAGATGTGATCTTCAAGCAGAAGACTCCACGCTAAGATACACTATTCTTGTTTATGGATAAAGCCTAAAGATTTTGATTTTTCCTATTCAACTTCATATTTATTAAGATCAGTAAGGGTCTACTTAGAAGGACTAATCTCCAAAAACCTAGGACATTTGTCATGTGGTCTCCTCCTCTAGTTAATAGCTTCAAATAGAATATGAATGGATCGGATGTTATCTAGGAAAGCCTGATCCCTCAGGCATAGGTAGTGTTTTGCGAAATCATTATGGAATTCTTCTTGTTATCTTCTCATTGTCGGTTGGAATTTTAGATTCCGATAATACCAAGTTGCTAGCTGTTGTCAAAGCTATTGAAATCTCAGCCTCTAACTCTTGCATTACAAGCGTATTATTATTGAATCTGACTATGCTAATATCATCAATTGGATGAATAATCCTGATAACAGACCTTGGCTGCACCATAAGCTCTTCTCTTCAGCCAATAGATTGGATCAATCACTTTAACTTATTCTCGTCATGAGACTAAACAAGGAATGCACAGAACAAGTGAATTTGTTGCTTGGAACTGAGTCAGCTAGATGTTTTTTGGCCCTTCCTTTGTCTATTTCTGTTAGCGGCTCCTGGTGACGATGGTTTGTTTTTGCCAGGTTCTGAATTTTTTGCATTCTAAAAAGGCAATGGCTGAATATAGCAGGTGGTGAGTGGTCTGGTTCTTCACCATACCTTTCATTCTCTTCCGTTTTCCTCGGCATATCAGTATTGGCTTAAGGAGGAGCAGATGTCTCTTGCTGTTTGTTGCTTGGTCTGAAGATCTCTATTGATTTGGAATAGTTGACGATAGTTGGAAAGATTTAGTTATATTTTAAATCAGAATTGAGACTTTTTTTTTGGGTTTTTTAGAGTTTCCCCTTGGTTACTTAGCTTGCTAGATTTGCTTGGCATTTCTGTTTGTGTGGAGGCAAAGCTGCATCCTATGGTTGTTGCTCTGTTCTTGGACTTTTTCCTCTTCTTTTATTCATTTGCTAACCGACAGTGTTTTGTAGATTTGTATCTCCTCCGTCCCTCTTTGGGCGTTTTTAAAGCAATTCTCTAGTTATCCAAAAAAAAAAAAAAAACACCAGTTAAACTAAAATTTCATGTCAAGCTATCAAAGTCATTTGACAGCACCAGGGCACTCATTGTAAGAAAAAATGTGAACTAAACTTATTGTAATAACTATCTAAAGAGAAGCAGAGTTCAGTTTTATTCGGGTCCTGTGTTGATTGAGAAAAGTTTAAATCTTTACGTGGGTATTGAGGGTTAAGAGTGTTGGGGTAGTGGAGATAGTCAAAGAGGGAAAGTGGGTTTTGAAAGAGAGGAACCGGGCAGTTAAGAGAGTGAAGAAAGAGGGATTCTGGTGGCATAAGGTGGACTGAAAGGGCAAGGAATAAAGATTTAAGCTAGCATATTCAGTGATGAAAATTAAAAACATCAATTTGGTTTCATAAACCAAACCAAACCGAATTAAAGTAAAGCATAATTACAAATTAAAGATTTACTAAATCAATGTTTATAATATTCTCCTGTTATTTTTATTTTATACTCGAAATATTTTAAAATACATTAAATTATAGTATAGTTGTATCAAGGACATGGTCAAAACTCTTGAATGTCAGTTGAATAGAATATGTGAAAACTCTTGAAAGTCAGTTGGATATATTTATATATTAATTTTAATATCCTTAAAATGAGTTCTATAGTTAGAGACTAAATCCCTCAACAATGGATTATAAAAAAGAAATACCTTTTATGATAGCTTTAAAAATTTAAATCTTGATTAATAATATATAGATCACAATTATGAAATCAACCAACTAGACCAAATCTCTAAGAGAAGAACATGAATATCAATAAGATATGGAAATTTATTTATTTATTATTTTATTAGGCTGGAGAGTCCACGTATTTAGAAACAAAATTCCAGATATTTTTATTTTTTAATAGCGCTATAGAGGTTTAAAATCATCTATCATCCCTATCCATTTCTAATTGCATTAGATGAACTCCTCTATTAATTGAATAGTATTTCGATTTCATAATTGGAGAATATTATGTCTATTATATATTTGCTTTAACCAAACCGTAGACTTGGCTTGATTTGTATCCTTCGCATAGAATTAATATGGTCTGATCATTTCAATTACTCGTTCATTTGATGCAGGGTAAAAAACTTTCATAACGTGGTTTCATCTTTGATTAGGCTGCGGTGGGAACGTGAAAAATTCTGACATACCATGATTATAAATTAATGGAAAAATGACCAGTTCCATTTCCAAATGCACAAACTGTGTTGTCGTAAGCATAGAAATATATAATGGTGTGTAGTTGCTGCAGAATGGTTCTTCACGAGGGATAAAAAATAAGAAAAAGGGAATAAGGATATTCATTGCAGACCTGGCCATTCTCCCTCGGCTTCCCTTGTGGAGAAAGCAAAGCAGAGACCATTTCAAGGATCACCATCTATAAATAATCTTGTTTCCCATGCAAGATTTCTCACCCCTCAGCTCTGATACACCTTGAAGAATTAAGATAGAGATAGTCTGATGGCAATGAAAAGAGTTCATTTTCTTGCAACTTTTGTATTTCTGGCTTTCGCTGCCTCATTTGCCTTCGCCTCCGACCCTAGTCCTCTACAGGATTTTTGTGTAGCCATCAATGATACTAAGGATGGTGGTATGCTATGTTACTATCTGAAGTTCATGTTTTTTTTCTAAACAAACTTTTCTGATGAATTATCGGCAACGTTGATTTATTTTGATTTGTACGAAGAACATGATGCTAACATAAATTCTTTCATGCAGTGTTCGTGAACGGGAAATTCTGCAAGGACCCAAAGCTTGCCATAGCAAATGATTTCTTCTTTTCAGGGCTCAACATTGCCAGAAACACCTCCAATCCAGTTGGCTCCGTGGTCACTCCTGCTAATGTCGCTCAAATTCCAGGGCTCAATACTCTTGGAATATCGCTGGTTCGCATTGATTACGCACCATACGGTGGCCTGAACCCACCACACACTCACCCTCGTGCCACGGAGGTCATAACAGTCCTGGAGGGAACGCTCTATGCTGGCTTTGTCACATCGAACCCTGATAATCGTCTCATCACCAAAGTCTTGAAGCCAGGAGATGTTTTCGTGTTCCCATTTGGACTCATTCACTTCCAATTCAATGTGGGGAAAACCAAAGCTTCGGCCATTTCTGCCTTGAGCAGCCAGAACCCTGGTGTAATTACAATCGCAAATGCAATCTTCGGATCCACTCCACCTATTAGATCTGATGTTCTCGCCAAGGCCTTCCAAGTGGACAAGAAAATAGTGGACTATCTTCAGAAAGCAATTCTGGTACGACAACAATTAGAAGAAAATCCTAGTGGTAATATAAGCTGACTGGAGGCAATATTGAAGCATACCATATTGATTGTGTTTGTTATCTTTTACATTTGTTATGATTATGATTCGTCTTGTTGTCATTTAATAAAGAGCTGGATTGCTTGTTTTGAGCTCCATATTTGTTCATGTATAAGTGAGAGCACTACATCTTGTTATTAAGAGCTTCTATTTTCTTTCTTTTTACCTTTTTTTGGTTTGGACGCACACAAAATTTACTGTTAATTCGAAAATGGATTCAAATTTACAGGTGCACCCCATGTCTATCTGACAAGGTATTTTCAGTGATGCCCTTGGGCATGACAACCTGTGTTTATTTTTAGACATAAGGTTGGAAGCTAGGAAAGGATAGTATGTAAGATGTGATGTACATGATTAAGACAATGAGCTATTAAATAGTTTAACAAATATTAATATTAAAATTTTGTTTGCCAATTTAAAAAGTAGTGTTTTATTTCAAGATTGCACACTTAATTGATATATCATATAATATAAAGTGTTTATTTAGAAAACTAATTCTCTCTCTATGGTATGTCAATATAAAAAATCATAAAGTTATAGCGTTGTAAACATTGTAATAACTTATTTCTAGGTTCTTTTCCAAGTTTATCTTTTTTTAAAAAAATAAAAAATAAATAAAGAGTAACATTTTAAAAAAATCAAGCTGCAATTTAAGATGAAATTAAAAGCTTAATTACACTCTATTTTATCCAAAACTAAAGAGACAATATAAATTCAAGATAAAATTATATTAATATTGAACAAATCCCTATAAAACTTAAGTTTAGAAATGTAATTATATTTTTAATAAGTCAATTTGATTAAATCAATCATTAAATTAATAAAATTAAATTTTATTTTATCAAAACAAACAATAACCAATCAACAAAATATTTTCTCCACATCTAAAAATACTCATGTGTAGGCACACAAAACAACTAGCGATGCGTAAACCTGAATTAATACAATAACAAATAAAAAAATAAAAATTAACTAAAATATAAAAAATTAAAGGATAATCTTCCTTAAAAGAAAGAGAAAGAGAGAGAGAACATTGTGGAATTACATGTTACAATCTATGCTATTCTCACTCTTTTGGTACACTAACTTCAAGGGCAGGATTAGTTTGTTTTTTTAATTGAATTTAATCAGTGACTTCAAAAAAATTGTAATAAAAATCAAACAATTACATCTAGAAAAAATCATTACCACTATCCAGACAATATTTTTTTTAAGAAAAATTGTCAAAGATATTAATATATATATTAGTAGTTTAATTGGTCAATTAATGATATATTTTTAAATAATCAATCACAATCGTTTTGTCTCCGTGGCTTCAAAAACAACCATTCTTGTGGTAACAAGATCAAATGCCATGGAGACCTTAAGCCTACTCCACTAGATTTTTTCAAGGGACAATGAAGAAATTGATGGCTTCGCCATGCATGTTCAAAGAACATTTACAAAAAAACAAAAAAAAATGGTAAAATAAGTCACACAATTACATCTAGGAATAATCAACGACGATTAAACTTATATCCATTTAAAATCATCTGAAACTTCCATTGAAGTAACTACCCCAGGACCAGAAATATTTTGTCACCTAACAAGCTTTAGTTCTCGACCTACTCTGGTATTTTCACCGGATATCTTCAACAAAACCTTGGGATGCGAGCCGTTGCACCCAGTCCTGTTAACTAAAAGGAAAAGTATCATGCTGGAAACAGTCTTATCAAGAAAATATTGGCATATGATTGATATTGTCAAGTTTTTTGAATCAATGGAGGAATTCGTGAATGGATTCTACTCTCTTGTCAATCGGTTTCATCACTGCCATCTAAGAACGAGCAACTACGTACTAAAGACTCGAGAAAGTCTTCGTCGGCTTCATTTAGAGAACGTCGACCAATTCAATGACTCCAATCTATAAATAACCTAGCATCCATGCAAGATATCTCACCCATCTCCTTAAGAGAAATCAGCGTGGAATCTAATGGAAGGGCTAAAGTTTGTACTAGTTTTTGTCCTCTTGGCTCTGGCTTCTTCATTTGCCTCTGCCTTCGATCCTAGTCCTCTTCAGGACTTCTGTGTAGCAGTGGATGAAACCGATGGTGGTATGAGCTATTGAAGTATTTCGTTAAGAGTTAAAATGATAGTATTACACTGAAAATATCATGCATCCTGTATATATTTTATTATTCCTTTACTTTCCGGTATATGTTCAATATTCTCTATTAATTGATGACTTTTTAAGGGTATCGAATGTCTTTCTCATGCAGTGTTTGTGAATGGCAAATTCTGCAAGGACCCAAAGGATGTTACTGAAAAGGATTTCTTCTCTTCTGGACTCAACATTCCAGGGGACACTTCCGGTCGTGTTGGTTCAAATGTCACTGCTGTCAATGTTGAAAAAATTCCAGGACTCAACACTCTTGGCATATCCTTAGCTCGCATTGATTTCGCTCCATATGGCCTAAACCCACCCCACACTCACCCTCGCGCCACTGAGATCATAGTAGTTGTGGAGGGTACGCTCTATGTTGGCTTTGTTACGTCTAACTTAGCTAACGGAGATAATCGCCTAATCACCAAAGCCTTAAAACCTGGAGATGTTTTTGTGTTTCCAATTGGACTCATTCATTTCCAATTCAATATGGGAAAAACCAAAGCGCTTGCTTTCGCCGGCTTAAGCAGCCAGAACCCTGGTGTAATTACAATTGCGAATGCGGTGTTTGGATCGGATCCACCCATTAATCCTGATGTCCTCGCCAAGGCCTTCCAACTGGACAAGAAGGTAGTCGACTATCTTCAGAAATCATTCTAGTCGGACAAGAACAAGACATGGAGCAGTGGCCCTGCGATATCGGATTATATTTGACATGTTCTCATAGTTATTTTCCCTGTCGTATTTTCTTTCATAAATAAATAGGTTGCTGAACCTGTATCTTATGCTTATTCCATAATAATATACAAAGCATTATAATATAGCACTGGTAATAATATAGAATCCATAACAATATAACACAAAGGAACTGCAGTTAGCGCTCTTTCTAACTGGTCCTTTTTTTGGTTGAACATGTTTTCTCCCCCCCTTTTTTTTTTTGTTTCCTCTCACATTAACGAGCAATAATTATCACTTAGTTCGATATTTGATAGGGAATTATTTCAGCAATTGCAGTCATAGTTTGACTCTAAGATCTAAGAGTGTGAAGGATTGTTATAAGAAGATGGAGATTGAGATAGTGAAAGCTAATGTTGTTAAGGATAAAGAGGCTATAATAACAAGATTTTTTAATAGTTTGAATACAAAGATAGCTAATATAATTGAATTACATCATTATATCGCAATAAAGAATACGGCTTACAGTGCTATCATGATAGAGAGATAATTGAAAAGAAAAGAGAATACACACTAAAGAGGTAATTTAGGTTCTTTTTTATCTTAGAGGTAAAATTATATGAGAGAGGGGGCTGCTATATTAAAGATGAATATAATGCAAAGCAAAGTCAAACCACGTGAAGCTTAGTTCAATTACTACTGTTGAAGGTATAATCAAAACTCAAACTAATAATATTAAATATTTCATGTGTCTTTGAGTAATGGATATCTAGCTTTATAATATCCAAATAATAAAAACTTTTTTATTTTTTTATAAGCTAGATGTCAGGTGCAATATTTGTATTGCATGCATCATAATAAGGTATTTACCCTATGCAATGGTGGGAAAGCTTCTTTTTTTATTGCCATCAAAGTTTTTTTTCAAATCATTATTTATTTAAAAATAATAAAAAGAATTTTATAAAGATAAAGTTGAAAGAGATATTACATCGCGGGTATTGTAAAGTGAATATTTGTATGATAAAATTTTCAAGTATGAAAGGTATTGTTTTTTGTTTTCATTTAAGTAAACAAAAGTTTTTTAATTTTAGTGTGATCTATAATTGAGTTATGTAAAGTATTTTTTGGAGTTTTTTTATTGAAAGACAAATGTTATTGGTTATAATTTGAATGGCATGTACATAAAAAAAAATATTTGACAATATTTTTAATATAATCATGAATATAAAATGAAAAACAAGTGATAATATAAAACTAACTTGAATTTACATTGTATTCTAGAGAGTAAAAAGTCATGATTATCATATATGTTTATGCAAAGGTGTGTCGTTTCCTCCTCCTGGATCTTCCACTATATATAGCATTTTTTTACCCTCCCCCTACACCTCCACCTCCACTGGTTTAGGATATTTTAAATGCATGGATAGTAATTGGAACTTAATTACGTTTTAGCTATAATTAGGATTTCTCGTAATGATTTATGCTAATGCTAATCATTTTGGAGTTAATTATTAATTATGTGATTTGTTAGAATTTTGCTTGATTAAAAACATGAGATTAAAATTAATAGGATAAAGGTAGATAGTTTTATGCACACCCTGTCGGCATTTTAAACACACCGATGGTTTTTCGATGGCAAATGGGGTGGTGCTAAAAGCTGATTTTAGACGTGAATATTCTATCGAAGATTTCGTAGGTGTTTAAAGCGCCGACGGAATATGCAAGGGTTAAAAACCAATACAAGTGGAATGCCTAACAGGCGCCTTGCATTGTTCAAAAGCTTTGTCGTCAGCTTTGTCGTCAGTTCTTTTCAACTAAAGATTTGCCTACACTTCGAACCTCACCATGCACGCCTGTCACCCCCGTGGTGCCTTACATATTCACTGGGCTTGCAGGATGTTCAGTGAGCCGTGTGGATTAGTCGTGATGCGCGTAAGCTGGCCCGGACATCACACGCAAAAAAAAAAAAAAAAAAAAAAAAAAAAGGATTTGCCTACACTTTTCTTTTCTTTTCTTCTTTTGAGAAAAGATTAGTCTTAACTCACTCCCTGGAAACAACTTCAAAATCACTTCCAAGATTCTGAAAATCTTTTTCATGCCCAAGATCATGGCAATCATTGTCATGGATTCAAATCTTCTCAGAGGTTCCGCAAAACCCGATCTCGAAAAGCTCTGTGAGTGAAGAAGAAAAAAAAAAAAAAAGACGTTCAAAGGAATTCTTGATACGTTCAAATATGAACTTGATACGTTCATACCTTTCCAGTCCTTCGAAAGGAATTCTTGCAAAATAAGATCAATTGAATACTTCTGGAACAATGAGTGAAAAGGATTGTAACTGTATAGCTTGACCAAAACATTAGATATTTTATTTATTATTTGAATGGCTGCCTTGAGGTGTCTATGATGATACAAGCACTAAACCGAGTACAAGCTTTCACTAATTTCAGAAAAAAAGGTTTTTCGCAAACAAGAAATTTAAAACACGACCAAACAATTGATAATAATGTCTGGGTTTTCAAATATAGGACATAAATTATCCAGGGACAAAACAACAACGCTAACCATCTCATCATGCAGAAGCCTCACGATGCTGTTATACAGCCTGGCCAACTAGCAACTTGCGGATCTGCAATAAGAAGCCAATATATCATTAGGGTAATCAATCATGGGGGCCATTCGATTTGGTCTTTCCAAGGTAGCACTAAGACTTTCAGCAATTTGCAGACAAAGAAGATGATACAACGGAGAAAATAGTTATAAAACTCCCCACTGAATTGTGTTTGCATCCCTTAGCATTTGTGCAAATAAGAATGAGGGAGTTTTAGTTAAGGAATCTCCAAAAATTAAACAGGTACTCGCATAACACTGATAGAGAAAGTTCAGAATAATAAAAAATAAAAAATAAAAAGAGGCGGGGGGTGGGGACATTCTATGAAGCTAGACAAACTAGCGGGATCACTTTTAACCCACAAATTACAATAAAATATTACCACTTAAAAGGAATTTCCACCTCTTAATTAGAACTCATACTAGAGGATTAGATAAGGATCCACTAGTTTGTCTAGCATGAATTCTAAGTAAGAAGAGGAAGTTCCAAGTCACATGGCAGATGCCAATGCTGCAGGTTTCATTTTAAAGACCATTTCTGAGTTCTTTCTGCTGTGAAATATAACCTCCTTGGATTTCAGATCCAAAACAGCCAACCACTAATCAGATCTTCCTTATCCTCCTTGCAGAACTATTGATTGATGGACAAAACAGAAGAAAGAAAAGCCCTCATCTAGACACATCTTTGGTATAAGATAACACAAACTGACAGAATAATATCCCATATGTTTCAACAATAACTAAAATCAATACAAGTTGGTCCGGGAGTTTGGACTACAATGGTTATTTGAAGTCTAGTTCTAAACTTCAATGTGCAAAAACGAAAACAAGGAGAAATTCTCAATTAGAATGAGTCAGCTCCAATCAGAGAACTAGCATGATTACTCTTTCTCTAAGGATTAGTGAATGTTGCAATGATGTAGAAGATGCAAGACCACCAATAAGATCACCATAAAACAAAGACACACTCAATCTTGAGGAAATCAAAACAAGAGACTTGCTCTATCATGAAGAAAACTCAGGTTTTTTTTATTCAATAATAATACCTTACAGTTGAATGTCTGCATAGGGTGTTTATTTATAGGCACCCAAATAAAATAAGAAATCCAAATGAAAGTAGCAAACATGAGGAAACTACAATCTTCAAACATCAAACCCTATATTTCTTCTAAAATAAGCGGTCTCAAACAATCTATAATGCAGGCCCACATCATGTAGGTTACTTCACAACCTTTTTTTCAAATAATTGGGTACCACAATCATGATTGTTCCTTTTCTAGGAAAAAGTTCAATTCTCTTGATATGATTATCCCATTAAGGAACTGGAGTGTACAGGCCAAGAACAAAAACAGTAACATCAATAACAAAAGTTTATGAGCATACCTCAGGAAGTTTTTTACGGAATGCAACATCCAAACGCGCATCAAGGGAATTTTCAAACACAATCTTCCCATCTTGAGACGCCAACACCACACCTCCAGAGCTTAACAATAAAAAATACCAAAATCAACTTGTTTCACCATCTCTTTTATTTAAATAATAAAGAGCACCTATTTTAAGATAAGCCATTTTGAAACCTTATACTAAATAGCTATTGTGCAATTTGGAATCCTCAAACATCTGATACAAATACCATATCAAGTATCCAACCAAATAATTTTAGAAATCAATAAGCAGTTATACTTTTACCACGGCAGCCACAATTAAGAGCAAAGACAACACACTTGTTAATTTCCCAGAAGTCCCACATAAACAACTACTGATGAATGAACATGTAAATGCACTCGGGATGTTTTATTGGGTTTTTCATGAATAATTTACCAGGAAAGACCGTGAGCATTATGATGGCTAGGAGCAGGTGGGAGATAGATATTATGGTCCACAATGATTTCCGGGGGGAAAACATTTGCTTTCTCAGCATATTCCTCCTTTGCTGAATGCAGGACAGACTCCACCAAGTTATGGTCATCTTTCCGGCAACGTAGCAAGACAGCAGGCTCCTTCAATCTGAGCAAACTCTGCAGACAAATGAAGAAAAAAAAATCCAGATTATGAGAAAAATACCTTATTCAAATATATAACACCACATTCCCATTACATAATAAATCAAAATTGACCATTTCTGAGAATTCCTAATAAAAACAATTTTTCATTTCAACATCTAAATTTTTACGAACAACCAATCATCCTCTAATATATATCAGTAAGGTAAAAACTTTCATCACATAAGTCCCTAAAAGCTCAAGCCATCATCGGGGTGTTTGTAGATTAAAATTCACTTCACTTTATCATTAAAATCAATTTTCTCATTGGAAAGATTATGTGCATGTATCTGACCACTAACATGCAGACATTATGCCATGTATCAAAAGTTTACATTGATACAAAGGCAAACGAGAGAAAATAACCCATCACCTGAAGCTTCGTAAACTATACATGGCAAAACAATTCCACAATTTTCATCAATTCTACAGAAACTGATTAGCATGAGGGACCAGTAAATAGGCAAGCTGGTTATTTAATACTGACCTGAACAATGAGGTCTTTGAGAAGATTCTTGTAGTGATGGTGATTTTGGCTGACATTCAAAAGCTCCTTTGCTGCTCCATCTTTCATGGAATTAACCATATCATCTTGAGCTTGAAGCACTTTGATCCGAGAGGCATTAAGCTGCATTGAATACTCACTACACAAAACAACCAACACAACAAAATGTCACTTCATATGACTTCTGGTGAGAAAAGAATAAAATAATCCATTCTCTACCAAAACAAATTGATGGAAATCATTTCGAGTCCAATCCTGATCTCCATTCAATAAAACCAAACTAGTAAATATATCCTACACAGTTTCAAACCGAAACAAACTTTTATAATATCGATTAATAAAAAGAAATGATTAAAAAAACAAGTTAAAATCAATATCAACACTAACAAAGTCTATGATCAGCATCACTTCACTTCACTGTGCACAAGATAATAACTACAAGCAACCAAATTTAACAGCATAAATTGCAATATCAAGATCTAGAACAAACCCATCACTTAAAACTGAATTATAAACTAAATCAACACAACACCACCAATCAATGAACAGCATAATTAAGAAACACAAATCATAAAATGTTAATACGAATACAATAAAAGGATGGAGAGAATTACATCTTTTTTCGAACTTGAACTTGCTTCTCTTTCCGCTCATACTCTTGCCTGATCTTCTTCTTCTCTGCCTCAACCAGTTGCAGCTTCTCTATATTGAATTCCTTCCAAAACACAATTTTATCAATCAGAACAAAACTAAACGAAGAAAAAAAGAACCCACGAAGCGATTCAGCAAAACAGAAACAATGAAGAAGAAGAAAGAAGTACTTCTTCAGCAGAAACTAGGATCTCGTTGGCCTTTTCTTCCGCTTCTTGGCGGATGAATCTGACCATCTGCTGGATCTGCTTGGAGACATCTGCGTCGTTCATTTTGGAAGATTGTGGAATCAATCACAGAAGGGGATATCCAGATGGGAAGGGAAGTTCGGAGAGATTGGGGACCTTTCAATTTTAATTTTATGATTTCAGTAATTCTGTGTGTATATTTAATACAGGACATAGAAGAGGCTGGTTTTTTTGACATTTTCACAAGGCTTATATATATATATATATATATATATATATTAGACAGATGGCCATGCTTCGCTACGGGACTGCCCGTGTTTTCTGCAGTATGAAAAAAATGTCATTCAAACGCTGCGCTGTCAATGCATTTAAAAAAATATATAAATCATGATTTGATATTATAAAAAAAATAAAAAATCATAATAATGAATGTTAATACCAGCAAATCCATATGACACCGTCAAAATTTGCGAGTGAGATTATGCTAATGAGATAATCCAGTAAAAATTTAAAAATATTATTAAATGTAATATTTATTTAGTATTATGATAGTAGTTATTTAAAATAAAAAATTGTTTAAAAATACATCTAAGCTTTTAGAAATATTGTGAGTAATATATCATCAACATAACATAAAATAGAGAAGTATTAGTAAGCAATATTCAACCATATTCAAAATGAAAAACAAACAGAGATGGATAAACTAAGCTATAAATAAACTCATATTTAAAATAAAACATGCTAAAACAATCAAATCATGTAGGTGGAGCTAGAGAGTCCTATGAGGTTTTCATACATATGTTGGATGTTGGGGATTAGTCACCCGTAGTGGTTCTTCCATATATTTAAGTCTTCAGTGATGTTATTATGCAGGAATGCATTTTTTTGTATCAGCTGGGAATAATAGGTTATTCTTGAACTAGTGTTGTAGTGATGATCATTTGTATGGTTCCTGGTTTGACAATTGGAGAAAAGGTTTCAGTATAATCAATCTCATATTCTTTTGCAGCAACACGAGCTTTTAGTATGTTTAAAGATCCATCATGCTTCAGTTTTGCCTTGAACACCTAATAATTTGGAACCGATTATATGTATATATGTGGTATAGGAAATAAGAGTCCAGGTATGATTTAACCGTAGAACAGTTCCATTGCAGCTTTCCATCCGGGATGAGCTAGAGTTGACTGGACATTTTGTGGCTCAAGAGTTGCATTGTGAGTGGATATGGAGGTCAGGGCATTTTTGGATTTGGTTTACAATTCCATATTGGGATCATGCAGCCATAGGATGAGAACGTTGACCTTGAGAAGGTTGTCCAACTCTTGATGCAGGTTCTGTTTGAGAAGCTTGAGGTTTTGGAAGCGTAGCTGATTGAGATCGAGTAACCATAGAGTGAGAATCTTGTCCTTTTGAATGTTATCCAACTTCTGCAGCTGATTCAGGTTCTGTCTAAGAGTTTCCAGTCGCTGCAATAGATTATAAGTGTCCTTGCGGCAAATTTCCAGAAAACTAGTTTTCTTGTCAGTGTGCTTCTTCTTCAACTGACTGCTCTCCCTCAACCTGTGGAACTGAAGGTAGGGCTTCAGGTTGTAGATTGCGGCGCGACTCCTGTGACAGTGTTGCATCAGAAGCTTGTAGAGCTAGTGCAGGAATGGTGAACGTAGGAAGGGGACTGAGACATGAAGGCTCTGGCGCTGTCACAGCGTTGCCTGCAACAGAATTGAAATCACTGTAGGGAATCCAAGTGTCAAAAATAAGCAATATGTGTGATGAAGGCTGAGTAGCAGTTGATGTGGGAGATGTCTTGTATGGAAAAACGGATTCATCGAAAACATGTCGTGAGGCCATAATTATTTTGCTGATGATAGCATTTGTATCCTTTACGCATAAAAATAGAGGGACATTAGCGTGAAACATCATGGTCATTCCAGGTTCTTGCATAATCTTATGAGGCCTTTCAACCATACATATTTGTTTATGAGTATATAGACAAGAAACTTGATGAATAATACTTGATGCACGGAGATGAGATGCAAGCTTTGAGTTGACAAATTCTCCAATGTTAGAGTGGAAAGCTTTTATCCTTCTGTTGACTTCCCGCTAATTTACTGTTCAACTGCAAAACATTCATTTATAAAATTTGACTTACACGTAAGAGAATAGTCCACGAATATTTAGAAAAATATCTACCAAGCATGGTATTTAAATTTTTCAATTAATAAAACAAAGACAAGTCCTCATATATTACAATAAATCTTATTACATACACAATCGTGCTTGAATTTGATGAACATGAAATAAATAATTTATTGATTATTATTAAAAAAAATCACTAAAAAAATGTAATGAGAGAAAACTGTCGAATGATTAAATTTTAACCACCAATGACTATAATCTTGATATATATTAATACAACTTTAAGAAAAGAACTCAATATAGGTGGTTTTTATCTCTAATAATGTCCAAAATAGTAGGTCATGGAACAACAATTTTTTCATTTAATTTAATTTTGGGTATTTAATCCAATTAAAATATATTTTATGATTAGAAACAGGTTTTAAAGTTCTTTATGATATTTTTTTTTCATATTTTCAGGTTAAAAAATGGTTGAAATTTTTTTATTTTAAGATCTAAAAACTTGAACTCTAATTTTTTAAAATTAAAACAAATACAGAGAGTAGAATAAACAAGCAAGACAAGTTGGATGGTACATATGGTACACGCTCTAACATATAAAAGCTGGTAACAACACTCTACGATGCATGCAATTGATTTTGGTTGCCAAACATTGTCATCCATGGCTCAGTTAGATGCATCTCAGCAAGCTCTTCATAATAAGGTGACGCGACACATGTATCATTTAGAAGCATGTGGCGGCTTGTTTTACTTTCTTTTTTTTGCTTCTCCTATCTCTTTTCTCTTTCCTCTTGGGCTACTTCATTAAAAATAAAAGGTGTCTTGTCACTTTATTTTTGTTTTAAATTCAATTTTTACGCTCATATTCTTGCCTGATCTTCTTCTTCGGTGCAGGATTTGTCCCAGCAATATGACCCACAATTCCTTTCCCTAGACAAAAATCTGAAATTGAAATGCCTAAGCAAAATAGTCATTGCCATTAAATCGAACAAGAAAATATTCAAATCATTTCAGAAATATGATGTAACTAGAAACAAGAACTAAGAAATCATATATAAAAAAAAAACATAATAAAAAAACCAGACAAGGAACCAAACACAAGATGAATTGATTTTAGAGTTTTGATCTTGATACCATTATAAGAAAATACAAGAGAAATTTCTAAATTATTTTCAATATCTTTCACTAAGAGAGTTACAACATATATATATATATATACACACACATCAAGAATAATCAACTCGTTAAATTCTCATTTAATTCTATAATCTAATAAACATAATCAGATCTCTTAATTCTAGGCCTATTATAGAAAGTATTATAGTAAGAATATATAGAACAATAATGAAAATCTTCAAAAGATAGTAAAGGAATATATAGCTATGAAAGAAACTAAATAAAAAGAAAAATAATATATTTACACTCATGAACCCAGTCATGATTTTGGAAAATTAAACTGAGTTGACTTCAATTTTTTTAGATTTTAAAAAAAAATTATAATTTTATATTTTAATATTAAATTGGTTAAAGATTGAGTCTTGTGATTGTTTTCACTTTTTTTTTCTATAAAGCTATTTTAGGTTGCATGCTTAGCGTGTTAACCTAATATAACTTAGATTTTTTTTAATTGATTTTTTTATTTCACTCTTCAATATTAAATTAATTTGAGAATTGAACTTTGTAGTTTTATTCAATTTAGCTTTTTAGAATATTATCTCAGTCTCACAACTAGATTATGAATTTGATAGGCTGACTCGAGTATAATTAGGTCATGTTTTTTTGTTCCTCTAAAAAAAAAAATTTATCCTTTAAAATTTAATTTTTTGAGAATTAAGCTTTGGTTTTTTTCTTCCATTTTGCTTTTTAAAAAGTTATTACATTATCTTTTTTTTTCTTTGTTATCAAACAAGATCGCGAAGATTTTTTTAAGAATATTAATAAGATATTTTTATATAATCTTGGCAATAATTTATTTTTTTTGCATTTAATGATTGTCAAAAAAAATTATTTTGCTTGGTTTATTTACTATAGTTGCCTTTTTTATCTTATTATTTAATTAATCAAGTTTATTAAACTCAATCAAATTAATAATCCATCATATTGTTCTTATTCTTTAAAATCACTAATGTTGCCAAGAATTGTTTTTTTAATGTTAGGAACTAAGGCCACAAGTCTAGTTCTTATACTAAATTTTGTCAATCAGGCATCATCTTGACAAGAAAAAAGACTTGATATTATAAAACTATTTAAGATTATTTATTGCTTTCTAAAAATAATTTAATCTTGTTTTATCATTATTCTTATATTATATACCATATAAAATCTTAAATAACATAAAATATTTTAAAAAAAACATCTCTAATGATAAAAAAAAAATTACTTTAAAACTAGTTATTAAATATCAATATAACTATTTTAAGAAACAAAATCAGTAAACTAAAATACAAACTGCTATAATTACATCAAATGCATAGAATTATTAAACTGAAATATGAGATGTCATGTCTCCACAATCAAGAACTGAATATATGAGATAAATGAAGTTTGGGATTGAAATGTAAAATATTAAAACTTCAGAGGCTAAATAACACTAACTAAAACTTTAGAGACAAAAGCTATATTGTTTTTTATCTGTCCTTCATTTAATTTTATTTTTAATTATAACCTAAAATTCTATCATGCAAAATCAATCTTTAATTTAATATCAAGATGTTCTTGGATACTTAACAATTCAATGAACAATAAAATCACCCCACAACCGAGGAAAAAACAATGAAAAAAATTTGCATGAACCCGAGAAAAAGAAAATAAACCTAAAAGAAAAAAAGAATTAAAAAAAAACATGAACAAGAGAAAAAACAAAAAAGAAATTGCACTATTCAGATGAATAGGATAACAACAGTAACAACCCAACCTTTTAGTTTTGTTACTAAATCCGATCTATTCATTTCAAATAATTCAATAAATTATATTAAAAAATACAATAAAATATTTGAATAATCATGTACATGTATAAGCTAGTTATAATAAACATCATATGTTAATTTCATTTTTCAAAGAAAATTAATATATATATATATATATACATGAACAAGTTTAGCTTGTTATTTCAAGATTTTTTTATTTTTATCACTCACGCTATGTCACAGATATAATTCTAACTTAATTTTTTAAATAATAAAATATTGTATTAATATTATGAATGCATTTTAAAATATTATGATTTTTTATTTAAAAACGCAAGCATATTTATGTTGCAAACAAGATTTCAAGTTAATTTTTAATATGAAAAGAATATATGCTATGGATATATTTTCATTTTTTAATTGAAAAAAAAAAGAGTTTATTGTTTATAAGATAATCTAAGAAATATACAAACTGATAAATAAATAAATAAATAAAAGTTACGTGCAATTATTTTACATTTTAACCTTTTTATTCAAAACATTTTCATTCATTTTATCTCAGCCACTAAATGTTTTTAATAATAACAAATAATTTTTATTTTTATACAATCACAAGTCAGCATCCACGTTTTTCAAAACATCATTCAAACCTTAAAATAACACTTAACCCCGCCACACCCTAAAATCACTCTCTGAAATAAAAATCAACCAAACTAGAATAAATTTTTATCTACTTTTCCGTTCATGCTTAGAGAGATAATCTATTTTCATCCAACTCCTAAAAACAATTTAGAGAAAAAACCTAGTTTCATTAAACTTTTTTTATTTAAAAAACAAAAAACCCTCATCCACACAAAAGGTGTCCGTCCACTTCTAGTACTTGAAGGTCACGAAGTCACCAACCAATAACTTCAGCATTTCCGACCAGTTTCTCTGTAAAAGGCCAAAAACTAATAAAATACACAAAATAAACTTTTAAACCTAAATAAAAACTTCAAAATTGACCGCATATAACGCTCACTTTAAATCTTCCTTCTCTATGCACAAATTTAAAACTTCATCTCATTCATATACATCACAAAAGTATCATAAAAAACCCAAACATTCAGAAACAGAAGCAACTCCACTATTCACAGCGGCATGAGATAACCCTAATCTTTCAATGTTTTAGTTAGTTAATAACCGTCATTAAGCCTTTTACTCGTACATAAACGGCCCGATTGAATAGGAACACATTGTATCCTATCAAAGCACATCAACCGGCTTGCACAAACTTGGCTAATGTAACAGTTAACCCCCCTCTCGTCAAAATGCATGCTCAAAATGCCTTCATGTTTTACCTTTCACATCATAAAAATTATATAATAATTAGCTACATAATCAGAATGGGATCACAAGCACGAATTTTATCATTTCATTTCCAGCCCAAAGTTGTTGAAAAGCGAGAGAGGAACCGAATTCATCCACGGATATGGGAAACACATCACAATTTCATCTGAATAATTGACAAACTTTTTCCTAAATATTCTCTACTACCTTTTTCTTTGCCCTATCTACAATCCCGTCCAACGAATCTTATGGGAAATCAAAATCATTTTCAACAACCTTAAAGTGGTGGGGTTGCTGGCCTGAGCAATGAATACTCCACATTTTGAAATATGCCCTATCCAGGTTCCTAACCTGCATTTGCAAAAACAAGAGATTGATCCTTTGTACACAAAACACATAGTAATTGCGAAAAAGAAAGCTTCAGTTTAAGATTACCCAGCGTCTTGTGTCAAACAGAGGGCAAGTCATACGGGCTGCCTTCAGTCTATTTGTTAGAGACTGAAGCTTTGGCCGGTTTAATGCAAGAGACACAGCCCTCTCTTCATATTCTTTCATACTGCAGACAAGGGCAAAACAGCAAGCAGATAAAACTCAAAAGCAACATGTATATGGTACAAGAACATGCAAAACAAATTCAAGATACTGCATACACTACCTGCTTACAATCATCTCGTCCCCAAGTCCAGTGGCAAGACAGAGTGATCCAGCAACTCTAGTAGCCATTTTCTCAAGGGGCATGGTCACCATTGGCAAACCTGCCCACAGAATATCTGTCCCTGTGGTATGGGCATTGCATAATGGCCTAAAATAAAAACCCAACTATCAATATCCAAGAAGCCCCCAGGCAAAAATTGATAACATTCAGAAGTGAATGAATTAAATTGAGATGAAGAACAATTACGTGTCAAGAAATAAATCTGCCAAAGCACTTCGTCTGATATGCTCTTGTTTCATGGCAACATCTGTGAAAATAATTTGGTCTGGCTGCACCCCTTGGGCACCAGCATCTGAACAAAGTCCACCAATCGTTAACATAATGCCACAAGGACAAACCTATGGGAGCTCGTGTTCCTTATGAGAGGTAAGAAAGATTTTCACTTACATGCACGGAGTCTCATTTCCCCTGCAGCAGGGAACCTTAGGAGCCAAAGTGCACTGTTGGGTACACGTTTAAGAATGTTGCACCTACAACGTTCATTAAATATAAACATGAATTGTAAGAAGCCATATGCAACAATCTTTCACATTCATGAAAATGAATCTAATGAAAGGGATGTCCTTTAATGTTGGATTACCAAGTATTAAAGATTTCAGGATCCATTTTGTACAGCTGATTGAAGCATGCAAATATAAATTTATCTTCAGGGAGGCCATAATCAGATCGCTTGTGCTGGCACGTTGGATCCAACACATCCAAATTTTTCTGAAAGCAATAGTAGTGGTTTTAAATATACATTTTCGATAACGAAGCAAGCATAATAAATGCTCTGGGACTAACCTGTTTATAATCATTTACAAAGTAGCAATGCGGCAGGTGAACCAGCTTTTCAGAATAAATATGTGAGAAACGGGTGGGTGAAACAAACTGAAAGGAAAGGGCACGTGCATCAGAATCCAGACAACAAAGACAAAACAAGAACCCAGCAAACAGCAAATAGGAACACAAGTGTAGATCGTCGTTCCCTTCCAACCTCATCAGTGACCAAATAATCAATGTATGTTGCTCCTGTGGTCCCAGGGAATCCCATGTATGAAACCTGTATGGGTGCAGGCTGCATAGCAAATATTTCATTTCTTGCCCCCTGGATGAATATACACAGAGATCAAGTTAAAAGATGGAATTCAGTTAATGATTTGCAAATTTAGAATGGGTAAAGCCATTAGTAACCGTACATGCAGGCTACAGGTACAAAGTCATTTACGAAAACCAAGCATGTTCATATATGTATCCACTTAATGTGAATACATCTATAATGAATAAAAGCATATGATATTATGCCACAGCCTATAAAAATAACAGACTTTATCATTCTACAAAACCTCAGAAAGGTGGAGGTGAAGAACCACCAACACAGCACAAATCAAGATTGCCAATTCTTTAAGAAAAAAATCAATTTATTAGATGTAAAATCATAACACTAACAGAATGCCTAGGGAAGGTGCATATAAATATAGGCAGCAAACCAAAAAAATTAGGAAAATCTATTTGATGGTTCTATTCATTAAGGAAACTAAAATCCTATTTTACACTCATTTGTTAATGCTAATATTCTGAAAAAAAATACTAAAAATCTAGAATAAACATCCAACACAAAAAAAAAATCCTAAATAATCAACAATTAATTCTGATTGTTGTCTTTCTCCATTGACCCATCAGGTGGTGATTGTTTTAGGAAAAATTTGAACTAAGCATACCTTGGTATAACCATTAAGGTTGATAAGAATTTGTATCTTGTCCTCATTTATTAGTTTAGCAATCTTATCAGATGTCATGGCAGATACATCTATAAAATGCTCAGCTTCAAACTGGGTCCGCTGCCTCCACTCGGTACCATCATTTGGACTCAAGGCATAGCAGAACACCTGTACATCTTGTTAGCCTTAACATGCGTATGTAGTGGGAAAAAACAGGGGGAAGGCCAGATAGTGGCAAATAAAAATTTACATACCTCAACATTTTCTCTGTTGTGCATGCCAAATACAGATCCCATAAGGTGTGACAAGGGATGGTTCCCAAAGTCACTGCTCACATATCCAATCCTAAGTCTCCCGCTTCCACGCTCATGCTTAACAGGAAGAGGGGCAGGATGCTTGAAGGGAGGAAGGGCAAAACGAGATGCAATTATGGAGCAATGAGCCGCATATTTACGACTGTAATATGGACGGATAAAATTATGAACAAAAGCTTAGATCATAGATATCAAGTACAGCTCAGTCCAAGACAATAATAACACCTGATTTCAAGAGCAAGCACTGGATCGATAGGATATGCAATAGCATGAAAAGGCTGCACACTAGGAAGAACTGCCATCTGAAATTAACAAGGCATTTAGAAAAGTTCATAACTCCTGTGACAATACCCAGGTGATAAACAAAATGAAACTTACAAATAACAGACATAATAATTCCTTACAGAAATCTGTCTCCTAATAATCCCTTCCACTTCATTGAACATTTTATCACGATCCTCCCAGCAGCAGACACACTAGAAAATGAAAAATAAGCAATAAGAAAGCATCAGTACACATAATGAAAGTTTGACCCCGTAAATAGAATGCTTCAATATCCAACTGATTAGCAGAAATAAGCTGAAATGGAAAAAATTAAGAACAAAATGTACATATACATGAGAGAGAGAGGGAGGGAGGGAGGGAGGGAGGGAGAGTGAGAGAGAGAGAGAGAAGATGCAGCATATTTGATGGTCAACTCATCAGAATTGACACCAGAAATTGGAATGTACTTCATAATAGATAAATCACATCATTTATGCATATGGAATACAAGCAGCATTTATCAGGACAAGTTAACTGATAAAAGGAAAGGAGCAGCTCAGTTTGACAAGTCAAACAGTGTACCTTTTACACTATAAACCTAACACAACAAATACATGCAAATCCAGGTTAAACCCACTACAAGAACAGCGCAGTGTGAGCATCACTTAAACAATACCTGCAAAGTATGTAGTAGGTTGCATGTTGCTTCTGGAAAGTCTGTTCGCAGATGCAGTGCCTGCCTATAGCTCTTTATAGCAGCCTCCACATGTCCACTGCATGCAATGAAAACAAATTCATCAGCAGACAGCTAGTTGTCATAGCCAACATGAGTATTTTCAATACTAAAACATGTGATGCATTCCAATCCAATAGTTGATTTATAGACAAATAAGTTTTCTCCCCTCAAGTGGAATTGAAGAAGCTTTTTTTTTTTTTTTTTTTTTGGGGGGGGGGGGGGTTCTCAACAGCACCCATAATTGCAGCAAACCAAATATACCACAACTTAGCAGCTCTTCCTGAATCAGACGCTAAATACACCCCTTTTTGAGATCGTATGAATAGCAAGCAAATCAAACAGGATGACATTCCAATTGCAGAAATCAAAGGTAAGGCAACCAACCAAGCCTCACTCAATCAAATGATACCTTTTCTCTCCACCCATCAAGCATCACTAATAAAAGCTATTCTAATTAAATTGGTTCTCAAACTAGAAATTAGAAAGTACCTGTCTTTATAAGCTGAAGCCAAATTTGCATGGGCTTCTGCCATGTTTGGCCGGATAGTGATAGCATTAATGTAGTCTTGAATTGCTTCACTTACTCTACCAATCTCCTTGTAAGTGTTGCCCCTATTTACAAGTCCATCAGCTGCCAAAGGTTCAATTCGAAGGACCTCATTATAGCATGATATAGCATCTGAGTAATTTCCCTGCCAAGTTAAAAAAGGAATGTAGGTAGGAACATCCAAGGAACAATGAAATTCCACTATCATCAAGACAGAGTACTAAGAGAGAAGCACAACTAGAGTGCAGATGTCCTTTCTGTTCAATTGCAAATGAAAGGAACATTGATCATAGAAATGCTCACTGAAAGCAGTCCAGCTGTCATTACCTGTTGTTTATAGATTACAGCAAGATTACTGAAAGGAGCAGACAGCCCTGTTGTGACAGCCAGAGTGGCCTTATAACATGAAGCAGCAGCAGCAGACATGTTCCTGCATGAACAACGAACTCTCGTATAAACCCCAGCTACTTCATATCCTATATCTATTTGACATCATAAAATCATTTATTAAAATATCAAAGATTCAATTTCATATACCATTCCATATATATATTCCCAAGATTGGTAAGTGCTTGCGGGTGGTTTGGCTGTAGTGAAAGGCATTGCTAAAGCCAACAAGATATAAAAGTTAGAAATTACAAAACAAGCTAACTGCAGTGGTAAAAAAAAACAGAAAAACAAAATGTCAACCTACATTATAGCATTGGATTGCTTCATCCACTCTACCAACATCTTTCAATGCATTTCCCTTCCAGTTGGCAAATTAATCCGAATTTCTTATTAGTAAATATCAAATAAAATGAACACAATGCTTTAAAATTGAAAATACACAGAAAATGCAAGACTTTTAACATAAAGCGAGACCAACCAAGTTATTGTAAGCCTCTAAAAATCTCTGATCACAAGCAATGGCTTGCTTATAATGAATAATCGCCAAATCCAGTTGGCCACGCTCATAATATGTACTAGCCAAATTTCCTGCAGTGTATTACAAACCAAGCAGTCATGTAATTTTGAGGGGAAAAGAGTTCTGCAACCATTGAAACAGAAAAACATGAACACTAAATTTGCCAATGTAGGGGGAAATTAAGCAAACAGCCAATAGATCAATAATAGTTTCTTCTGAAAGACACGCAAAATTCTCAATACAGTCATCAGATAAATAATAAATAAACCAACAGAAAAACCAGGAATGAGGATGAAAGAAGCAACAAACAGACTTGCTAGGGTTGGGAAGGGGAAGGTCTGGATCTAGCCACAATATTTGCTATAAACAGGTTCTTCTAGCAACTATTATTTACATTTTCATAGAAGAATAGTAGTAATGAGTATTTAATAAGAAGAAGAAAAGAAAATCAGTAAAAGATAGCTTTCAGAAAGACAATACAGATGTACACTCCAAAAACAACATGCCTATAATACAAGTTAAACCTTACAAAGATTCACTAGGAGCATTTAGTGTTGAGAATAATTTCAAAAGTCCAGAACTGCTATGGCCGCCAGGCAAAACAAACTCACCAAAAGCCATTGCATAGTGTGGTCGTGCCTGAACTGCTTGCTGATAGCACACTATAGCCTCTTGTGGCATTCCCAAGGCCTGGAAAGGGCAAATAAAACACCTTAGTTTCCTCCATATGCCAATGTCAGACCAGGCAGAGGCAATTTCTCAACTTTAAGGGCACAAGACATGACAGCTCACCTTGTAAACATTTCCAAGATTTAGGTAGGCATCAGGAAATTTAGGTTTAAGTTTTACAGCTTCCTGGAATTTTTGTGGTACAAAATGTAATCAGCAAGCATTTAAACACTCAAGGAAGAAACAGGACCAAGAAAATTTACAGACAGAGTCTATTCAGCAACTTCAATATAATATATGGTGATGAAATAAATGCAAAATGGTCCTGGGAAGCATTCACAGCTCACAGCAGGAGTCAAAATCAAACTCCAAACAGAAAGAATTGATTGTAACTAATTGCTAAAAGCAATCAAAAGAAAAACTTTTGGCAATGTTTAGACACGATGACTATACACAGTATTTGATTCAGCATTCCTACAATAAAGAAAAGTTGAGACAGTGGCAGCAGCTGATGCAGATTGTCGAAGCAAAGGGGACCACAATTGAAACTCAATCCGGGAAAAAAGGCAGAAAAATTGAAGCTATCAGTTGTACCTTATAATATTGAAGAGCTCTGTTAAGATCGCCAGACTCCATAAAGAGACCAGCAAGATTTGACCACGCAATAGCAAAAGTTGGTTGTATCCGTAGAGCCTCAAGGTAGCAGCTGTATGCCTGCACAAAATGTTAGATTCTGACAATTCTGTGTCTTCACATGGAAGTTATAACTAGATCAACCATCATCTGAGCCCTGTCCTGTTGGTAACAACATGATATCTGTATCGAACTGTGAATTAAGACACAGTTCCACACAGGAATTATAATGATCAGTAACTTTTCTGGAAAGGAGACAGATGCACAATACACAGACATATACATGGAAACAATGACTTCCTCCTATGAGCGAAGAGGAGAAGTTGAGCCAGGTGAATCCAATAGAGCTTTTGCTCATTCACTCAAACTGGATTACCAAGTTGCCAATGAACCAATCAGGATGCAAACTGATCCACTGGTATCCTAATCCTAGCTATGGGCATGGCATCCAAAGAGGCTATCAACAATCTTAAGTAACCCAAATACAATAGCCCAAAAAATATTATATCTGGGCTAATCACTAAGAGCAATAAGGACTAAGAAACTAAATGGCAGTGCAGTATTCATTCATTGACACTTACTTCTTGCACCAATCCTTGTGCCTTCATTAAATTCCCAAGATTGCTATGAGCATCAACCTACAAGACAATTGATGAAAATAAGCAAGTAATGAACTCTCACAAAAACCCTAATACCAACTGCGCATGGTTGCTAGCATAGAGCAGTAAAGAATGCGCAAGAAATAAATTTTCTTTTCCTCAGGCCCATCTAATTGAACATGAACCAGATCATCATACTACCACATTAGGAAAAAAAAAATATATACCAGATGAGGATTCAATGCCAAGGCCTGACGACAACACTGTGATGCCTCATTAAGTCTTCCCTTTCGCATGTATGCACTAGCCAAATTTGACCAAGCATCAGCAAAGTTGGGTCGCAGCTGCAACCAAGCATGCAAAAACATTAATTATTATCATAAGAAAGAAGCCAGCATACATAGGCGGTACAGTTATAGATGAAAAGAAGGAAGGATATGATCCAATTAGACGTTCAAGATCATGTGCGAATCTAATGAAGAATAGTCCCTTTATAGGGTATTTCTGCAATTTCACAGAATAGGGCGTTTGCTGGAATGTAAGTTTAATTATGTTCCTAAGCTTTTAGCAATAGATAGCAATTAGTGGTCTTTTCCTTAATGGTTATGGAGTTCTCCTTACTTTTTCCTAGTACCAGCTGGTTTTTGCTTAGATTAGAACTTTTCTAAAGTCTGTGAATATGAATATAAACACTGTAATAGCTTCAGAATACAGTTATTGTTTTAGAACAAAATTTTGATTTATCAAGAAGTTGACATCTTTGATTGACTCAAGCCAACCTGAGCAATCCTGCTAAACTCGCAACTTGAATCCAGCCACCACCGTGGTGGCTGAAAAATCAGGACAGTGGGGTTCACCATAAAAATCCATTTTTCACCCAAAAACACCCTAGAAACCTCAATGAATCAATGTCATAACTCAAAACACCATAAATCAATTCAAAAATACAAAATCAAACTGAAAAAATTCTCTCCCAGCCACATGCTAATTTTTCAGGCAAATGAAAGCCAAAAACCACCACCATCAAACTCATCTCATCAAAATGGAATCCTGTGGCACCAAGCTTGGCCATTTCATTCGTCAAAATCAACCACTCTCCTCCCATTTCCCAGTGAGTTTCTCTCTACTCTCTCTAACCCAGGGACTAAAAAATAAACAAAATGAACTTTGGGACCAAAATGAAAATTGTCACTAATTTGAGATTGGCTATGCCTTTTCTCTATCTTTTAATTTGGTAACATAATTTCAATTCTAATTTCATCTAATTAAAGCTATAGAAGGATTCAATTAAAAGAAAATAAAAGTTTGAAAATGAAAAAATAACAGTGAAGCACACTAAGGAAAGCATGATGGTTTAGCGCACGTGTGTGCGTGCACACATATATACACACTTGCTCCATGTATATAAACACATGTATGATGCATGCATGTCCGTATTGATGTTTTTGTTCGCAAGACTTGGTCATTTGATTCAGCCATGACAGGTAACTACAGTTCTCAAGCCTTCTGCAGCCTGAGAAATTGGTTTTCAATTATGTCCCTATTCCATCCATTGATCTTCTAATTCATCCTAGCTCTCTAATTTCAGTTGCAATCATTGTCACAATATAACTTCTTTAAGGATTCTTGTTATTAGGAACCACAGAAGATGTCAAGTGACTAACTAGCAAAAATCATCAGATTTTATAAAGATGGATTTAAGAAACAAAATAAGATCACAATTCACAACCAGGTTCTTAGTCAGGTTGGATCAGGTAAAGATTCCTATCTCAACCCAGACCAACACAGCATGCTACAATCTTTTAGGGATGGGGCCCAACCCAATTAACAGGGTCCTCACTGCCTCAAATAAAAAAAAAAAAGAAAAAAGGGAGTGAACAAAGGTTAAGATCCCATACTAATTCTTCCCTAATACTCAATATTAAGCGAGAAGCATTCATATGAACTTAATACTAATAATGCCATTGCAAAGTAAGCATTCACAGAGTCTAAATCAGATAACAAACTCTGTTTGCAATGATAAATCTTCTAAATAACTTATTTGATGTCTGTGAAGAAAAGATAGTTAGGGGAGAACAAGTTTAATAACTGCACACTAACCTCAATGGAAACCAAATAGTATCGAATTGCAAGATCAATGTCACCCTTCTCCTGTATTATTATTAACCAAAACATCACCTTCATCAGTAACTGATCCCTATCCCATGAATGACCAAAACATCCATACACACAAACCCAAGTGATATTAATTACCTTCCAAGCATTTGCCATGTTTCCATAACACTCCGCAAAACGTGGTTCAAGTCGAAGAGCTTCCTCATTTTTTGCAATGCACATATCATAATCTTGCAACTGTCAGCAAGAAAAAGACAAAATAAATTATGGTTCTAGCCAAAACAAAACAAAAATATCAACCCTAAGAAAGAAATGAAAAAAGAAACAACCTGGTAATAAATGGCACCCAAAAGAAGAAGATTATCAGTCCGCTGCGGACTTCTCTCATAAACAACAATGCTATGCTCTAATGCTTGTTTGTAATTCCCAGATTTGTAAAGCTGATGCGCCAGCCCCAAGTGTGCGTCTTCATCCACAACTGCTTTCAAAAATGTTACAAAACTTTCAAAATTATACTCAAATCCTCCGAAATTCGAAAATCGATCTAAAAACTCAAATTTTAACTGAATAAAAAAAACAAAACAAAATGTAAAAATTGATTAAAGACAACTAAGATACTCGTTTATCAATTAATTAAAAATAACTAACCTTCATGATGAGAATCACGGCCTTTAAAAGGCAACAAACTCAAAGCAGCCGAAGAAGCCGACGAAACCGCAGCGGGCGGCTCGATCTTCACCTGGAAGCCACCGACGGCGTCATCGCGAGCCGAACCAAACACAACCGGCCGACCTCCGTTCTGCAACGAAATCATCTCGATCTCTCTCTCACGCAACAACAAATCAAATTACAATCATCAAAATGAAACAGAAAAATCTCCAGATCAGATCAGATCAAACAGCTGATAAAAATCCAGACGACGAAGAACTCGATTTACAAAATAAAAAACCCTAAGCTAATTAATTAAAATTAAGGAGCACAAAATAATTGAACTTCGGGTTTTATTTTTATTTTTTTCGAGCTTCTTTTTCTGCTTCGATTTTTCGCTTCTTTTCGAGGTTTCTGGAGTGAGACAGATTCAAATAATGCGCGTGGAGGGTGGTGAGGAGAGATCAGAGCCGTTGAGCAGTGCGGTGATGATGCTAATAGATTAGAGTAATGTGAAAGGGATTCAATTAGTTCTGACACGTATCTGTTAACTTATTTTAGTTTATAGCAGGCTTTTGTCTTTATTCCCTCAAAGCATTCAAAGTTTCCCCAACTGCTTTTTTTTTTTTTTTAATTGATGCAAGGTTCCTTTTTTTTATTTTACAGATGTAAGGTAGCGTTTTAATAGATGTTATTTTTTATTTAAAAATATATTAGAATACTATTTTTTATTTTTTAAAATTTATTTTAAATATAAAAAATTAAAAAATACTTTAAAAATCCATCTAAAATAAAGAAATTAATTAATTAGTTTTTTAAAGCACATTACCTCCAAAATTAAACATTGCCGACATTGTTTGGAAACACCACCCAAGCAACATTTCCCCAAAATTTAAAATTTACTTTTATTTAAAAATATTTTTTATTATTTTAAATTTAAAAACACATTTTAGAAAATAACAATTATCATACCCTTAAACACGCCTCGAAAAGAATATACAGATCAGTGCAATAATTGGTTTCAATTTAGCAATATTATGATTGAAAATTATACAATGCTCACGTAAATTAGGCAACATTTTTTTTTTTATGACTACGGTAGGATAATTGTTTTCCGTGGCAGGAAATATAGTGATACAAAATAATTTTGAAGTTTTTAGGGCAATATCATGTTTTTTTTAGTTTTTTTTTTTTTTTTAGCTTGGAGGACTCAAGAGTAACCACACACAGTGCTGGTAGTTTGATTAAATGTTGTGAAAAAAAACGAGTTGATTTTTAAAATTAATTACTGAATTCTAAATTCTAGATGATGCGTGATTTGCATTATTATTTTTTAAAGAATTAAGAAATAAATGATGCATCATCCTTCCTTTAATATATAAAAAAAGATGAAGAAGCCTTGTGAAAAGGCCAGTATATTAAGTCTAAGCAAGTTAAAATAATTATCATGATAAGTATAAACTAAACAAAAATAAATTTTTAAAAGTTTAGTTATAAATTATATGCATTAAAACATAAAAATTGCACACAAATAACAATTTTACAAGAATAAATGTAATTTTAATAAAAAATATTTAACAGCCTTCTAAAATTTATAAGGCTATAAACTAAACAAGATGTTTTAGATAAAAAAATATTTAGTAAGAAAAATATCTACGTGCGAAGAGAGCAAATTAAAAAAAATTATATCATAACTTAAATTTTAAAAAAGCTAATATCTTCTTTTTCATTGGATCAACTAAATAAAATCTTATTAAATTTTTAAGGTTAAATTTTATAAGTATTAGACAAGATGTGTGAGCAAGTTTAGTTCCTGGAACATCCTTGGCAAATTAAATGTTGAGGGAAGTTTAGTATTTATATAAGTTGAAGCTATAAATAGGTAAATTATGGCCAATTATAAACCATATAAAGACTATAGAATGTATATTATGTATGTATCTAATATAGTGTAAGAAATGGAAAACAATCTTAACATTATGCATACTAACATATTAAATTAAACAAAACTAAAGAATATTCTTACTTATTGAAGTATTTTAAAATTAATTAAGATTTGTTATTATTAATAATGAATTTTATTCTTAAAATTTTAGTGCTTCTTGCGTGGTATAAATGACATTTGCAATATGTTTCTAAAAATTTCAACAACATTACATTATTTTATTTAGTTGCATTTCTAAATAAAATCTATGAATACGAAAGAATATAACTCAAGTATCTCTCATTAAAATCGAATTTAAATTCTAAATTTGAAAAGAAAATAAAACTCAAAACAAAGAAGAAACACTGAAAACTAAAAGGAGGAAGAATTTGTAAGACATGTAAAAATAAAGCTTTAAATTTATTACTATTAATGATGAATTTTTGGTCATTAAAATTTTAGTGCTCCTTGCTTAGTGTAAAGAATATTTACAATAACAATAAATCTGTAAAGAATATTTACAATAAATCTTTCAAGATTTCAATAATACCACCACCGTACATGGCAATTCAAAACAAGGTTTAATAACACGAGAATATTGAAGATTAAATTCAAACAAAATTTTAAACAATTTCCCAACAGTTGTTGGCATGGCAAGACCCACTTCTGGCAAAATGCAAGGGATGCCAGGATAGATATCCCCATCAAGAGTTGGCTTCTGGCGATATAGGTGGAGGATTCTGCCCGCGTAACACATTTTAACTTGCTTTAAAGTTAGATAATCATGGAGATGAACAATATTATTGTGTTAGGAATATACAAGGCAGTTTGTGCTTCTCTTAGTGACTTGCACTAGGATGATTTAACTACAAAAAAAATCTTTCTGGTCAAGAAAACTCTCAGTGTTATTTATTACACATGTACAATAAGTTCGTCGCTCGAATTACAATGACTCGGCGAGGAGGAGGAATCCAAGAATCCTTCGAGCTTATTAGACTCAATAAGCATCAAAACAACCTCTCGCATTGTTGGTCTGTCGACAGGAGACATACTTGTGCAGAGCAAAGCAATTTTCATGACAGTAATCATATGAGGGATCGTGTTCTGATCTTGCATATTGACTCGATCATCAAGCATTCCAGGTGATAAGGAATGGACTTGAATGTAATCTCTTACCCATGATACAAGATCGCCGCCTTGATCTAGTGGTTGCACGGGTGTTCTGCCAGTCAGCAATTCCAGTAAGACTACTCCGTAGCTGTATATGTCGCACTTTTCGGTGACTTTCAGAGTGTATGCATATTCTATCATTGAGATCAAAATATTCGTCAGCAATATGAACGGTTATACAGAAGTAAAAGGCAAACACTAGTAACTTCATGGCCAGCGAGAAACTTTTTACCTAGCAGACTTCCTATTTAAAGCCTTGTTCTGCTATACTTGATCTATGGAAAAGCTCTACTGGACATCGGAGGTAAGATTAAATAATTATGAACTCTTGGCTATCAATGTTTCAGACAGATATTACAGGTTTTGAGGTTGTTTGCGAATAAAGTAGTGATTGTTTTTTTAAAGTATTTTTTGCTTGAAAAAAATTAAAATAATATTTTTTTTATTTTTTAAAATTTATTTTTGATATCAGCGTATTAAAATAATTTAAAAATAAAAAAATCCAAATTTTAACTAAAAAAACTCACTCCTGAACAACGGTGCATTGGTTACTGAATTTCTGAAACTCATAAGTTAAATTTTAGAAATACCAGTTAGAAGCTCTAGCTTTTAATATGTTGATAAATAAGGCAATCATGCATTATTCATCTGCTTTAGCTTAATTTTCTAAGAAAGGGTATCAATAGGAATGGAGAAATGGCTTGACAGCACTTTGATAGTACAGTTAAAAAAACTGACAGTTAGATTTAAGACAGGAAATGCATAAGCATCATGAATAAAAGAACTTACGATAGTTTGCCAGGAAATGCAGAAGCATCATGAATAAAACAACTTGGGATAGCTTACCAGGGGCAATATAGCCATAAGAACCAGCTACTGCGGACATTGATTTTGAATGCGGCATGTCAATCACCTTAGCTAGTCCAAAGTCCCCAACACGAGCGTCAAATTTCTCATCAAGCAGAATGTTATTAGACTTTATGTCACGATGAAATATTCGAGGCTTGCAATCATGATGCAAATAAGCAAGACCATGAGCAGCTCCGAGGGCAATCTTGAATCTTGTTCGCCAATCAAGACTAGAGGATGATCCATGGAGCAATTCTCCCAAGCTACCCTTTGCCAAGTATTCATAAAGAAGTAGGTTGGAGCCTTGGTGGTAGCAGAAACCATACAGCTTCACAATATTCCGATGCCTGATATTTCCCAAAGTTTGAATTTCAGCACGGAAACTATTGTCAATATTGCCTCCCTCCCTGTTAGATGCTAGCCTTTTAATTGCAATGATACGACCACATGGCAAGTCTGCCCTATATACGGTTCCACAGGCTCCCCTTCCTATAATGAAGCTATCATCAAAATTCTCAGTGGCCACAACTAAGTCCTGAAAAGTGAATTCATCCTTGGGGGGGAAGTAAATGTCTGAAATGGGAGAAGAGGATGATTTATCTTGCAAGGGAGCAACCACATCGACCGGACGTCTCATGAAGTATACAATGACTAAAATTAAAATGAGAGAAATCCCACCAATGACTGCTGAAATAATAGCTATGATTTTCCCTATACGATGGCTTCTCCCTACAGCATCTGAGGGATTAGACGAAAAAGATGGAGATCCATTACAATTGCCAAAAGGTCCACCACAAAGCCCCTTGTTCCCAAAAAAGCTGCCGATGCCTGTCTTTTGAAAGAGTGACAGGGAAGGTAAGGGCCCTGTCAAGTCATTGTTAGAAAAGTTGCATCCAAGCAAGCTAAATAATTTCTCAAAGGAGCCTGGGATTTCGCCACTCAAATGATTGTTGTTGAGCAGCAGAAATTCCAGCATCACCAGATTCCCAAGCTCTGTGGGGATTGGCCCAGAGAGATTGTTGTAACTAAGATTCAGTGCAATCTGCAAGCTCAAAATGCCACCTAATGTAACTGGTATCTCACCGGAAAATAAGTTGCCTCCCATTTGCAAGTAAGTTAAGCGCGACAAATTTCCTACTTCCACAGGTATATTCCCAGAAAGTTGATTGTCTGAAAGCATGAGAATCTCAAGTTGGAAAAGGGCTCCTATCTCACTTGGTATAGCACCCACAAAACTATTCCTGGTGAGATCAAGCCGTTGAAGCATCTTGCAGCTAAAAATCTCTGCTGGTATCACTCCGGCGAGAGAATTCGATGAGACATTAAAAATCACCAGCTGAGAGAGTTTGCCTATCTGTCTAGGCAATTCACCAGTAAAATAGTTACCTGAGAGATGCAGCCTTTGCAAAACACGACATTGACCTATCTCTGGAGGAATTGGCCCAGTGAACTTGTTCTGATCCAATTCAAGACTTGAGAGGTTCACCACCTTACACAAATCCGACGGGAAACTCCCCACAAGGCCATTTGCAGCAAGATGAAGTTGCACCAGTGGCTTGCAATTTGCGACTCCAGTTGGGATATAACCTGTGAGATTGTTTGACCCCAGGTTCAGTAAAATCAGGTTTTCATTTCTGCAAAGATGCCGCGGGATTTCTCCTGTTAAGTGGTTATTTGACAAGTCAACCACCCAAAGTTTGTTGTAGACTCCAAGTGCTTGAGGAATGATGCCACTCAATGAGTTGTTGAAGAGCTGCAACATAACCAGTTGCTTCATATGCTGGAACCCCATAGGAATAGTACCAGAGAGATAATTGATGGAGAGGTCAAGCTTTGTCAGGTTTTCCAAAGTTGTGAGCCCATCTGGTATGGAACCGTTAAGCTCGTTCTCAAAAATATAAAGCAATTGCAGCCCAGATATCTTTGTCAGCTCAGTTGGTATCTCTCCGGTCAACTCATTCTCGGAGAGGTCAATCTCCACTGCAAAAGACAGATTCCCAATTTCTTTTGGGATTGCTCCATTCAAGTTATTTCTGTAGAGGTATAACCTCCTGAGAAATAGAAGACTACCAAGTTCCTGGGGCATGGGCCCCTCAAGTTTGTTATCGTAGAGAGCGAGGGTCCCCAAATTGGTGCAATTGCCTAGCTCCTCTGGAATAGACCCAGAAAGCTGATTAGACCAAAGGATCAAATCTGTCAAATTCTGAAGCATTCCAATTTCTTTTGGTATTTCTCCACTTAACTGATTTTGTGCAAGACCAAGATATGCCAAACTCTCACATCCACCTATCTCTGAGGGTAAGCTTCCCGATATCAAATTCTGCCCTGCCCTAAAAGTACGCAAGTTCTTAAGGTTGCCAAGAGAAGCAGGCAACGGACCAGTGATGTTATTACTATAGGCAATCAATAGTGACAGAGAGGAAAGATTTCCTATCTGATCAGGAAGGGGCCCTGATATTCTGTTGTTGGCTATATTCAAATCTGTCAAACGGGAAAGCTTAGCTAATTCTACAGGGAGCTGGCCTACAAAAAGGTTATTGTCCAGATAAAGAACTTCCAAACTAGAACAGTTTCCAATCTCGCTAGGTATATTTTTGGACAAGAAATTAAAAGAAAGATTAAGAAGTGTCAGATGAACCAATCCACCTATACTTGGTGATAAAGAACCGGAAAGATTCATTGAACTCAAATCAAGACACCAAACTACTTGATTGTAATCACTGATGCAATTCACACCTTTCCATCCACAAGGAGTGGAATCATTAGGATTCCAGTTGCTAAGATGGTCATAGGCGTCATCAATTCTACTCTTTATATCCAATAGGTATTGTCCCTCAGCATTTAGCCCCATGGACTGGTGAAACGAAAGGGAAATGACAAATACAGTGAGCATGCTATATGATATTCTCTCCATGCCTGCCAAATAGAAATGAGTTGCACTCACATGAAGAGCAAATACTGAAAACAAGACCAAAACATCCGCTACCCAGATACAAACATAGACAACCAAAAGCAATATTGACTCTAGCTACATACCTCTAATAAAAGGAACCAAACCCAGAAGACCAAACTCAGGCTTCTGGGAACTGAAGAAGAGGGCTTTTTGAACTTTACAGAGACTTTCCTACAAGGAAGATCTCTAGATTGGAGTGTAAAGAGTCATGGCTCCATTAAATAAAAGGTTCAAGTTTTATTGTTTTCAAGTCTTTGAAGGGCAACGAATGCGACAAATGTCAGCATCTTTTAATCATCATAAAGAACTAACAGCAAGCTTAAAGTTTATGTAGTCTTCGGTGTAATGATCAACAAAATATTTCCTACTTGGTTTCAGAGATAGCCCATTCATAATTATATATATTTTTTATTGCAGGTAATTTGCCTGTATGCATCCATGCATGTATGCATGTGTGAGAGAGAAATGGCCGACAAAGCATGAGAATTCTTTTTTCCTCGTACTCCACCTCTGCATTATTTTAGTGCTAAAACGAAAGTGTATTGCCTTTCCTTCTTTCTTTCTTGCTTTCAAGCTTTAACCTCGTTGTATTTGTTCTCATCTCCATGTGTCTGCTACTTGGCACCTCATATAACTTCCTTTCTAAAGGCTTTTGAGGTAAAATATATGGACTCGTGATTTGCTTTAGATTGGCTCGGTGATTCATTAGATTTGGACATTCTCGTGGCTCTCTGCCTACCTCGGTTCATTTGCCCTATTGCATGGATGGCTAGAGATATCCAACCTGGCCCTCTGGTTATTTTAAATATTTGGTGTGTTTTGCTTTGTATTTTGAAAGCATTTAAACACAATTAAAATATTTTCTATTTTTAAAATTAATATTTTTTAATATTTTCAAATTATTTTAATTTGCTAATATTAAAAACATTTTTTTAAAATAAAAAATTATTATTTTAATATATTTTAAAATATAAAATATTTTAAAAAACAACCACCTTACACTTTTTAAATATACTAACAATGTTTTGTCCTCAAATTCTTTACTTGATAGATATCAACGCACATTTACACCTTCTTAGACCATGTCTTTTCTTCGATGACCACTCTTTTAGTGGTCTTTGTTGGCCAACCATTACCATTCACCAGAGCAATGATTTTGACAGCATATAGTTTTTATTTAGATAGGGTTTTGGAACAGGGTAGAAACTATATATTTAAAAAGAAATATTAAATTGTTTAATTTAAAATTATATAAAATAAAAAAAAATTATTTTAATATATTTTAAATTATAATTATTACCACCTTATGAAACACCATGTGAATCTATATGTCTATCTCTATGGGCATGTATGATTACACAAAGCCATTGCTTGTTTGCGATGTACAAATTAGTATTCCATCCACAGCTATGATCCACTTAAATAATCTCATAATTTTATATTCATATAGGATGAGCTTTTTTTATTTTTCATTTTTTATCATCTAAGATGTGTCATTGCTGAAGTCTCCATCCAAACATCAAGAGCCGTGCCTCCTGTCTCAATCCTAATATTCCATGCTCTATGAATATCTCCTCCAAGTTTGTTCATCACATGTCACATGTATGAACAAATATTATAATTTTTTTAGATTAATATGGTACACTACGACTAATTCCACGGGCTCTTAAGTTAATGACCATGTAAGCCTCTAGTGGCCATCATATGAGCAACCAAGGACTCGAACCTGAGACCACCGAGGGAGCAAACTTCTTGATTCCAAGTCCTTACCACTTGACCACCACCTAGATGATTAAATATTATTTAACTGGGGTGGTTGTCTGGTAATATTAGACTTATAAGATATTTAATGGACCATAAAATTAATCATATCACATGCAATATTTATAAAAATAAAAAAATATTATAATTCATTTATTTTGATAAATATAATATTATAGCAAGCATTATTATAACACTGTTGTTCAAAGCTTGGGTCCCATCAAGGTGGCTGTAATAGCTAAGAGGCACCACCCACATTATCTGCTCTCTTTTTGTGATAGAGATTGAGATAAGTCTATAAATTGTTATTTAGAAGAAATCCAGATAAGAATAATTTCTTTTTTATTGGGTGTAACGGTGGAAGTGTACAAACAGTGAAGGGATATAAGATATGGTTTTTTCATGTAAAAATAATATAATTGTAAATTTTGCTTTTTTTTTTGGTAGCGATGTTGCTGTCAGCTAAAAGAAAATGTATTTTATTATCGAAATGGTATAATTATAAATTTTGTTCATTGCTTTAACTGTAGCGGTTTTTTATTTATTCTAGAAAACAAGTTTTTCTATTTTTTTTTATTATACTTGATATTTTTATTATTTTACACTTATCTATTTATCATTCTTTTTTTTCCTTATCTTTACTTTTTGGTGATTTTTTTTAGTTTTTTTTATTTTTGTATTGAATATTTATCACTTTATACTTAACTTATTTATATTATTTTTGTTCTGATCTTTATTTTTTTTATTTTTTAAAAATATTATATAAAGATTATGAAAATGATGTTTCACTATAATAATAACAATATTTTTCCATTCTTTTATTATGTTATAAATTAGTTCAAGATGTTACGTGTTTTTATTAACACATATATTTTTTATTATATATAAATATTAATTTTTAATTCAATATTATATTTTTTTAATTAATATAAAAAACACGCTAATAATATTTATATATTAATTTTTTAATATAAAAAATTATTCAACCTGCAATGAATTATGTTGAATAAACATGTTAATACTTTGTTTTTTATATTTATTAACATAAACAATTCTCAATGTATTTTAATTAAATAAATATATAGACTTTTTAGTTTGTAATCAAATAAAAAAATACATTTAATATATATATATATATATTATATTAAAAAATTATTCAACCCATGACAAACACAGGTGTAATAACTAATAACCAGTATTTATATAAATTGGAATCAGGGTCGAAGCATCCGAGAAGGATATATCAGAGCCTTCCTTTTATACGTATGTGGGTTTGGCTAGGCATTAATTTTTATCGTCTAATTGGCTCTGATACCAAATGGTTTAGCTGCATCTAAAAGTAAGCTAGCTTATAAATGCAATGGAAATATAAAAACTATAATTTACAAAATAAGCAAACATAAATTCTACAGATACAGATAATTAAAGGCAAACTTACCAAATATTCTTCTACAAGATAATCTAGACTATTAATTTTGTTAAAGAAAAAATATGTGCAGCATAAGACTTTAAAGAGGACATGTAGGCTGTGTTTGAATATATATTTTTTAAATTAATTTTTTTTATTTTAAGCATTAATAATTAATAATTAATTTTTTTAAAATATTTCTTAACGTAAAAACAAGCATAATATTAGAGCAGCTACCCAACTCCATCCTCTCCTAAAGTCTACAGAAGAACACATGGGAAATGCTGACGGGCTCGAATTCTCTTGAAATTCGAACTTGAACTCTCTCGAAATTCATGGCATTTTAATTCAGGTTCAATCCGATCTGAGCTGCAAAATCTTGTCAGATGTTGAAAAGTTGACAGGAATCTTGCAGAGGATATTGACAAAGGACTTTAATAAAGAAGAATCTTTCAGGTCCCGAAACAGCTTTTAGCAGCCGGATCTTGCCGCTACGAGGGCTGATAGAAAGAGAATTCAATTCCATAGCAGTCAGTACAACTAGTTGTTCGTCTAAACCAGAGTGAATTGATCCTGCTAAAGAAGCTATCTTTGGCACTACATGGGCCATCTCAATTCTCAATAGGTGAAGTACATGGTGCAAACCGAGATATATATACATAAGAATGGATTGTTCTTGAGAAACACAGGACTGAGGATTTTTAGAAGGCCACCATCCTTCAACTGTCTGGGGATTTTTAGAAGGCCGCCATCCTTCGGCTGTCTGGGGACAGTGTAATGTACATTGAATTTTTTCCACCATTTGATTTTGATTTTTTTACAGAGCTGATGTTGTCATGGTTGAGAAATAAAGGGATCCCGGGATAAAATGTAAGTAATTTTAAGAGTGTACGAAGCATTTTTGTAATCTTGATAAGAAAATGTTTGAGGATACGAAGCATTTTTGTAATTTTTTCAGTATGAAATGTTTTTGTAATTTTAAGGATAATTGTGTTAAAAACAAATTAAATAAAACTATAAAATTTAATTGTCATTGATATTTAAGGGTAAGTAACTCAGGTTATTTTCAATACAATAGAAAGAAAATAAAAAATAATAATAGATTTAATCTCTAATTAAATAAATATTGAAAGATAAAATTAAAAAAAATATAAGTTTAAAAAAACAAAAAAAAACTAAGAAAACCAGTGAGAATCTCTTAAAGTTAAGTTAATTTTTTTAAATTTTAATTCATGAAATTCTAGACTTGACCTTAAACTACATGTTCAACTCTTAACTAATTTAATATTAAATGATGAAATAAAAAAATATTTTTTAAAAAATTCAAAGTAAAAAAATAATAATCAAAATAATAATAACCAAATCTGATAGAAAATAGAATTGCAAATGATGAAATCATTAAAAATTTAATTTTAAAAATGATCTCAAACAAAATAAATAACAGTATTAAATTTGATACATGAAAAAAAATAAAGAAGGATGAAAACAAAAAAATAATTTAATTTTATAAATTATTATAAAAATAATGATCAAAAGAATATTGATCAAAATAGAAATATAAACAAATTGAATGATTTCTTTAAAAAATTAAAGAGTTAGGCAATAAAATAAGAAAAGAGAAAAAATAGATTATTGTAGCCAAATTAAAGATTTTTTAAATACATGCTTTACTTAATAATGAAGGCGGCTATAAAATGAATTGAACGATACCTTAAAAATTATTGTTTGATTGTTAGATAACATAGCATGTGCCACTTAAAAGTTATTGGGATCTCCTCCAAGCTGGTGTGTGCATTACTCACTCCATCTATTTTTTATTTTTTTAAGTAATATTTAATATTTATTAAAATACTAAAACACTACTATTCTATTTGATTATTACCAAAAACCAAGTTGAACTCCTACTCAAGACCAATCCTTTTATTTTAAAAATAATCTAGTCATTTCATCAAGCTAAAAGAAAAATAAAAAGATGAAAAAGACCCTTAACACAAGTTTTTTTTAAAAGTGTAATTAGTTCATTTTATTAATTGAAAAAACACAACGGATTATGTGGGAAATAACATATTATTATCCCTGATAGCAAGTTAGTGTTATTGTTTGAGAAAGGATTTTTTTTTATTTTTTATGGTGGAGTAATTTACCAAAATGATATTTAACTAGTTGTTCTTTCTCATCCAATCTTTATTTAAGCGTCTATTTCTACCATAAGAAAAGCTATGGGGTTAATTATACATAAACATGGAAGAGTTTGAACATGTTTTTTTTTTATTTTTTAATCCTTTCGAGCCATAAGTGCGTGTTTATGAGCCCATGCGGGTGGACTGTTTTTCCCAATCGTCTATATAGAGGTTCACATATTTGTCTAAAATCTTCGAAAACATCAGCTACGTAATTCAAACATTTTAAACATTTGCAGTTGAATTAGAGTATACACTACTTTGTTTTTCCTTAATTTTTGTTATTAGATCAAAGCAGTATGGCTGTCAGAACACGATGTTTTCATTCAGCTATGAAAATAGTTACAATATGATTTTTTTTTTTTATTGATTGCAAATTCAGCTATTTCTTCTTGCAAATTCTTCTTTCTTTGGGTGGCAAGCCAGCAGTGGTTAAGTTATGGTATTAAATAAGGTTCCCTTGTAATCATTCCCTGCCTTGGACTTTTGTTTTGTGCTTCAAGAATTAAAAAAAATGGCAATCATCTATGATGGGAGCAAAGTTGTTTAAATAAAACACTCAATTTCTAGGCCAAATCAGAACAGGAAGCAGTAGACCTCAAGAAAGAAATGTCAACACTTCCCATTTTCATTTAAAATACAAAAAGGGTGGGAGACTCCCTGAATGTGTTCATGGAGAATATACAAACTGATTTCAATCTCGTAATTTTGGTCAGGGAACACATTAGCAGCTACAATTTGATACTTGATGATCATAATGATAACCAAAATACAGCTTGATGACATGACCCTATAAGCATAGACATTCCAAGACTGAGACAAAGCATCAGCAGTGGAAGAGGGGGATTGAAGGACTCATTCAGGCACCTTTTTGAGGCAATGTTTCAAATGCTGAAACAGTGTTCTCGAACTTAACCCGATGCAGAGGGGCACCGCTTTGCTTGATAGCACAAGCTATCTTGTCCTCAAGGGGGCAACGGGCTTTTAGCATTGAGAATACATGATTGTTCAACCTTCTTGCTTTCTTCATTGCTTCTAATAGGGTTTCCCATCCCTAGCAAAAGAAGAGGGCAGCCAGATTAATCAATCGGAACATGGAAAAAGTTAATAGGCTAGAAAGCAGCTGAATCACTCCTCTGTTTTCATTGTACTTTAAATACAATCAAAGTCAGAAATTGATTTTACTGGTTACAAATCATCATTTTTTCTGTACTATATTTTAGATTTTCCTGGTTGAGAGATTAGTTTTGATTCAGAATACTAGTCCACTCAGTGCAATTGAGAATTATGACGTGTTCGATATGCATGTTACTATGACTAAGATTGTCTCGAAGTGCTAGTAATCAGGCAAATCATGTACAGGTCTGCACAATTGGATGGATAATAAATTAACAGTTTGATGGTCAGACTAGCTGCGAAAATCCCATCCCTAAAACATGAATTGCAACCTAGATTTGAGCGATATAAATGCTAGCAAGCCAAGTTGATATGTGGAATCAAGGCTCAACAAAATTGCAAATAAAAAGCAGACAGAAGGAATTGACGTTCTTCAGAAACATCAAAGTCTGATTAAAGCACCATAATGACCTAGAGTACAGCTAAAATGTAGAACATAATGATATGCAACCATTTATTTAACTCCTAAATAATGAGTAAAATCCTACTTCATGACAAGCACGAGCAGATAGAAAAGAGAAGGGGAAAATAAAATAGAATAGAATAAATGAACGATTTTTACACACAGAATCAGTTATAGCACAACTTGCAATTCAATCAAACGAGGAATCCAACTTGAAGTCCTGGCAGCGGAAAATAATATTTTAAATATAAAACAATAATTTTCTATACACACGCATACTACTCATGAGTACAGAAAAAATCAAGTATAAACGCAAATTTCAATACCTGGGCAACATGGGGATTCTTATGTGCTTGGGTGAGTAATCCAGCCTCTACTTCTGCAACATTGAGGACTTGATATGAAAAATCAAAGAGTTCAAAATGCATCTGCTGCCCAAGCAAGTAGATAATGGTACAACCACCCCAGGCAACTGAGTCACCCAACACTTCAAAATTTGATGATACTTGAACAGAATCCTCCAGGTGTCCCTGCAACTCAAGTATCGAAATGGATTACTAGAGAGAAGATATCCTCAATTACTTAATTAAACTAACATACTTCAGTGGCTAAATTAGAGGTAAAACTAAAGGTTCATTCATCCTTCTAATTAAGTAGTCATATTATTTAATTGCAAGACCTCATTCAGTTTGATCACAATATACTATTAAATTTATTAATCAAACAATTGGTCCACCTGCTCAACTAACAGTTTTAGATCACAAAGGTAGTTAGCTCCAGATATCAAAATTGCAATTATACAGCAAGGGGAATGTTCAAGTCAATGGTTCTCGCTTAATCTGACAGGGTCCGTTCAGTACTAAGATGTGTGTAGTACTTGGCCTTGACCTGGACTGCAGCTCCCTAGAACACCAGCATGGCTGCTCATCAGGAGGTAACTCATGGCAGAGAGCTAGTACCTTATTAGCTTGGTTGTCAAATCAAGATTCAAATGATGAATTGGAAACATTATTTTCTGAAAAAAATTATAACTCCTAATAGACGACACAAATTTAAAAATAGCCTAATATGTACGTCCTATTAAACATGAATTATTTGCTCAATAATAATGATAAAGAGCATGACTAGGCATTCTGATTGGCTAATAGCATGCCATACGATTGTCATAATACATGCTCTGAGGATGGCTATCATCTTTTTTTTAATTTTAGTGATCAAATAAAATAGTTCAAGTGAGATTTTTGGCCCAAAAACAGAGAGTAATGAGAAGCAAGTCCACAGCACTTTTAACAGAGATAGCTGTCTAGAAAAGTTATTATCAACTAGTAGGTGGATTCTCTTAGCCTGGTGTAGCTGTCTAGAAAAGTTATTATCAACTAGTAGGTGGATTCTCTTAGCCTGGTGTATGAACTAATACCTTGACAAACTGTAGATGATTATTGTTCAGATGCATTGGCTAAGTTTGACGCTATCATAAAAATATTTTGTAGAAGGTCATTTCTTACAATTTGAAGGCCACTATATATACGGTAAAAATCCCTTGAAGTTGTAATGTCAATGAACCCTGTCTTGGGAGCAGCACTCCATTTACAGCAATATTTATCTAATGCAGCACTAGTAAAAGCAAGGGCATATTCCAGCACACTTCCAGTATTCATGTTAGCTTTGTAAAGAAGATCTGCAATAAAATGAAAAGACCAGAACTGTTAATTTAAAAATTAAGGAAATGAAGGGAACACGTCTTGAATATAATAACAGATATCAAAATAGAGTAATTAACTACTATTATTGCACAAAAAAGTACCATCAAAGAAATGGTGTGTTGGTCAAACAAACAGCAATAAACCATCTGAAGTGAAATAAATAATGCACCTGCAGCTTCTGCCTGTTTGGACATGGTATAAAAAGATGTTGGATTTGGACAACCAGGATTTGACATGACTGCAGCGGTGGCTGATTTGAAAAGATTGACAACAGGACTATCCCCACCATCCTGTGAAAGCAATATTTGACCATCTGCATCAGGAAACAAGCCCAGCCAAGGGGCTGTTTGCATGAAATGCATGGTATCAACTTCCCTCTGTCAATCATGAAAAACAACTATAAGAGGCAGTAAGAAAAAATGGTTTCCAATCGTAACAGAAGTCTTGAGCTATGATCCAGTTTTGCATACTAAACAATATATTGTGGCATACAAAATCATGTTCATTAGCCTGCCAGACAAGCATTTTGCCTTGCTAAACTAATGTACATGAAAAACTTAGTTCAGGTTTTATATTTTTTTCATCTTATATTTCATTAACAGTCATTTAAAAAACCAAGGATTGCATTCCTTAGGTAATTACAAATAAAATTGAGATAGATTCCAGGCTTCTGTGATGCATTATTATAAGAAAATGTCTTATGCGACTAAATAATGTGCAATAATTATTTTCCTCCATTAATAAGATTGGTCTAGGACCTAATCATGCACAATGTTGATCCTACATTGGTTCAACAAAATCATTTGGCTTCATGATATGATATTTGGATCTGCTTGCATATCATTCACAACAACAAAACAAGAGAGTCGATAAATATTAATACCCACTAGGATGTCATTCCCAACAATAGAACAAGAGTTACAATTATAACCAATCACGAAGATATATGGTGACATGAGATTTGTACATCTGGTCCAAAGTGGTTGGTCCAATGACTTTTAAGAAAACAGTATCAAGTCCACATCCAGCTCTAATCTAAGATGAACATGCCAAATTCCTCACCACCAACTTAACATGGCAATGGCTAACCCCTGATTGGTAGAAATACAAACTTCATCAATATTTGATTGCTGTTTTTGTCTACCTAGCATTTGCCCCATTACGACGTTCATGTAAAATAGAAGCTCATAATGAGGAAAAACAGTTGCATGGACTTATTCCAACAACTTCCCTATAGGCTATGCCAATAAGACAAGACAAGTGGATAAAAAAATTCAATGGTCCCACATTATGATGTCTGATTTTTTCCATATGTCTTGCCTTTATTAGCCTTGTCTATGATGAGTTGGTAGATTAAGTCTACACCACTAGTTCTCCATATTCTACAAAGTGTAACACTCCCCTAACCCATAAGTTCCCCAAGAATCTTAATGTACTCGTATAATTTTGCATTCTTGTTTCAAGGGATAGAATGGCAACCCTGTCAAAATACGAGTCCACTAAACTCCAATGCTACCCTCTAGAGCAAGCATAAGTAGTCTAGACATGTTCTCATATTATCACGAATTGAAGAAACTAGGATACTGACCAACACAACATCAAGAAGCCCCATCCAATATAACACACTGCCAATCTCCTTTATTCCTCGAAGAACCTCTGCTTTGAGATCTGATTTTGTTCCCCAGTTAAGATTTTCTTTGACAACCCTCATACAGCCTGGATCGGAAATATGTAAAATGGAGAAATGAGCACAAATGTTCAAATCCACCCGCCCTAAAGCATGCACAATTAGCAAGAGATGCATGCATAAAATTCAGCATCATAAAGCATTCATAATATCAGTAGATTCCCAGAAAAAAAAAAGTGATGCAAGCAGGCACTTGTTAAGTAAACACCATAAGCAATGCAAATATTCAATCCACAGATGAATAAAAGACAATTAAACACACCTGAGACAAGCCCTCATAGCTACAGCACTTAGAAATCACTTAAACAGATTTTATGCACCTCACATTCGAGGAAGCTCTCACCATATTTATCACACCTAGGCACTCACTTGGCTTCTCTCACTAACAATAATTTAGTGCATAAAATCCTCAAGGTTGATGCTTGTTGGAATTGCAATGTGGTAAAGTTTGCAACAGATGAGTCCTCCAAATGAACATTAACCCTTAAAATACACTGTACACACATAAGCTTCAACTCAATGTCCCTAATAAAATGAATGTCGATATATTGTAACTGTGCATGCATGTACACGTGCATATATTACATTGTACTCAAGTTCTTTCAACCTATTTAACACCTACAGCAGTGTATGGAAGAAGAATATATTACACATGCATGATCATGACACCACCATTTACCTGTGACTCCTCCATCAAAAGGGAGCAGTCCAATAGATTTTGGCAACGCTTCTTGCAATCCAGTAATCATTGGTTCAAGTGTACTTACCTGAAACACATAATTCATGAAACATTAGACTCAATCTCAATGAAACAAAAAGGATAGTGTTTGTCCACACAGCTTCAAATGAAATCATACAGATAGTAACAAGATCCATCTTTTCATGAAATTTAGTTTTAATAAATGAAAACAAACTCTTCTCAAAAGCATCACATACCTTATTTGATATATGATCTAGCAGGGCCCGGATAAGCCACGGCAATGATCTGGATCCTAGAAGTCTAACAGTAGAAAACATGTGGGGAGTTCCAAAGAACCCACTGTGCAAACGTGCAAAGCTTTGATGCGCAGAATTCAACTCCTGCCATGATAATAGTCAATGAGAATGCAAGTCAGAAAATATCAAGAGAAACAAAAATAGCATCATATTGGTAAAATCCAATCAAATGATGGTGTATCTAGTTCGTTACCTGAGTACCACAATAGAAGTTAGGCTTTGCATGGGGAACTGATGGCTTTTGCATAGGAACAAGAGGAACTCTTGATGATCGGACAAAACGCTGAGTAGTGTTGCATAGGATGAAGTTTGGCAAGAAATCGTTTTGCATCTCTGACCAAATCTAACACACACCAATAAACTGATTTGAGTTGAACTAGCTCCTTGGAAAAGCAAAGGATAAAATAAATGACACTTGTAGGAAATTTCCTTAAATATTATTTGTTTCTTTCATTTTTCTTTTAACAATAAGAAAAATATGCATCATGCTTCATTTTTTTAGGCACAAGACTAGGGAATCCCCAAGGTTCCACAATACAAAACACACGAAAGTGTGCTTTAGACAATGCATACACAAAGACAAAACATAAAGGTGTTGGGGCTAAAATGCAAATGAATTGGCTTGAGATGCATTTTTCCTTTAATAAATATCATAATCATGGTTATAAAACCTAAATTGGCTTGCCAGGTTGACCCAGGACCTAGACTAGTCCAAGTTAACTAAAAAGGCCCCTAAGAAATTCACTCGGTCAAACCCGGGCAACGCACCAAGTCAACCCGGAGAAACCTAGGTGAGACCGCTATTTTTTTAAGCAGCACCATTTTGAATCAAGGATAAAAACCCCTAATTCCCAAAACCAACAGCCACCACGCAAAGCACCAAATCCCCCTTTTCCCTTCAGTTCCCAATCTGCATCTTCTTCACTTTCTTTTCCCATCATAATTGAGGGCTTATAAATAACACGAGTAGGATAGATTGTAATTACCAATGCTGTGAAGCATCTTACACCTATTGTCCCAGAACATTGGAAGATAGTGCCCAGTTGTTGTTGATTTGGATGTTGACTTACAAGAACAGTTACAATATGCTTGATTGTGCACAAATCTTGAATTTTTGTTCCCCATGGATCTTCAAATGTTTTAATTCTTAGGTTGAAGTAAAGATAATTATAGCAGGCAAGTGGCAAATAAATAATGGGCAAAAAAAGCTGCTTGCCTACTCAACAAATTGACACGCTAAAGAAAAACTGGAGGAATTTTTTGGAAAGGATCCAATGAAATCTAAGGACCCATCATGCAATAGTTAACTCAAGCCACTTCAGGATCTTGGATGAGGACAAGGTCTTCAACAAAATCATTGTCAGAGGCCAAAGAAATCAGAACAATTTGTGGGTTCAATGTTTCTAAAACCTTGTCCGCCCCTTTTTGGCAATCCTTTTGTATTTTTCAGCACATGACCCACCCCCCAGGTTGGATTTAATAATTATGATCATAATGTTACTACATTTTTTATTTTGATGACAAGAAAAAATATGCACCATGCTTTGTTTTAGATACAAGACTAGGGAATTTTCAAGCTCAATCATCCTATAATACAACATACATGATAAGTCTCCCTTGGACAACCCATACACGAGGACATGATATAAAGGTCCTAAAGCCAAAAATGCTATTGAATTGGCTCGGGACTCTTCCAGCTTCAATTAAAAAACAAGGATAAGAACAATAAGCACATCAGATATGATAATTTCTACATTAATTCTTCCATCGAGTCAGAGACAGAAGAGAGGTTACATATTACACAATAAAATTAATGATGCAAAATGCCACCAAATCTATATAAATAGAGTATCAATTCTTTGTTCTATGTCTATTGAATGTATATGCTTACGAAATGAAAGACTGCAATCAGCTTATCCACATTGCTAAAATATTAATTTTTGAAGATAGATACATAATAGTGATTAGAGTGCAACATTTCCCAGAATACCATGATTGTGCGCCATGATTGAAAAATGATTATGCATAAATATAACAAAGAGATGTACCAATAAAATAAAAGTCAGAAAGAGTTTGTCAAACCTGAGTAGCAAGTCGACTAGAAAATGACACAAGAGATAAGTTTTCTTGCATCTCATTCAACATGAGACTGAACGAGTCTATTGAAAGATCTTTTGAAAGCAGCCCATGGGCATGCTTTAAGATATCCACAAGTTTTTCTAATTCCTGCAACCAAATAATGGCATTTGTTTTTCCATCAGAATAATAAACGATTTATTTGTTTTATGAGCCGCGAAAAAAGAAATTCCATGGAGTTGTTATTATTTGTGAATTCATTCTAAAAGCTAAATCTGGTAGGTCAACACAACTATAAAAATACATGCATCCACATCTAACTTTCTGCTTGTTAATATGTGAGAACTAAACAACTAGCACCATTCAATGTGCAAGACTTTGTCCATAATGCAAGAACAGTATATGAGCTTGGCAAAATAAAACTGTGCATCATATAAGGTTACAACAGGAAAGGGGAAACAAGAGGAACTATGTTAAAGCATCCTGAAGTCAGGCTGATTGCTAGGACACTTCTATACTCTACATCCTACTAACTTTATTTTTAATTGATATGATAACATGATTGGTGCGTTACCACTAATAATAAACATGAACAATCTACTTACCACCACTGCACATAGATCCTGAGACTCAAAACGATCAAAAAGAAACTCGAGATTGTCTCTAAAAACCTTGTTCATCCTTTCAGAAACCAACCTTCTTAAATCAACAGTCCTCCCAAGTAACTGTACACAATAACATCCAAAAGAAGAGAGAGAGCATCAGAGGAACAGGTCTAAACCATCATTCTACTTCAGACCAAAAGAACATAAAAAAGAGGTGACTATAAACATGTGAAATAACAGCAAAGATATACGGTCCAATCCTAAGCTGAGAAATAACAATTGTGAAATAATCCTCCAATTTGGGGTATTCAGTCTTGGTCAGGGAGTAAGTTGGAAAATGTCAAAGAACTATCTTAACTCAAGCTCTTTGAGCTTGAAACTTGCATAGACCCGCGCTAACTTGTGCTCAAATAGAATGAGATAGATGAGATTCGAACTCGTGATTATTTTGTCAACAAGACTCTAATATGATGTGAAATAACCATCTCAACCCAATAACTTATGCTATTAAGTGAAACCCCAAGATATAATTTATATTATTCTTTAACACACAATTAACAAGATATGATATATATTTCAAATTTCTGACTGTTATTAACAATTGCCAAGGAGGAAGAAGTTAATGATGCTTCACAAGACAAATGTGGACCAAACACATCAGTGAACATAAATGCAGTGAATCATTGACAGTATATGGAAAACTATACTTTTACCTTTACTCTAGTCATCTTAAATAGTGCAGTGAACCTCATAGGCTGTACAGAATATTTTTCTCTATTGTCTGATGCAAAGAGGAATGATGGATCAAGTAGTTCACTGCAGAATTTAGCAAACCAACAAGATAGATGGTTTAGTTCGTTGTATTTCCAGTAGTACACGTTACTATAGAAAGAAGGGAAAGCATGTACCTTGCTGCCCAACTCTTGTAATAAGTGAAAATAATTTCACAGAGTTTTGAAACAAATAAATCAAAACAATGGTCCACCTATAAAAACTTACTACACTGAGTTAGAGCGAAAATCCTGAAATAACAAACCTGAGATGTGGGCAGGGAATCAACAGGCCACCATCAGTTTATCAAATGACAACTAGGAAATGCATGTGTTCCCAACAAGAGATGCAAAAGGATTAGTCCTAGAAAATGCTTAAATATAATATACCTCAGCCTCAATTTCATCATAGAGGAATCGCTGTCTTAAGGCAGCCAGAGCTTGCTGAGCTGAATCATTGTAGATGTCAAATGGCATCAGAACACTTTCAAGAAGACCTGCATTCTGGGACTCGAGCACATGATCTACCAACATCCAGGGAAGAGAACATTCAATAGGAAACTGCATATGGATAACAAACAAGTTCCCACAAATCAAGAAAGTGATATAATGAATAAAAATGTGAATGAAAGGAAAAATAATTGAAATTTCACTATTATAAATTTAAACTAAGGTCTCACTTTTATTCCCTCGGTAAAAATCAGTTGCACATACTGCTTTCTATATCATAATGTTTTCTTAATAAATGTCTAAATCCATGTATAGACACCAGAAATCATTACAGGTGCTTCCATTAAAGGAAAAAAGGACCAATTCATGACCAGAAGCAAACCAAAGTAATACAATTTAGTTTAATCTGAAGTGGGATGAAACTGAATAATTTTCCCAGCCAACAAGATTCAAACCCCAAGAAAAATAGATCAAAAATAGTTGAACATTGGAGCAAAAGAATAAAGTTTCCAATTGAGAGTTCAGAAACACAACTAAGCCCCTTATACTAAGTCAATCACTTCCTCAGTATTCTATCCTGATGATGATCCCCTCAATTCAGTCTAAACAAAAGCAAGAAATATTTTCCAAGCTAAGAGAATAATTCAGCCATAATAAAACTCTGACACAAAGTAATTCTCAACAACATCAATTTAGTAAGGTAGAGTTCTCCCCATGTGTTACAGAGTTTCATAAACTATAGCAGGTCCACAAAAGAAATCCTGTTCTCTTACCTGAATCACACGAGATGACTCCAAATAAAATTCTCTAAACCATAAGAAACCAAGATCAGTCAAAGTTGCAACAGTCGCTGCAAACATTTACAGAATTGTTAAACTTCAATATATAGTACTTGAAATTTAGTGCAGCAAAAGGGCAGTATACTTCATTTTCCACCTATCTTGAACCAAGCAAACACTAACAGGAGCACAATTAGTTATATTATCCTCAAAGAAACAAAGGCATCATGAACATGGATATGCTGCCAATATGCCAAGTTAGCATTTTCAATACTGTGAAAAACAGAGAGTTTCCAATGAAGAAGTGCTCTCTCTCTTTTATTTTTATGGTGTCCACAGGGCTTAACGGCTAAGGGCCTCTATAAGGGGACAATTATGTGCCATGCTCCTATTAGGATGGTCTTTGGACAACAAACCAAGATATCAAATGGATGATATTAATATTTGGGTTGTCTTCTTGATCTTGAAGACCGCAAAAGAAATCCTTTTTCTAGAATTCTAAGGATAAATCATACTTCGTTAAGAATCTTCTGATTCATATGCTTACTATGAGTTTATTTGTCCAGAAAATGATGTAACCATTCCCAGGTTTCCACAAGGATTTGCATGCTAGAATCATAAGAAGTTTGCAACAAGACTTGGTGTCAAAATATCAGGGAAAAAAGTCTTTATAGACCTTATACATGGGACTGTTATAAAACCTCAGACCATTGTACCGTATATATGGAACTGTTATAAAGCCCCAGACCATTATGACTCATTATCATTTTCACTTATTGTTGGCTCCTTTAAATAGGCTGATCTCTTATTCTGGTAAAGAAGATATTTTAGATAAAAAGAAAAGAGATTTTGATAAGAAAGTAACCTGAATAGTCCAATATATGCAGGAAGAAGCCAAGCTTGTAAAAGAAGGTCTCCAACTGCTTTAAATCATTTACAGGAATCTCAGACCCACTGTTGCCAAAGAGTCCACCAGGTTTCCGAAGATTACCACCAGACACCACTTCATATATCAAGAACTGCAAGCAATGGACCTGAACAAAGAAAACCAATGACATTAATTAAGGATGAGCATATGTATGCAAATAATGACGATTTTAATCCAAACTCTTCATTCAAAACATAAACACATGATCGGCAAGGAAGGAAACCAGAAGGCATGCATAGTGTGATTGCATAAGACGTGTATAATTTATTAAAAAATTTATGTCAAAAATGAAAAATGGCTTGTTTGATGGAAACATGCAAATTTTTCATAGATATTGTGATAGATTTACACCAAGAAATTACTGTCTATAACATCAGTCCAGTGGACCTGAAGGCAGGAAACGTTTTTGTCCACACGAAGATGGTAACCCGAAAATAGACAGACTTGGGTGACATGACCAAACTAAAAATTTGGAAGGAGATTTCACCCCCTTAAACACTGAAGTCTTCTGATTATATCCTCCTCTACCACCTCAACAAAACTTTTGAAATTTCTAGTCTTATTCCACATTCTATCTTAATCCAACTCCCTATTGCTGGTCCCCGTCTCACAATATCCACAGCTCCTTCTGAATTGGTGTCCCTTAGACCTCCGAATGTATTAGTATAAAAAAATTTGATTGAATTCAAGTATTATGCGTGAAGAAAGGAAACCAGATAAAGAGATGATAAAGGATTCAATTCCACAGCAGATAACAAAATCACATCAACATTTTATTCAGTAGTTTAATTATGATCTATCTATAAACATCCTCTGAAAACTGGTGGTTGGACTTAATAACTCATATATTCTAATATGCTTTTCTTCATTGGTTGCAAAAGCCTATTGCAGATGAAGATAGTTATTGGAGATTGATTATCAGTTCCAAGTACAGGGTGTCCTTGGAAAGAGGTTTGCATGGAAAAAGTGTTCAGGAATTTATCAGAAAATTTTACAAGACTTTTTCTCTTTTTTATTTGGGAAGGGATAATATATCCTGTTTCTGCAAGAACTTGGTTGCGTCAATTCACTTCTTCAGACTCAATTCATTTGTCTGCCCTCCTTTGAGCTAATAAAGAACACTGTACGTTGCTTAACAAGCAAGGAGTGTTCTCAAAACTGGGATTGTCTTGACTTCTCAACCTCAAGAATACCTTTTTATATGATGTCAAGGGGATCAGCAAGATGTGATGCAAGAATAGAATTGCCTATCTTTGAAATAAAAGTCTTCATCAAACATCTGAGCAAGACAACTTTATAATTAACCTCCTTGGTCAGAGACCAAATCTTTTAGAAGTGATGGTATGCCTCAATCTTTGCTCAGTCACTCTATCTTCCAAAGCTTCACAGTGTGACTAAGAACCAAACCATATTAGTTTTATTCCAAAGCCCGCTTATCCAACATTTTTATATGATAAGAACTATAACTGCTATATCTGGACAGGAAATGTAAAGCATGAATAAGTGTCGAAATGAGTGAAACCTGTGTGGCTGTGGGTGCCACTGGCCTTGGATAAAAGAAGTTCCCTTTGCTTTCATCACCTCCATGTGACTGTAAATAAGATTCAGGCTTGTTTGTATTTGCCATCCAGTCTGCTGAAAGAGTCCTCATGTCAGAAACAATCCTGAAAGTTACCAATTGAATAAAGTAAACATGCAGTTGAAACTTTCAAGTGGAAGCCATTTAGATGCAGACTTTGTCTTTCTAAGCAAGTTAAAGCATCTCAACAGTTTGTCTAGACATATTAATTAGTAAGAAAAGTAGAGAATTTTGTTGGATGTGGCTCCTGACTCTCTTATGCCAGTAATGTGTCACATTTAAAGTATTCCCAATGACATTTTCCCATTTCCAAGCAAGCATTTTATCACAGTGATGTGGCAGAATTGTTACTAATAGAATCCGTGGGCTTTAGGAGGGTTACAGATTGCAAGGGTGAAGACAAGCTGTGTCAGAAATGATATGATGCCCGTGGAGAGCAATTGGTTCAAGAATTGATCTATTTTCCAGAAAACTATAATGGGACAGATTTACTTTCGTAGCCACTTTATAGTGCATTGAGTCAGAGGCTTTTAGATAAGTGTTTTTAGCCTCTGTTCAGTGGAATGGAGGGATTCTTGTTCATTTATCTCAAACAAGTTATCCTCCATCACTAGTAATTTTGCACTCTTTTATCTCTTACAAAATCTTTTATCACTGAGAAACAAAATACTACACTAATTTCACAGACTATAAAGGCCCTCAATTTTTCATGGATCAGAAAAATAATACTGCTGTCCTCAAGGTAGCAAGTGCAGGACTTAGACCTGATTTCTACATCTAATCCCCTAATTTCTAGGCAAGAAATGCCACTAACCTAACTGCCTGTTAGCAGCAAACAAATAATTTGGACAGTAGAAATTTGCCCTAAATTCAAATGATATAATACAGGTTCAAAATGCCCACCTTGACAGGTCCTTCTTCTTTCTAAAGGTAGTCTTCAACATGGTGGCTAATGTGTTTTGGACAAAATCTTGGACTTCAGCATGTATTGTTTCCCATAAGGCATCAGCTACCAATGTGTCACACCGATGCATCAGTGATCCAACACTCTTTATGTAACTAACGAGCTCAACAAGTGCTTTCCTCTCCTCAGCCCTGTAATTATATCGTACCACCTGCAAGATAATTCAGTATTACAATATGTCCAGTCAAGCAAAAAATAAAAGGTACCTGGTCAAGGCAATAGTTCTTGAAATATTTAGACGAAGTGTATGACACAAGGCAATATATTAAATCTGTTTATCACAAGTATGGCCCCAAATAAATCCTTCTAAGTTAGTTCTAAGTTGTTGGATTCCCCAAGTGAGCATTGCTGACTGTGCTTCAGCCTTCAGCATATCAAATAGACCAAGGGCACAAAACCAAAATCACAAATATAGACTATGATACCTTTTCATAGTCAAAAAATGATTCTGAGGTTCCATTAGATTCTGAAGGAATTGCATCTTTGCATGGGCGAGAAAATTTCCAAGCACATTGTTCCCAAATTCGTGCGGTCCATCTGCTTAACAGCTGGAAACCTTCAACAACCATATCATACACGTTTCCCTTGACTTCTTTGCACCAGTCAACATCTGCACCATCTATTGACTTCAATAACAATAGCTGTGTACACAAGTTGAAAAGATAGGAAACACATATTAAAAAGCTAATGATAAAGCTAAGCACATTACAAATAGGGAGTGGAAAATTTGTGGTGAAAATGAATGAACACCTGATGCAAGGATGAAGCAAAACGAATTGTGAAATCATCGTGCTCAGCACGAATAGTTCCTATGTGATTAACAATGAGATAATGCCTCTGATAAGTAAAACATGTTAAGGCTTCAAAGATTACACATACAAGTTCCACAGAGTGTAACACGGGTTAGGAACTATTCCAACTGCAAAATGGACCTAACAAAGCATTAATGGTCTATTGTGCAGACATGAGGGCCAGTACTGATGAAGACCTCATTGTCCCCACCATCACAAAGAATAGAATTTACATACCTGTTTTGTCAAAGATAATGATCTAACGAAGCAAGACATGAAAGAGAGAGAGAGAGAGAAATTGTAGAGGATATTCTTGTGCCTCCCGAGGTGGGAGCTCATGAGGTGCTGGAAGAGTGAGGAGACGAGTTTGTGCAGCAAATCTCTGAAAGTAAATGGACAACTCTTTCAAGATTGCAGCGGGAGAAAGATGAAGATCAGGGAAGGCAGGAATGATCGGATCATTCTGCCACAAATGACAAACAAATTAGAATATATCAATTAAATACTAGATTTCAGACAAGTTGGAAGAAAAAAAAAAGAATATATTTTGTGCAATTTCAGGCAAAAATGACATTAGATTACCAGAGCACAAAGAGATACCAACAGAATACCTTAAAAACATTTATCAGCCTGTTGATTTTTACCCTCTTATACAGTGACTCACTGTCTTTTTCTGATGAAGTTGCCAAGACAACAAGAACTGGTAAAACACGTAGAAGAATGTGCCTCTCCGGAAACAAAAGCGCAAAATCCAATTCCAATGACTCAATGGCAAAGACTATCAGAACTTGAAGAATATCTTCTACACTATTGTAAGTCAAGGACCTCCATGTAATACCAATTATGATTTCACAACAAGAAGAGCAAGACAAATGATATTCTAAACAGAACAATGGCATCATGGAAAAATTTATGCAAACAGGGTAAACTTATGTGTGAAAAAAAAATCAAGCATTTCTTCCTGTGCTGCCACACTGAAAGGCAATCAATAATTAGTATAGATACGTGTTCACCCGAAACATTTCGACGTGCAAGTTCAATAAGATTGCCCACCTTGTGCTTAAGAATATCTGCAGCAGTTGAGTTACAAAGTAGTTAATATTGATCAGTTCATCAAATTAACAGTGAAATAAGAGCAGATATCATGTCAGCACTTTGCTGCAAAAAACAAAAAGGCACTTCAAGAAACAGAGAAGGTAAAACATCATTTAAGACAGATAAGGTCACATGAGAAAAGTTTTCACACCTGTAAATCATCTAACTCCTCCCTTATTGAATCAATATCTTGCCACTGAACACTAACTTGGGTAAATGTCCTGTCACAATCAGACACGAATAAAGGAAAGAACCAGTGTTAGACTACATAGCAAAACAGCCAGCCGATGCTTCTAAGATTGAGTGAAAAAGAGATAAAAAAAATTAAATATGTCCAAAAGAACTGTAAGAATTTGCAGCCAACAGGTATAATCAGACAGGAAAAATGTATCATTTGGAAAGCTGGATTTAGTAGCTTAACCAGCTACGCTTGTTTAACAGATATGTATAGAAGAGAACAATTCAGATGACAGATGAATTAATAGCAGGAAATAACTGGTCACCATTCAGCATTTAAAGAACTGGTAAAAAAGTATGATTAAAGGCACAAATTTTGAACATACAAAGTTTGCAACACACAAGATCAAATTTGACTAGGAACATTTTTCACTGCCACTGAGCTTTACCAATCCACGGAATAAATTTGCAAAATTAACAATGTTTTGCATTCCAAGAAGTTTAACTAGACATATTTGCAGAGGGTTAGGAGAGGACCACAAGATGCTCAAGCTAGAACACTTAAGGACCGAGTAGTGTAAATAAATGTTTTAAAATTGAAGTAAAACAGAGGCCCACTTTTTCACAGTCTCATACACTTGTTTTCAGTTTCTACTCTGTTTGATGGAGAACTCCCTTGAGATTTTTCATACCCTCATGTATGTGTTGTGGAAATTATTCAAAGTTTCTGGAGATGAGAAATTTTAGTGACCTATTTCTAAGTGTGATCTGTAGTGGTTATGGATCAGGCTTTTGTTCTCTATGTAAATAAGACTGCAGCAAATCCTAAAATCACTAAAATATCATGCTAAAGATATTCTGTCTTGAGAAATTCAAACGAAGACCATCAACATATGTAGAGAAATTAAAACAAATGACTGCTAGCCAATTCCCATCCAAATGGCTTCCAAAGTTGGAAGGAAAAAAAAAAAAAGATGATAAAGAAGTTGGATGATCCATGTGAAACATCATAAGTAACCAAGGTATGACAGCATACATGACCCAAATTATTCAATTTGCATACCTCTTGTACCATGAGAAGTCATTAGGTATGCTTGCCTTAGCATTTTTAAGATGATCAAGTTGAACTAAAACATCAAACAACTTCAACATGCTCCTGGGATTAAAAAAAAAAAGTTAATAAAAGAAGCATTGGTTCATTTGTTCACCATGAAATTTTAAGATATCTCAAGATGAGGAGAATGTTCAAAGGGTGGTGTTGAGGAGCTGACTTGACTCACATCCAGCACTTCAAAATGAGGTAATAGCAAAATACAACAAAAAAAGATGATTGGTGTTATTGGAAGAGGAAAATAGAAAAAGGAAATGCAATCAAATACCACAGATGAGTAATTGTAGGGCCATTAATGCGCCGCTCAGGCCTAGAAAACCGCTGCATATCAGCTGCTAGCTGCATCAGCAAATAATATTGCAACATTGTGAAAATTCAGCGTGAGTTTGAAACCACATAGGGTATAATACTGTAAACAATGAGGAAAAGAAAGGAAAAGAAGGTAAGAAATCACATACTTTTGATGAAGCAGATGCTTGCCATTGCTGGATTTCACGCAGACGACTCATCTCCAAGTCCAAAACTTGATATGTTTCCAGATACAAGTCAGCCTGACTTTGCTTCATGGATTCAGGAAGCTGCCACATTGCATACATGTCAGAAGTATTTTAATAGGCAGAGCAGAGAGCTGGAAACTTAAATAATTCAGTTACATGTCTTTTGAGAAAAAAGAATTCAATTTGTGTTATCATAAACAAAAAACTGGCTATCCATGACTGGGCTTTTTTGGACATAGTATGTAGCTGTTCAAGCTCATCCAGACCAGTCATTGAATGATATTCAAATACTCTTTCATTAAAGAAAAGATCAAGAGCACATGTTCTCCTAATAGGCAATAGGAAATTGATCATTTCTATTCATCCAACATGCCCACTAATTGCTGAAGACTTGCTTCATGGACAGTTATGTTAATCTGATAAAGCACTGTGCATACTTGTGAATATCCAAACTGTAAAACTTTTCCTTGCTCCTCCATATATTAATTGAATGTTTCAAATGCCTCACTAAGAACATTGCTACAGAACAGGACTCCAAAAATCCCACATGTAAACAGATCAAACATGAACCAGTATAATCTAGAGCACATGATATAGTATTAGGCTACAATGATATTGTGATTGAAAGACCCCTTTGAGTCATAAATCATCAAAAGCAAAATCTGCTAGATTCCAACGAGGTCAAGCATCTAAAGGCATGAGAAGCTTGACAAGCTATGCGTGTTCAAGGACCTACAAAGAGGCCCATAAGGTTGATGCATTTAAATTGAAAATTTATTTCAATGTATTTACACAGTTTTAATATAAAAACTGTGGTCTTTTATCCTATAGATACAGCTATGCTGTGAATACAATAAGTTGCCAGATTAGCTATTGCAGAACCACAATGTTATGTCAAAGTGTAAATTCCACCAGTAATGTTTTTAAATGGCAACTTTTTACCTTTAGAGTTTTGTAATGTCTGCAACCACTAGCAATACATATTAGTCAAGGAGTAGTTAGTTTTCTCACTCTTCATCAGGAAGTGAGATACAGCAGCTTCTTATTTTGTTTACAGAGCCAAAAGTTATATGCATATTAAACATGACAAAGGCACAACCTTGCACAAAAGCATACAAAAGAAAGAGAGAGAAAAATATCATAAAGAGAATAGATCTTCACAAGAAAAATATCAATCCATGTGCATCAGCAATCCTTGGCCATGTTTATTAGAAGTGAAGCCAAAATAGACCTGAGGAAGTGCTTTGACACAGCTACGATATGTATAAAGCACTGATGCCATCTCCTTCCCCTCTTGGATAAGTCCATTCTGCACATGTTGCAGAAATTAAAGTCAAAAACCACCAAACAGATGCAATTATATTGATAAAGTAACAAAAAAAAATTCAATGACACCAAATAGAAAAACTAACACAAATAGTGTGATTATGTAGTGTTTGTGCTTGAAAAAAAAAGTCGAGGCAAAAAGAAGAAAACAAAAGCCACATACCAGCTGATTGAGAGCTTTTGTGTCTTCTGATAGAGATAAGCGGTAAGCAGAAACATCAGTATACTCTACAAAAGAAAAAAGAATGATTGCGTATGAGAGACAGTTGTAAAAGCCGGTGGCCATGCATGCAACATAAAAGCCGCACTCCATGTTTAGTATAAACAACAAAATCAGACAAAACACACAGACATGAGAAGAAGATGTCAAAACTATGATAATGACAACACAAAAACATGTCATTTATGCAGCACAGACTATCACTCACAACTGTAATCATGTAGTGACAAAACAAAATGATACAATTAGTAAAATGCAACAAGTAGATTGTTATATCCATGGTCTCACATAAATCCAAACCCAATTTCTTACTCTAAAATTTTTTAATTTAACCAAACATGCCAAAATAAAACGCTTTCCAATTCTACGTGAATCCCTATTCATCCTTCCCTAATTAGTAACACTAGCAAGAGAGGTCCTTTCTCTATTTAAGCAATCACCATTTCAATTCTTACATTCAACACGTCCCTATAATTTAACCTTCCGTAACAAACATATATTTATTGTTTTTTTACCTCATAATTAGCATTAATAATTAAAAGAACATTTTTAAAAATACCAATAGGACTGTTGGTTGCTCCTCTTTCAGATGAAACCAAAACCCCAGCTCCTTGCACCTCTGCTTGATCATCCTTCCACACACACACACACAAAAAAAAAAAAAGTAAAGAGAATTGGCTTGATTTAACGGAATACAAGATAAATTAGGGAGGGTACCTCAAGAGAAAAGGTAGAGAGAGCTGCTATGGCTTCTTCTACTGGAACTGCCATTTCTCTCTTCTTTATAGTAATTACTAATTGTTTGAAAGAAAAAAACTAGAGAGAGATCATCAGCATCAGCATTTTATGCTTTTTTTTGGGAAAAAAAAACCATGAGAGAGAGAGAGAGAGATCATCGGAAGGTGAGTTGGATCGGAAATCAAATTTGTCCGTTGTCTAAAACAGAGTCGATATGACTTCACTCGTGCACTCGCCACTGCGGCACTACCTTCTTCTTAATTACTACACTCTGCTTTCCTGAATTGGACAAGGCTGATGGGTTTATTTACGTTACTGCCATTTATTTCGACGCGCAGTAGTGAGTGGCTCCTTTCGAGTTAATTACAGATTAGTCCTTAATGTAATATTTTGCTGCTTATCCATGGAACTAGAACAGAGATTCGGTTCTGGCTCTAGCATTGGAGCTGAGCCTGCGCTTTGCAAGAAATCATTTTTAGATGTTGCAACTGTATTTTAAATAAAGAAGGAAACTCATTTATTTAGATAAAAAATATAATAACAGTAATCAAATCAAAATTAAAAAAAACAATGGTGATAACATCGAAAATAATTTTTTTGAAGAGCAAAAAAAAATAATATGATTTAATTTTCGACCAATTAAATATAAAATAATAAAAGTAATTTAATAAAATTAAAAATAAAATCAACTCATCTCCACCAATTAAATATAAAAGTATTTTTTTTTTTATCTTTGATAGGCAATGCACTCGCCACTCAATTAAATTGCCCAGCATGAAAATGGTATTAACAAGAAATTACAATGAAAATACTAAAAAGGCTCTTAGTGCATGTTTTATTTTTTTAAAGGACAACGTTGTCATTTTAATTTTTTTAAAATAAAAAAGATAGAAATATTATTGCATGTCATTTTCAATGTATTTTATTTGGATGAGAATTAAGTCTATCTAATGTTTTTAAAAGTTAATAAAATGAGAAATTCCTCAGTTTTAATGATTAACAGGTTGCATGAAAAGACAGGAATAGCCGTACCAAGAGCATTAATATATTTAAAAAGGATAAAAAAATAAATAAAAAATAAATAATTATACTATCACCATAAATAATAAAATATGTAAATTTTACCTTCCTCGTTAGTTTTTTTTTTTTTTATGTTTGACTTCGAAGCTACCTGCTCCATCAACTGAATCCAAGCCAGGGTTGGGTGGTTGGTATCATTAGGGGGTGTCATTTGAAATAATGACGGGGTCCTCGTATTTCTATATATTTTAAGTTTCTTTTTTATATATTCTTTATATTTTAATAGCGGAAATATATTTTTGGTTATTTTTTAAAGTATTTTTTATTTAAAAAAATATATAATAAGATTTTTTAATTTTAAAAAATTATTTTTAAGTTAATACATGATTTGAAAATATCAAAAATATATTAATTTAAAATAAAAAAAATTAATTTTTTTTTAAAATACAGTACTAAACATAAACTAAAAATAATAATTCCTTTGTTGCCTTTTCATTTGCTTCTGGGTAAAACATGGATTTCATAACGTCTTAATTAAGCAAATTCGGCTCCCACCGGCAATAATTGAGTGCACGTCGTCTAATACTTCACTCCAAGTCAAGGCTGTAAGGCCAAAACGGGGCACAGAAGGCATCTTCATTTTCAAATTTGCTCCTTGTTCAGCTATATTTTAAAAAAATGTATATATTTTTAGTTCTACGTTAATTTTATTTTTAAATTATTTTGATAGATTGATATTAAAAATAAAATAAAAATATTATTTTAATATATTCCTAAATAAAATTGCATTAAAAACAAACTTGCGGGAGAACGGAAATAAAACATACTAATTTATAAAAAAATAATTTGTTTTTTGGTATCATTTATATACTTATATTAAATTAAATTATTGGAACTTATTTCGCTTGATTATTTATGCTTGATTACAAAGTTTTAACCCGAGTGCTCCTGGACATGGCCATGATGTCTAGGCTAAACTTCAATCTCAAGTTCCTTTTTTTCATATTATTTACTAATTAGTTTATTTTAAATGATTTCTTTATTAAATCTCTCTTCTTTATATATATATATATATATATCGGACACATTAAAATATATCAGAAAACTATTTTAATGTATTTTCATGGCTGTTTTCATGATATTTTATTTAACATTTAATATATAATCTCACCATGAAGAGTGATATTCCGAGCATAAGATGTCCATGACATGAAGTTGCAAGGACAAATCAATCATATATTGTTCTTTCCTGTCTCCCAAAATCAAACTAAAAACAAATCAGCATTGTCCCTTCCTTCAAAAGCTAAATAATTTAATCTGGAAAAAAAATATTTAAAGATGTAGTTATAATTATTTTTAAAGTATTTTTTATTTGAAAAATATGTTAATAATATTTTTTAATTTTTTAAAAATTATTTTTTAAAATTAGCACATTAAAATAATTTTAAAATATTAAAAAAATTCAAATCTTTTTAAAAATATTTTTCAAGTAATGTCCAAACGCCATCTAAACATGCACGTTGGTAAACTTCTCACTCGATCATCGGAGAGTTGATTAGATTAATTTTATTGGAAGTCGTCATACAAATTTTTTTGTCAAAAAAAAATGTTCATAAGAGTTCGTATCAGGTGACAGGACGCTCTGAAGAAAAGAAAATGGATGAGCACAATTGATGTGCGAAATGTATAGAAAAAATTCAATTATTCATGATATTGCAAACACAATATAATTCAAGATTCACCAGTCTAAAATCCCATGAGATTGACTGCAAATTAACACAAACATGACAAGAAAAACTGAAAGAAACTGGATTGAAGTTATGGCGATTAAGAAGGTGGATTCATGAGATGATCTATCAGCTCCTGGAATCCAAGGCCATGATGGTGCTGAGATTCATAGGTTTCATGTATCGGGTGGAGCCAGTCATGATCTGTTGTACTATAATTTTGTTTGCCTTTTCTGATGGATGGAATGCATCCCAGAATGCATAGAGGTCACGGTTAGGGCACAAGTTTGAAAACAGTGTGCACAGTCCTAGGCCATTGTATGGTCCTTGTCCACAACAAGCTATCTTTGATGTAGTAAATCCTGCCCAAACAAAAAAATGATTTTAAAAAAAAATTATAATATGAGCATATAGTGCTGTATCCTCAGTAATGAAGTGAACTGTCTACTTGGGATCTATTGCGTACCATATGCCTGAGGATTACTGAAAAAATCTACGTGCATTTGATGGGTATTTGCAGCAATAAACACATCACTGCCGATTTTTCTGTTGACATCAATTATCATGCTCTCAAGTTGAGGGTTATACAAGGCAGCCGCTCTCTGTAGTTCCGCTGAGCAGCCACCATTTGTGCTTCTCATGGCCAACTCTGCTGGAACACAACCCAGCGGTCCAGTACCAGTCACAAGAACTCGACGTGCTCCGAGATTATACAGCCTCTGCAGTAATGATCAAAATGGGGATATATAGTTCATGTTATTTTTAAATTAGAGTTTACTCAAGGACTCACAATCTTCGGTGATCGATAGTACTATTCTTGTTGATGATGTTTATCCACATACATAGTAAGCATCCAAAAGAGTTCTATATTTCATTTGAATCATGTAGTAGTTTTGTCCTAAAAAGATGTATCTTGAATATAGATATTGAACCTTGTAAATAACCAAAATTCGTGTCTCTTAGCTGATGTGTGGGATAATAATATCATCTTACCCTCCATACAAGAAGCTTGGGTAGCCACACATGCCTAGTATTTTCATAAACAAAGTTAATAATGATGTGTACACAGGTGTACATTATATTATAGACCCTCCAAGATATTATCCCATTAAAGCTACCTGCATAATAAGTTTTGTCTTGAAAAAATAATTGTTGAGAGATTAACCCTACGCTTACAAGCTACCAAGTAATAGTTGTCTCCTAATTGGATAGTGACATTGTCTAATTTATTTTTTAATTTAGTATTACAAGAAACTTTAAATGAGAAAAGAGGAATTACCATCAATAGTTTCTTGTACTCTGAAATGAGATACTTGACATAATCTGGTAAATCATATTGGCGAGACCTGGCAGAATAAGGAACCAAGTAATAGTTGTTGACAAAATCATTCCCACCAACGGTGAGCAGGATAAGTGCTTGATTGACGAGTTGCTTGGCCTTCTCGGCTCCGATAAGCGCACCAACTCGTTGCTGATATTGTTGGAAATACTCCAGTTGTCTATGCATTCTTATTATATTTATCTGTTATTGTTGCAACATTTAAGGCCACATATTAGATCAGCTGTTCGGATATATATAGCTTCCTTGTTAATGGAAGCAATTCATTGAGAAATTAGACTCTTGTTAATGGAAGCAATTCATTGAGAAATTAGACAGGAAGGTTGCTTACAAACTGAATTCCAGTGTCATTAAGGATTCCGATTCCAGCCGAAGCAAAGTTGGCACCAACAAGTAGTTTTTGTCCTCTAAGCTCTGGACTCAGATAAGGCAACGGGGATTCTGAGCCAATTTGCTCACCTGACAGATGCATTTAATGATTCTTGGTGAGACTAAGATATCCAGAGAACATGTCAGTGTGCGGGTGATTATTTGTGATTTTGGACATATGTACAGAAATGAGCTAGGTAACGAGGAAATGTAAATCATGCCACATAATATCGATATGTATATTGGAAACTTAACTGATAAGGTCAGGAATGTTCAGGCCATTAGAGAATCGGCCGGTTGCTCGATGTGTTGGATAGTCGATCCCATAAGGGTATGAATCGGCTCGTGCAGTTGTTACCAGGTAGTTGTTGTTGCCACTATCGACTAGTGAATCACCGAAGACGAGGAATGCCCTTGCGTCAGCTTGGTGAACAATGGCTCCCAGTACCAGTGCCAGGCCTGAGATCACCCAATAAGAACTGCAAGCTGATGAGTTACTGGCCATTGAAATGGTCAACGAAACCCAGAAGAGAAAACTTGTATTAATTGGCAAAGACCTTTGGATGTGGATGAAAGATACAGGATGGACATGCATCTATATATACACACCTTCTGGCTCTACCACCCTGGATGTAAACAACCAGCGGAATCCGAAAGCAAATTATTGGTATTGGTAGTTGTGGATGCTAACAAGCTGTACCTTCCATGGATTAATACCTTGCCACAAAATACTGTTAGGGGTTAATACATTCAAATCCACTGGTTTATGCCTTGATATCCAGTAGTGCATGTGTTATATATTGTGGTTGACTTTGATTGAAGTTTCTGCAGATTAAGCTGCTTTCCAAAGAAGAGAAAAGGAAGAAAAAACAACGTTTACATTTCACTGTAAATTAATGAACTCTATATCCATGATAAATATCTGATTGTGGCACTGGATCTTGGGATTTCTTTCATGTGAAACCTTAGTATAGTAAATTACTTATCAAGACTCATAACTAACAAAAATAACTAGGTCTAGGCTAAAAAAAATGCTTACAGGGTACTATTATTTCAGATTTCTTTGCATGTAAAGCAAACCCTCAATTAACAATGACTTTAATACCATTCCATTAAATATCACTAAGATCATAATCCATACAATCATGAGATACATTTTTAAAGAGAACTATTGTAAGTTGAATTGCCATGGCAATTAAACTTACAATAGTTCTCTTTAAACATCATCGATCAATGCAAAACAAACTGAAGTTACAATTTCTGGTTTCCTTAATTTTGTAAGACAGTGACTATGGTGTTGAGTTTTGAGGTCCTGTTTGAGCTCGGCCAGTACAAATAAAGCTGCATTTTCTGTGCGACTTAAGCTGAAACTCACCCAAGAGGCTACTTCTAGGTTTCCCTTTTCATTACACATTAGAGGCACATGATCACGAAAAGAGGAAGTATAAGGATCCTTTAGTTATGATACCATGTGACATGCATGAATTGGTGGCAGTGAAAATAAGTAGCCCTAAATTAATACTTGCTCCCACCGCCCTATCCTTGCCTCATGGTACAAAATAACTACGTACAATAATCTAGAAGTTAGCACTGTGATCTTCTATAGAGTTAACGTTACCACGAATTTCAAACACTTTTCAGTAGTTAAATGCTTCAGTCACTGGGAAGTTGAACCTAATTCTTTGGCCTTGCCTACTAAAACTTCAAAAGTCGAACCAGATCAATGTCAAGAATATTGATTGATATTCTTGGATTCCTCCCCTCCTTTTTTTTCTTCTTTTGAAACCAAGAGAGTTCCCCATTTAGGAGTTTGAGCAATATACCTCCACTCCACACTTTAAGTCAATCATTTAAAATTGCTACAATACATTGAGCTTAATATGCCAGGAATTCCACCTTTTCACTGACCTAAAACACGGTCGTGGCCATCTCAGAAACCAAAAAAGTAGGTAATAATGCATGCGCTACTGTATTTAATATCTAGCTGCAAATCTCCAATGTAATAATGGCTTGATAATGTTTTGGTCAATCTATGATTACATTTCTAACACCTATGTGACTAAGTAGCAGTAAAAAACAGTTCAGCTAACCGTTGATGAGCCCACAGAGTCGGGGGCTAAATTCAATGTTATCTAAATTTTTCAGGCTCTTAATATCTAAACAGTACTGCTTTAGAGTGAAAGCCACACGCTGTCTTCAACTTCCACTTCAAAAAAAAAAAAAAAAACAAAAACTTTGCCTTTTTCTTTCTAGCTCTCAAGTTTAATACCTGAAATTGATGATAATGGACTAGCTGATGCGGCTATGAAGCCTCAAGCACCGCCCCACCTAATCAACCTCTTAAAGACAATAATAATAATAATAAAAAAAAGCACTATCCTCTTTCTATAATAATAAGTTAAGCTTGGCCTAGCGGTGGAAGGGGCTTGTCTCCTTCCACTGCACCTGGGTTCGAGTCCTGACGTGCACGTCTGTCACCCCCGCGGTGCCTTACATGCCTACTGAGTTTGCAGGGTATTCAGTGGGCCGTGGGGATTAGTCGTGGTGCGCGTAAGCTGGCCCGGACACCCTACGTAAATCAAAAAAAAAAAAAAAGTTAAGCTCCCGAAACGGGCAGAATTGCCTAACCCTGTATTTCCTCGAAGTAAGTATCAGATCGAGTCTTAAGGTAATGATCATAAAAGCTTTGAGAAAAAACTATAAATGAGATGACGTTATGAAATATTTTACAAATATTTTTAATTTTAATTTTTTAAGTATGTTTGACAAATGAGATCTTTGGATAATCTTCATTTTGTAATTATACATTTTATAAAGTATAATTAACAAACATATTTTATTTATTCTTGAAATCTTTTATTAAGTGGGATCTTTGGCCATTGGAACAAGTGGTTATTAGCTTAAGCCGGATCTGGTGAGTACAGTGTGGGAGCAACTGATACAACGAAGTCGGACACGATGACTTGCCAAGAGGGATATGTCTTTCTGAGCTCATGTTGATTGTTTTTAAGAGATCAGTTAGCTTTTCATTCCTTCAATTACAGCGGCAACAATTGTAGCCTCCTTCTCTTTGATGCTGATAAAGTAATACTATTCAGCCCTCGAATAGGCAACTTTTTCCCTATTCCTTTCATCTTTGCTCTTGTTTTTTATGTTTCTTTCCAAGAAAAAAAGAAAAGGAGGAGGAAATTAGCAATCGGACATCTTAGATGAAACTGTGACGTGAGGAGCATAAATATGTAGGGCTGGAATATTTTCACGACATGCAAGAACTTACCCTCAATAAATTTTGTTTTTGTCCTATTGAAAAAAGCTAAAACCTGTTAGGAAATCACTGTATATGCACAATCATGCACATTGTTTACTGGAACAAGATAACACTAATTTTTCCTCTCCATAGAAAAACTTAATACCTGCTTTTAAGAACATTAAAGTTTTTTTAACGTGATTAATTTGTTATTTTCAAGTTGAGAGGAGACAAATAAGTCTATTTCTATGTTATGTGCACAATAAAACGATTAAAATATTATTGGAATAAAAAAATTTAAACCTGACGTGTAGGAGTATTTTCCTATTCTCACAATGGTTTTTCTCATTATTATAATTTAAGACAATGAAAAATTTGATATGTAATTAAATATAAAAAATAATAAATAATTAAAAAGTATATTTAAACAACAAAAATATCTTTAAAATAAGAAAAAATTATGTCCAAGGTCGAAGGTAGTTTTGGTTTTTCATAATGATTTTTTTAATTATAAAGTAATGTCTAGAGCAATTCTATATTTAACTAAATAAAAAAAATAATTAAAAGGCAAGTATATGTATATGATACTTTTTTATGTGTGGGAGTTATTGACACATATTGAGTAATACGTGTAATATCTCTCAACTTTTAAAAATATCTTTTTATTATATCTTTGAAAGTGTTTGTGTATTATCTTCCTGTTAATGCAATGAATGTTGATGTTAGTGGTTTAACTACTATTGTTGGACCCTTCTAAATTTTATGATATAAAAATAAAAGGAATAGTTTAACTATATAGAAAAGAAGTTTTTCTTAACTATATAAAAAACTAGAGTACATGATTTTTATATATAAGTTCCATATACTAGAAAGAAAAAAGAGACATCAAGTATTCACGAGAAAACTCTTTACACTAACAAAATTTAAAAGACCTCTATTAGTGTTGGTTAATACCAAAAGATTCTTGAATGGTGAAAGTCTATATTGGCTTGAGTAGTTAAAACTACAACTAGATTTTTCTTTTTCTTTTTTGACTTCTTTATGTGTGTGTTTTGCATCCCTCCTTCCCTTTTTTATTTTATTTTATTATTATTCTTTAATTTTTTTAATATTAGCTTGATTTTGAATTTATTTTTATAAATTATTTTGATTTATTTTTTATAAAATTATCATATTCTCAAATAAATATTCAGACATTTGATTTGTATTTAATTTTACAAGTATATGTTTTTATTATTTATAATTAAATAAAAAATAGTTTTTTAAGTTTTTAAAATACAGTGAAATCCTTCATTTGGATTACAAATTTAACAAATTAAGCCACAATATATATATATATACACTATATATATATATATGTGAGTCAAACATTGACGAGTTCTTAAATAAAATCTTTTAAAGTCAACTCTGTTTTTTACCGAACATCGTAGGATCATATTAGAATAATTCTTATATAATTTAATTTTAAATCCCAACTAGATAAAAAATAAAGTTGAATCAGTTCAAATCAATTCAAATAAATTTTAAGTTGAATATTAGATGGAATTTTACAATAATATCAAGTAATTTTTATGGCCTTGAAATCTTTTCTTATGTTGAAATTGTTTTTGATCTGAGCAACAACATGGTATTGCACTGTAAACTAATAAATTACTAATATATTAATTGTAAAACATTAATATTATTATTTTATTGAAAACATGTTTTAAAAGTTGCAAAGAAATTATAATAATAAAACTATTAGCATGGTTTAATGTATGTTAGGAGGGAACCTAGGGTGAAAAAAAAAAGCAAAGGAAAAATTCTTTCATAGATGTTCAGAGTCAAATTGCCCTATCATCAAATAACGGACAAATTAAAAACCACCTAACAAGTTAATGTACCCAACTGCTTTGATTGAAGAAATAAGTATACTATATTGAAAATCTTACATTGGTCAGGCACATTACTTTCTTCAGAGCAAAAACACTATTTCAAAAATTTTCATGTAACTCATAGATGTCTTCAATTTTAGCAGTCTTGTCTTAAAACTATTGCTCTTAGAATGACAACGGAGGTTTTTGAGCAATATCAAAATAGGTAAAGGACTCAATTGCAAGAATTGATAGGTGATGGACTCAATTGGATAGACCTAATAATTTAGGCACAAATTTATCCTTTTCCCTTATATTTACAAGCATACTCTTGTTGTTAGTGATCATAATCGTTTAAAATCATTATCCCCACAAAGATTTTAAATTGAAATTTAGGATTTTGAAAAACAATTTGGAGTGCCTTCAGCTTTCATCTCTCATCGTAGTACTAATTCTAACTATATATTTTGAGGATATTAGAGTAAGTTTTAACTTTTTTTATTAAAATTTATTTTTTAATGTTTTGAAATTTTTTTGATGTATTAATATTAAAAATAAATTTTAAAAAATAAAAAAATATTATTTTAAATGAAAAACACTCTATTACATTTCCAAATATCCATTATAATTGCACTAAATAACTCATGATCTTTTTTATCAAGAAACTTTATTAATGAGAAAGACAAGATTCACAAACAACTCCACTCTTTTATGCATGCTTGGAAAATTAATAGAGTTTTATTATTCATGATAGGTTAGTTTTCTCTTTTTCATTTTGTTTCTATTGATTTTTCCCTTTTTTTTGTAATTTTCCACTACAGTTTTTTTTAGAACTTTTTGGTTTATTTCAGTTCTTGTGGGCTGGATTTCTTTTTTGTTTGGAACATTTTGATGAACGAATATTTTCAACTACAAAACAATTCCTAGGATTTCGTGGCTCAAATGAACATATATAGGTATAGTAATGATGTTCTAAACCTTTTATAATTTTTACTTTAATATTCTTCTAACTAAGAATATTTTATGTAATTTTTCATATGGCTAGTATTCTAAAGTCCAAGGACATGCATGAGACCTCTTTCTTTGGATGTTTGAAAGAGCCCCATATTGTTATACTGTCAAATTCATGAGAAGTTGAAAGACTATACTTCCATCTCGGTAGTTATCAATGGCTCTAGTGCAATTAACAGGGAGAAACACAAGATTACTAGTGGTTTGCTTTCTCATAAAATGTTTCTAACACCAATATAAAATCGCAAATCACTCTTCCATCATCATACAATTTTAATGAGGGATCTGGGCAGTACATGCGCAACCCCATCAGCTAACAGATGATGAATTTGGCACATATATCAAACATTAATTAATACTCTAAACAAACTCACCAACCTTCCCTAATCAAGGAGCAAACAATATTAATGAAGAATATAATTGTTCATAATGTTCAGTTATAAGAACTCGACTAGCCAGTAGTGGTATCAATAATTAATTAAACCCTAGAATCCAAAGCCATGATGGTGCTAAAATTCATTGGGTTCATATACTTGGTGTCGCCAGTCATGATAATGCTAACAATGATTCTGTTAGCTCTCTCAGTTGGATGGAATGGATCCCAAAATGCAAAGATTTCTCTGTTAGGGCACAAGTTGAAAGATATTGTGCATAATCCAATCCCATTAAAACATCCTTGTCCACAGCATGCAACATGCGATGTCACAAATCCTACGTATATGCATACCAACCAACATCAGTAATGTTCATTGGTTTAGTCTTACAAGTCAAACTTCTTTAAAATCTAATTACTAAGCAGTGAAATGAATCTCTTTTTTATGTTTAGATAAAAATTCAAACTCAAGTCCTTTTAAAAGAAAGAAATATACTAATACAATGGAGCCACTACTCATTTGACCAGTGAAATGAAATAATTAGTTGACTAATTTTATAATTATTATTTCATGAAAAATACTATATGTATTTTTTTATTAACATGAATATTCATATCAAATTATACATATCTTAGATAATTCTATAATTCTAAAATTAATAATTATATAAATTTTTATCAGTTATTATATTAGTAATCGCATTCAAGTTAGCTCAAACTTGAAGATCACGAGAGGAAGTAAATTATTTTGCCAGGCCACCTATTACTTAGATGGTTATATATATATATATAATTTGCTTTTGTGGTTGGTCTGACACTATATATATAGACAACCATGCACGTCAATAAATGGTTACAAATTAAAGTAATGTGAACCATTTCATTCTCTACAGTATCAATAAATTGTGTGCAGTGCGAGGGACCAAACTATGGCTAGTCTCGAGTAATCTTGTCTTCTAGCGTCTGTTTGTTTAGTTGTAATTTTTATGTTTGAGGTGTGAAAAATATAGTTAGATATTTTTCAATATATCTAATTATATTGTGGGATTTATTAAAAAAAATTAAGTTTAAAATGTATTTTTTATAAAGTAATTTTTAAATATTTTTTTAATTGAGTTTCATAAAACTCTATTTGTTTTTGCTTTTCAAGAATTTTTTTTGAAAATTTAATAAAAAAATTATTTTTTCTTTACATCAAATTAAGTTTTTTTATTTGTATTTTCAGATCATTTTTATGCGCTAATATCAAAATAATTTTTAAAAAATAAAAAAATATTTTGATATATTTGCAAGTAAAAATTACTTTTAAAAAGCAACCACAACCAAATATTTTATACATGCTTTTTATTGTACATAAACCTCAACCATAAATTTTACTAAATACATATCTAAATCCAACTAATCATATTTAACCATACTTTTTTTTAAGATACTTTTTAAACTATTACCATAAAAGCTATCTAAAAACAAATACATTCTAAGAAAATAATGCAATCTTTTTATTTTAACTTGATTCTTTATCTTTTTTTTACTAAATGAAGTTTTATAATTATCGGTTCACATATTTGAAATTTTATCTTTTAATCAATATAGATAGATGATATTAAATTTAAGATAATATAATGTGAGACTTATTAATATTAATTTTTAGTTATTTTTGTTTTTTTTTATATTTCAATGTTTTTTATGGCTAGTATCTAAATAGCCATATTTTTTATAAAATCAAAGATTATATATGAAAAAGAGGATCAAACTAGGACCTTATGCACAGTGGTTGTATACCTAATGTCAATATGGCATTGACTATTTATGCTCCCATACAGATCCTTCCATCAATGTTTTTTTCCTTTTGATCTCCTAAACTCATTGCTACAAGTTTGCTGCATCTGCAATTATTTATGTATATAAACATGTGCTTTTGAGTAATATTTATTTTGATGACTTACCATATGCCTGAGGATTAGTAACGAAATCCGTGTTCATATCATAAGCATTGGTAGCAATAAAAACATCCGATCCAATTTCCTTATTGAGTTCAGTTATCATTTGCACAAGCTGTGGGTTGAACAAGGCAGCTGCTCTCTGCAGTTCAACAGCACATTCTCCATTTCTGCTCCTTGTTGCCCTCTCTGCTGGAGCACAGCCTAATGGTCCGGTCCCCGTCACCAAAATCCTACGAGCTCCCAATTCATATACCCTCTGCATTGTGAAACATTAATTCATATTAGTAGTTAGGAATAATTTCAAAGCAAAATAAGAGCATCAAAGAAACTTTTCTACAGTAGGTGAAACAATGTATGCAATGTTGCAGTGTTCATGGCTATCTAGCAAGTAATTAAATTGGACTGTAAACGTGAGAGTAAGAGATATATTCTGTATAGATGGATCCGGCCACAAGGCTTTAATGAGAATATCATTTATCAATGAAAATGCCCTTAAAGGCTTTAAATAACATGTCAGAAAGCATCAAATGCTAAATATTGGCCCAATCACCAGCAGAACATTTCTCAAATTAACCAATAAACTAACTCATTGTCGGCTTCACAAAGTCTTGAAAAAACTGATCTTGCTTCATGACTTCATGAAAAGGAAATTAATGCACTTGGTGGGTGAATTTAAGCGACAAAAAACCCACAGATGAGATGCTGAATGCTTGGGCCTGATCATTCTGTACATTCGACACTAGTCTCTATAAAACTATATGGTACTTAAATTTTGCTCCTACGTACTGTTATTTGAACTTGTTGCTATAGGGCCTCATGATCTCTTTATAGTGTTTGATTTTTGCACCATAAATTTGAAAAAAATAAAAAACGAAGTAAATGAGATATTTAAAGTATAATCAACATGGCCAGAAAAGGATATAAAACATATATATTAATTACCACTAGGATTTTGCGGTACTCGGAGATGAGATAGACAACATAATCAGGGAGGGCGAATTGGCGAGATCTTACAGAAAAGGGCACCAAGTAGTAGTTGTTAACGAAGTCATTGCCACCTAGGGTCATCAGGACAAGTGCTTCATTAACCAGTCGCTGAGCTTGCTCAGGTCCAATAAGTGCACTGACCCTTTGCTGGTATTGTTGAAAGAATTGCAATTGTTGGCCGATTCGGATGATGTTGAGCTGCAATGTAGGATAATTGATCAAATAAGCTTGATATGTGAAAGAAAAAAAATTCATTCACGCAATATAAACTAAATTAATATCTGGTATCCTTCAGTTTAGAAGTCATGGTCTTCCTTTCGATGAAAGAAGACATTCGAAAAAATATAGAAAGTAAACAATAAATAGGTATTGGAAATTACGTGATACATCAAGAATCCGAATTGAAAATGGACTTACAAACTGAACTCCAGTATCATTGAGAATTCCAATTCCAGCAGAGGCAAAGTTGGCTCCAACAAGTAGTTTTTCTCCCCTGAGCTCGGGAGCTAAGTATGGTAATGTGGGTTCCGAGCCAATTGCCTCACCTAGTAATATACAGTATTGACATTAACCTAGAGTGCAAGAGAATAACATGATACGCATGCACGCAATCCAATAAAAAATCAGATTGATAAAAAAAAAACCCTACTAATGAGGTCAGGGATGTTAAGGCCATTGGAGAAACGTCCAGTAGAACGACGAGTTGGATAATCGACGCCATACGGTGGTGCGTCAGCTCGGGCAGTGGTTGCAAGGTAATTATTGTTTCCATTATCGACCAACGAATCACCAAAAACAAAGAAAGCCCTGGCCTCAACTTGAGGAGTAACACCTGCTAGTGTTGCTACCAGCCCTAAAATTAGCAAAGAAATGAAACATGGCGAGGTATGCTTGGACATTTTTCCAAGCAACCCTAGCACAGCTCTTTATATGGGTGCACGGACACTATTGTGATGCGCAAGTAAATGATGAATGAAGCTAGGTATAAATAGTGTTCATCGCTTCATGTTATGAGCCTTTGATCGATGCTACATTAATGACGTGCTCAACCACCAAGCGTCTGATAGATAAGGGCGGCTGTAAAAACCGAAGCTAGCACGTCCAAGTTGTTTCGGTCTGCTATATAGCAGACCGATAGAATTATCCACCATGCCTAGCACTTGTGCTTGACAACTTGCTATTGCACAGTCCATTAATTTTCATATTTTAGTGACAACATAGTTCAGCTGACAATGGTAATTAGAGTTTGGATGCTCAATATATATACAACTATTTATCAATAGTACATGTAAGCACTTCAATTTTTGAAAAAACATTTATAAACAAATACAGAAATTTATATGAATGAATTTCCAAAAACTTCTATGACCTCTCGAGATCTCGGAGAAACTAGCTAGTGATTAATTGGTCTGTGGATTGACATTAATCAGCTTGATGGATATCCTCATTAATTGTTTTTTTCTTATAATGATCGAGGATTTAATTACATAATTATCAAGAGACTAACTACCAAAAGAAATATAAATTAAAGGAAAGAGAAGAGAGAGAGTGAAGGCTCCTCTTACTCCTATAACAAATACAAAAACAATATCAGCAAAGCCTTGAGAAGCAGCATATATAACATTAATTTGTGATCTGCATTATCTCTGAATGCTTTATTTCTCGTTTTCGGTCAGAACTGAAAGCTCCATGTGTTAACCAGCTTACATGCATGGCAACTTGATGGTGATGTGATCTGGCTTTGGTCGATAAACACCATCCATACAGCAACGGTAGTAGGGTTAAATCCATCATATAAACTACAACTAGCATCAGCTAAGTTGGGGGGAAATGAAATATTGTTTAGAGTCGGTATCTAGAAAAGAAGAGGTGGCCTCAATCCTTATTTGCTCTCCTTTTTTCTGGCAACATACAGTGCTCCGTAGGCCTAGAAAATGTTATATAACTAATATTAAAACGACACCACAACTCAGACGCAGATTTTTCCAGGAAATGCGGCTTTCCAAGAAGCCATTGACATTAATATTATTGTTGTCGTCTTTTTATTGCAATTTGTTAGGGCCATAACGAGGGAACATATCGATATCCAGTGATGAAGGAGCCATGTGACAACATAAATAAGGTGGGGATGATTTTATCTACTTCTCCCACATTATCCCACCGGAATTGATCAAAGTGAAAAGGCACCGTAAAAAATGTCTAAGCATGAGGGATATGATGCTTAGATAACACTAGTAAGAAGCTTTATCAGCTATTTAAAATAGATTATTTATATGTAAACTGGATCCATAACTAATTAATTTAGACTTTTAAATTTTTTTAAAACATTGTTCTTTTATATAGGCAAATTTTCACATATTGTACAGCCTCACATGTAAATACACATACTCATGAGCTTACGAGGTCACAAAGTTATAAGATTCGACACCTAATTATTTGGTTTGGAATCATTATAAAATTCAAGTATACTAGTTTTATTAGAGATTTTAAGGATAAAAAACTGATTATGACTATAAAATATATTAGCACCCTTAGTGACATCTTACATAAGATAAGCTATTTTCTTGTTACCAAAATTCTTATATTTTTAATGGAATTTTTGGTTGGTATTTGTATTATCATTCTATCGACAATAAATTTATCAACGAGATCATGGATGAAAATGCTTCATCAATAAAACTCTCGTTGACAATAAATTATATGTTGGTAATAAAAAAATATTATTACCAATGGATTTACTAAATGAAAAGGCACGCAAAAAAATTTTCCCACTTTATTCTGTTGGTATATCCCTTGAAAAACTTCTCATATAACTAATAAAAATATTATATGCAATTACATCAATGATTATTTAAAAATATATTTTTAAAAAATCTATTTAACATAATTAAAAAATAATTAAATTAATATACATCAGCATTTCATAATACTTAGGAATTGAGTTGCTTGAAAAAAAAATCAACTCAAACAAATTTACAACAAATAAATAGCACAAAAAAATAAATACCTAAGATGACCTATTTCAGAACCCATAATCTAACAACAAATATAATAATTTAATTGAAATTTCATAAAATTGAAAACAAATTCAATAAAATTAATCTCATAAGAAAAATAAATCTTTTAACAACATTTATACAATTATTAAAAACTAAGAAAAAAATAAGAAAAAAATATAATACAAAACAAATAAAAAAAAATCTTACTTTGATGTAGTTACAAGTAAAGAAAAAACAAATTCATAAAGTATGTTAACTAAAAAAAACTGAAAAGAGAAAAAAAGAAGAAGACAAGTCTTAACATGGAAAAGAATAGAAGGAGTTGAGGAGAGAAGAGAGAGAAAAAAATGAGATTTTGGTGTTTTTTACATAAAGAAAAGAAGAAGAAGAAGAAGATGTATGTCTGTTATGAAATGAGAGATTCTAATAGTAATATTTTTAACTATTCTATTAGTAATTCTATCCATTTCCGAAGATTGTGCGGCCTGCGGCCTTAGATTGCGCCTTTTTTGAGGCTGTGTTAGAAGGCGGTGGACATCCGTTAAGCGGTGAACACAGATGCCGCAACAGATCCGCAGCTTCCACCTTAGGTAATTGCGTCCCAAAAGCTACAGGATTCAATATGCTTGAGCTCATGCGACACCTGCAAATTGTTTTCTTTACAATTTTAATGACTAGAAAATTATGCACATTGACAAACAAAGGATCAAACTCCTCTATTTTGCTTNAAGTGTTAGGATTTAGTTATAAATTTTCATATTTGAAGGTGTAAAATGATATTATAAAATATATTCTCTATTATTAAAAATATAAAATATAAAATAATCTTGATACTAAAATTTATGCTTTATATTTAAAGAATACCTCATTGCAAAAACTCTAACCTGAGGAGTAGATTCTTTTTATAAAATAAAAGTTCCATTCTTTGAGGGATTTTTAAAAAAAATATATCTAAGGACACAGATAAATATTTTGGAAAGTTTAGAGGGTAAGATGTAAAATAGCGTGGAAGAGTATTTTTAAAGTGAGTAGAATATCAGGCTAACTAAATGGGCCGGTAGTGCCATATTTGTACTGGATACGTTCCTGCTGTTATTGTGTTTAGAACCGTCGGGTATAGTTGCCATTTCCGAAGATTGTGCGGCCTGCGGCCTTAGATTGCGCCTTTTTTGAGGCTGTGTTAGAAGGCGGTGGACATCCGTTAGGCGGTGAACACAGATGCCGCAACAGATCCGCAGCTTCCACCTTAGGTAATTGCGTCCCAAAAGCTACAGGATTCAATACGCTTGAGCTCATGCGACACCTGCAAATTGTTTTCTTTCCAATTTTAATGACTAGAAAATTATGCACATTGACAAACAAAGGATCAAACTCCTCTATTTTGCTTTATAGGACTAACCTTAAATACATTCTCAATCAACTACTAGAACATTATCAATTTTGTTCCCAGATCTTCTAAATTTCCCATTTCAATCTTTATATATGTTGGATATATATAGTTAACAGAAAACGTTAAGAAATTAAATTAAAAAAAATACTAAGACTCCTTGTGAAATTAATGCAATCCTTCTTAATAAATATCATGTATAATAATCCTAAATGAATTTTTCATTTTAAAATTTTAATTTAATTTTATCTTTTTATATTGTAATAATATTGGTTTGAGATCGACAAGTTATTTTATTTGTTAACTGATATATATATATATCAAAATATGGTATGGAATTATTTTGTTTTTTAGTTACTATTAGATTTAAAAATAAATAAAATTTAATTTTATTAATTCATAGTAATTAAGGGCTTGGGGATCAAAGCATCAGCAAATATTAAGCCCCTCTAATTTTCTTCCATTAGAGACGGGGTTGCACCATTTTTTTGGGTTGGTTACCCAACAAGTGACAAAAACCACAACACTCAGGCAGCGCTTGTTGCTTTTTCTGGTGGCCACAAGTAGTATTTTGTGATTGCATTGGGAGCTTTGCAGCATCTTCTTCCATTTATGGCAACGCATGCAGCTATTGTAATTGCGACAATGTGTGGCCACAACGCTTTCTTTATTCTTTATTCTCTACCGTCATCGATAATCATGCTGATCTAGCCACAATTCTAAGTTTTCCTCCTTTGTCATTTTAAAATTAATCTTTATTTTTTTAATGTTAATTTTTGTTTTATGTTTTTTGTAAAGTAATTTTTTTCTTCAATTCATTAATCAATCTAAAATTATAAGTTATCCTTTAAAAAAAAATTATTTTAAATTTGATCTTTATTCTTTTAATTATTTTTTTTTATTTTTTTTCTTCAATATTAGGTTAGTTCAGAATTGAGGTTTGATGTTTTTCTCAATAGAAAAATTTTAATCTTAAGACCTAGGTCCCATGTATAGAATGTTAACCCAGGTTGATATTGGTTCTATTTTGGAGTTGATTTTCTTTCAATTTCATTTTTTGATGTTGAATTCTTTGAAAATTGCACTTCATTAATTGTTTTTGTTTTCTTTCTATGAGTATATTTGATATTACGGTAGTTTTTATGGTTGTGGTTTGAAAAAAATTATTTTATAAAAAGTATTTTTGGTTGAGGTTGATTTGGAATTTATATATGTTTGGTTAAAAATATAATTGAAATTGAAGTTAAACAAAAAGTAATTTGATGTGTTTTGTTAAGAATATTTTTTAAATTGAGGTTATAGATAGTTTTTAGTTTAAATATTATAGATTTAACTATTATTATTACATTATGGAATAAATAATACTTTATATAAAATATTTTTTATTATTTCATTAAACTATCTATAATTCCATCGCATATGAAATTCATCCGACAAGGATTATAGTTTTCATGGTTTTTTTAGCATGCAAAAAAAATCAGAAAAAATATTATCATGAACAAAATTGAGATTATGATCAAATTTTGCAAACATTACGTCATCATGCGATCTCCTTCTAATTTATATAGTGTCATTGAATAATGTTAAACACTAATTTGAAAAATAATTAAAAATAAAAAAATTAATTTTTTTACCATTCACTTTTGTGTGCAGAGTGAATTAATTCACTCTGCCAGCCATATAAGAAAGTTCAACATGTGGTTGAACTTGTAAAAAGCAGTAAAAAACTGCTTTTCCATAATCAAAGTCTTTTTTTTTTAAGATGTGTATATTATTTAAACACCAAAGTTTGGTAAGAAAAGTACAAAAACTACACAATATCTTACTATGGCAAAAAACCATATATAGGATAAAGTGCGGTCTAAAATGAACAAAAGCAAAGAAAAGCATAGAATATCCATCCGAATAAGTTCAAAGTTAGACATTCCTCTATAAAACAAAACAAAAATAACTCAAATATATAATGTTAAAAGACATAAGAGCAAGGCCACATAAAAATGGTGGAGTCAAAGCTAGGCAACAAATTCACTTAATCTCTGCACTCCTTCACTGGCCAGATAGGGCAATTTGATTCTGAGCTAACCAATATACCTCTTCGAACCAACATACATTGGGTGTTGATTCTATTAATGATAGTCATGCAGCAAAAAATCTTTACCTTAGGAGGGACAATACTTTTCCAAATTCCAGCAAACGAGAAGGAATTGTTTGTGGAAGGCTTTGGACTTAACAATCCACAAAGAGATTTCATTGAAAATCTTCCTGAATTATTGTTCTTTTATAATAGCCTATCCTCTCCATCTTTGTCTATATGTAATGTTGATAGAATTGTACAGAGTTGATTGAGCAAGCCAATGTTGCACCCTTGCAGTGGACATATCCGGGAAAAAACTCAAATCCACCTATATCCTTCCCATATTCCCATCTTAGTAATGTTGGCAGCTTTGTGATTGGATAATTGAAAAGGAGTAGGGAAATGCTCTGCTAAACAGTGGTTATTAAGCTAGCAATCAAGCCAAAACATAGTCTTCTTGCCATTTCTGATAAGAACCAGAGATTGCTCATTCACAATATATTGCAGCTTATTATTTCTCACACAATGATTGACAATCCGGAACCATGTAGTTGTAATTCCACAATTGAGGTCTTGCTTTAGATAAATGGTAGGGCCTACAATTTATATATTACTTTCAATTAATAACCAAATATTATTATTAGTACGTTTAGAAGAAACACAAAAGTTGCCTCAGAGATAAACGGGTTTTTATTTTGATTTCATGACCTAGGCTACAAGTATGGCGGCCTATTCTAATTTAACTCGGGTTGTTTTTTAATTTAATCTTTTTTTAATTTTATTTTTTAATATTATGTTGTATTTAAATTTGATTTAGATTTAAGCTTCATATTATTATTATTATTGCTTCTTTTTATTGGGTTATTTCATTCTTATAATCTGAGTAGTAGGATTTGATGGTCTTGCCCTAGCTTGTTTATGTTTTTTTAATTAATTTTTCCCTTGATTTTATCCATCTATGTTGAGTTTGTTAGAATTTGAACTTTGTAATTTTTTTTGTTATTGAATTATCCTAATTAACCTCATGACTCGGGTTGATTTATATTGTTTTTTTTTATCTTTTCATAATGAGTTGGCTATGGATTGAGCTTCTTATTTTAATTTTCTCTTTTGGCATTTTTTTCATATATATTTATATTAACGTTGGATTAAAGTCAAAGCAATATTTTATTCAATAATTTTTGGATCACTTGTTTTTCAAAATTATATAAGAATAAGTAGGTCCAAGAAGAAGAAAGAAAATCAACAAGGTAACAAAAACAAAGAGAAGAAGATTTAACACGCACGCGCGCATATATATATATATGTGTGTGTGTGTGTGTGTGAACTTGAGGAGAAGTGTTGACATGATAAATTATTTGATTAATTATAAAAACTAGATAAAATCTTGTATAAAAAATAATTATGTGAATATGAATGAGATCAAATTTTATATAATATTATTATAATTCTTTATAATAGAATTATTGTCTCTTTTGAACTCTGCCTATATATATTTTCTCCTGCAATAAAAAGAATACATGTGAAAAATTCAACTAGTAAATAACTTTACAAAAAACACTCCTTGGTTAATAGGTGGATTAAAATTAGTATTCATGTCTATATCCTTAATATTTTCCTCCATATATTAAAAAAGATTTGAATACCACTTTGTTGGATCCTCTTCTTCATTTTTCATTTTTTTTTATTTTTTTATTATTTTTTTGAGGTACTCCACAATTAATGTTTTTAAGGTTTGAGTTTTCCTTTAATGTTCTTATTTTAATTCTTAACTTCAATTTTAATGGTGAGTGCGGTGGAGTCAAGAACACAAGTGTTATCATGACATTTGTTACCTTTGATATCATAATAAATCATTTGGAAAGCATGGACAAAGTGTTTAAGAAAATCAAGATCAAGAAATAAAAAGTTTCATTGATCAAATTACAAATAAAGGGTTCGATTTTGATTATATAAGAAGCTACGATATTAGGTCTCGTTTGGCAATGTTGTCTTGTGGTTCGTTTACTTTGATATTTCATAGTCAATCAACCTAGTTGTAGTTTCCCTTTTCCAGAAGAAATCAGAAAAGGAAATCAGTTTTCTTAAGTTCTTCCGTGGTTGGTACCTCACGGTAAGTAGGTAGAGAGACGGAGAGCAAAATAAATAATTGAAGAGCAAGTCAACAATGTCCTTGCCAACTTCTTACCTTGAAAGCGAGGACTGCCGCTAGATGTCAGATGTGCTACACATTTCTATTTTATTTTTAATTTGAGAGTTTAATTAGTAATTTAATCACATTAATTGCAGCCCCCATGATAACTAAAATCAATCTTCTTCTGCAACAAAACTATGCGAGAAAAAGGAAAAGAAAGGTCCCTGTGGTATAATATATTTCATTATAAATATTACTGAAACACTCTTCTCTCTGCGTTTGTATGGAATTCAATAGAACACAACATTTTGTTAGTAACAGATAGCGAAAATCTTAAAATTAACAAGGATTGGTGAAGAAATCGGATGGTTAGGGATCTGGGTTAACGAAAATCTTTAGCTACTTGAACGTATATGTCAAAACTTACATTAGCTCATTTGTTTTCGTATTTTGTTCTCTTTTATAAAGTTCATGTAAGCTCTTGTAGTGTCAGCCGCTCATTGACTGTGACAAACAACCTAGCTATTGCTATGGATATAGCTCTGCAAGGCTTATCAGCACTGTTGCAAATTAAGCCATCAATTGTGAGGCTTGAATGGCTACAAGAGGTATTCTTTAATGAGAAGTAGAAAATACATGGTCAATCTTAAACACTGCCTGGTCTCAAATGCTCCAAGGAATCACAAAATGTTGAAATAACTGGATATAAATCTTGCAGGCAAATTAGGGTTTCTTTATGTGTTTGTGATTGTAAGCATCATCAACTCAACTTGGGGTCTCTTTAATTACACCTTGAAAAGGGGGCGTTGCAAACTGATTACGTTTTTTGATTTGAATCAAGTGGTTATTTATTTAACCTTAAATTTCTGCACGTCCCCTTGCTATATGCAACAATTAAAAGGCACTTTAATTAAATAGATTAGCAGTCACCTCTGCTTAACTCCTTTCTCCTTCATCTTGAAAACGCAAGGACATTGTGTGATTAGCAACTTGCAGAAGACACGTCTTTCTAGCTAGGGATTTACTTGTCCCTTGCGTTAATCAACTTTCAACTATTTATGTCTTCTTTCTCTTTCTCTTTTTCAGCGCTAGGAAGATTGCTGGGTTGACAGCAAGGTGTTTATCAAACACATGATGCTGCCCTTTTCGCTTACACCAATATGTGACGGGCCTACATCAGGATTTACTAAACTTGTATACTTTTACTTTGTTGAGAATCATAAAGTAGTAGTGAATTAATTAGATGGAAATGCATAAAAGGGCATCGAAGAGATTTCGATTATTTAACACTCTCAGTCAAACACCAAAGTTCCATGGTGGGGAGTCGTAATAGATGCTGACAAACAATTTTTTATCTTGAACGAACGCGCGCACTGAGGCATTCAAGATTCGAGAATAGAAGTTTACGAAATTTAATTTAATAATTGCTTGTTCTTCATTTATTATCCTATGGTTGCTTCAAATCAATTCTCACGTAAATATTTATTTATAAAACATATAACCACATGGATAGGAGTGCATTGAAGCACACATCAAGGGATTGCTTGGAACCCAATACACAGAATCATATGAAAACAAATTACAGCTCCCTAACACTTTGAAATTTCAAACATCTATAGTAAAACACACTCTTTCCTTGGGTTTCATCACCTCAAAGTCCAAACATATGTAGTTGCATTTTGGTTTTATTTTTTGTAAGAGAAAATGAAGCTATACTAAGTTTATACGAAAAGAATTTTATTTTTGTTGGTGCTTGTTAGGAGATTTGAACTTGTATTAAATAGTCGCATTTTTTTCTTCGCCTTGTATACCCATAATTAATAGGCAAAAAGAAAAAAAAAACGTGAAATCAAAGGGATTGCAAATTATAATTTCATTTTTCAGAAAAAAAAAGTTGATAGATTTCGGTGTATATATGTTTTAGAGGGTAACAGAACATATTCACATTCGGATCATATTATACCTAGATTAGGTGGAGAAATATAAAATACAAGCCTTGTGGCATCACCAAAGCATAGAGAACACACCAATTAATTGAGTGCTACTTGGAGTTTAAAAGAAGGTAGAAGCAAGGGATGGAGAAGACTGCGAAGGAAAGAAAGCTATGGCTATGAAGAACTTAAAGTGAAAACATTAATGAAAAGTTTTATGGTGGCAGATACACATTCAAGTAGTGCAATAAAAAGAGGCCTGCTTGTGTGGGTGGGTGGGTAGGTCTGGGTTTTTATAGTGCTTTCAAGTCTTTGTTTCTTCTCTCTCCCTTTCTCTGTCTTTGGTGCAACTCCAAAGCAACACAAAAATTAAACACTAAATATCACTCCTCTTCTTTGTCAACACACAAGTATCTGAATCCAATGCATGTAGGCAATGATGATCTTGATAGTGAATGTGTAAGAGAGAGGGGGCCTCTTAATTTGCAGGTTAATTAACCATCTTCACCAACCTTCCTCTTCACCATAAAGACCCTAGAGAGAGAGAGAGAGAGAGAGAGAGATAAGTCATTTTCTATTATCTGCTCTGGTTTCTGCGGGGGGTTTGATGCAAGTGATATCTAAAGAAAAAGTCAGATTTGTTATTGTGATAGCTATTCTGTTTTTTTGAGTAATGGTTTGTTAGTTCCCTCAGTTTCTATCTTTGTTTCATTCTTGGCACTGAAGAAAGAAACATGGGTTTTCTAGTAAGGAAAAGAGGGCTTCTAGCTCCTCTCCTTCTAGCTCTTCTTCTTGTCCAAAGGTTTAGTGCTGTTGTATCAGCCCTAAATTACACAAGTTACAGGCAAGTCAGTAGCATGAGACTTGAAAGGATTCAAAGGCACTTGGACAAGATTAACAAGCCTCCTGTCATGGCCATAGAGGTACTATTACAAACCCATCTTCTTAAATTTACAACAAATTTGTTCATGTTTTGATTTCATCTCATGTGGGTTTTCTTGTTTTGGTATGCTTACAGAGCCCAGATGGAGATATTATAGATTGTGTTCATAAGAGAAAACAGCCCGCTTTAGATCACCCTCTCTTAAGGAATCACAAGATCCAGGTAACTAACCAGAAAAAGCACCTCGATCCTCAATTCCCTCTCTTCCCCTATCCATTTAATTAATGAGTATCTCACATTTGCTGACCTTTTTCCTCTAACATTTATCATTTACAATCTTGTTGTTTTCTACACGAAAAAGCTGAAAGTTCTGGAGTTTCTAACCCTAAACATAGTTTGTGAAAAGGCATTTCTTGGCTCCATGTATTTTGTCATCTTTCCTTCTCTCCTAAGAAAGAACTTACTATTTAATTAAGGATATAACTTTATTTTCTATCTCTAACATGTATTGTTAATTACTTTGATTTATGCCAACAACATCAACAACAATAGCATTAAGGATTATGATAAATATGCTAATGTAATCAACAGAGAAGTCCACCAGAAAGGCCTAGAGTGAAGATGTTGAAAGAGGAAGATAAAACGAAGAAGAGTAATGTCGAAGAAGGTGTGATAAGAGGTTCATGGCAAATGTGGCATAGGAATGGAACAAGGTGCCCTAAAGGAACCGTTCCGATACGGCGGAGCACGGTTCATGATGTGTTGAGATCCAAGTCTTTGTTCGATTTCGGCAAGAAAAAAGCACCAATCTCTCTTGCTAGTCGACGCAAGGATGCACCCGATGTAGTTAGCGCCAATGGACATGAGGTATCCCATCTCTTCCCACCCTTGAAAGAAATTGCTTTAATTTTGATTTTTTTTAGTTACAATCCATAATTATCTCAATTTGTTGTGCACAAGCACATACAAAGGAAATATTTTCACTACGTAAGTAGGACGATCTTATGGTGCCCTTCCATCAAACCTTCTGCTGCATGGCTTAATGACAAACACAATTATGCTAGTTTGGCTTGAAAGTTTATGCATATTGAATGAACCAATTTCTAGCCATATGATGATGGAAGATGGCTTCCCTTCCAAGGGACCCACAAGATTTACCTTGAAGATGGTGCTGCTGCATTTATTTTCTAATCTGAGCTTTGATCGATCCTTTTCTCTCTGCTGCTGCTGCATGTGCACCATGGCTCCCAGCATGCAATTGCCTACAGTGGATCCTCGCAAGAAGTGTATGGAGCGAAGGCAACAATTAACGTTTGGGACCCATCAATCCAAGTGGTCAACGAGTTTAGTCTATCCCAGATATGGGTGCTCTCGGGATCATTCGACGGCTCAGATCTCAACAGCATAGAAGCTGGGTGGCAGGTACTCCTTCCATTTCCTGTCCCTCGCTGCACACTATCCCACACTATAATATATCCTATGAAAATTACTAAGTGGAGTGCTATATATATTATATGTTTTATCAGTGGGATTTTTTGAATTTATGATTTATTATACTAGTCAGGTCAGTCCGGAGCTTTATGGTGACAGCAGGCCTAGATTGTTCACGTACTGGACAGTAAGATTTCTAACACACTAATCCTCAATTAGCAATTAATTAATATTTTTTTGTTGTTATTATTAAATGAATATTCAAACATTATGGAATCATTCCTTGGAATAATTAACCATGTGCACGTCCCCTAAAACAATGAACAAAATTGGGTTCGTAAACCTTGAAGTCAACCTCATCTTGAGCTGGAAAATCTGCTTTGAATCTGTAAGGTTTCCTCTAGGAAAATGTTTGCAAATATTATACACTAGTTGGATCAAAGTCTTCGTCTGTCAGATTATTTAAAAAAAAAAAAGGATAGAACTTAAAAATTTAGCTTCCAAATGCTATTCCAGTTGGAAAGTGAGTGAGGCTTTTGTTTAAAAAAGTAAAAGATAAGTGATATTTAATACGATTTGATTTAAAAAAATATGATGTTAGTGTAAGTTAATTTTAAAATCAATCAAGAATAAGTTTTTTCTTAGATAATTTTAGAAATATGTTTTTGTATTAATGTATGATATACTTTTTTATAAAATAATAATCTCTTGAATAAAATAAAATTAATGATGAGATAAATACCAAGTATTTTCATTGTGTTTATTTTTTAAATAATTTTTTATACTAAAATATATATCAATAATTTTTTATTTTTTAAAAATAAAAACTAAACATATATTAATTTTAAATTAATAAAAAAATTAAATTTTTTTAAAGAACACTTTTGAAACGCAAATAAGATGTATTTATTTTAAAAAAAATACATTAAAACAATTTAGTTTTAGAATTTTTAATATTTACTCTTAATATTAAAGTGTTAAACGGATTAAAAAAATAAAAATAAAAATTAAATGAATTTGAAAACAAGATTAACTGTAATATCAAACATGGCCATAATTGGAATCAACAACACATGAGCTGTTAAAAGAAAGAGAAGTACTTAACACTTCGAGTTAGGCCTCGATAATAATGAAGCGACAGCAACCCTTTTTGATGGATTGGACATCCCCCTAACTATTTCCTCAACAATAATTAACAATATACTTAAAAGGCGTGGGAAAACTACTGTAGCTTTCCCACGCCTTTCACTTTTTCATTTTTAATATATTACATTATTATAATTATTATATTATAAATGCTAAATTGTTTGTTTTATAATTTTTTTTTGTTGTTTTTCTTTTAATGAATTTTTTTATTTGATCCCGGATTTGATAGGTTAGTATAATTTAGTAAGTTAACTTGAATTTTTTTCTTTTTAATTAATTTTTTTATTTAGTTTAATTTGTTAATGTTAAATTTTTTTATTTAATTATCAGGCTTTCATAACACGTATCCCGAGTTTGATGGATTAACTTGATTTGACAGGTTAATCCAATTAATTTTGAGTAAACTCATTAAGTATTTTATTTTATTTAGTTATCAAACTTTCATGACGCAAATTCAAGGTTTGATGGATTAATCCAGTTAATTCAGATTATTTTTTTCTTCATTAGTTTTTTTTTCTATTGATTTTTTTTAATTAGTTTATCTAATTATCATACTTTTATAACATGAACTTATAGTTAAATCAACATCTAAAGCTCCAGGGTCTGATATTTCAGTCAGGCTCACCTGAACTTAAGTCGTATAAATTTAATATTATTATTAATATTATAAATGGTATTATTGGATCAAGTGTTGTAGTTAGACTCAAGGCTTTCAGGTATATATTTCCAGAAAGATCTAATACTCTTAGATCTTAATATTTTTTTATATTTTTTATACAAGAAAAAAAATTAACTCATAACATATGCTTTTGTTTCCCCCTTTTTTTTTAAGCCTTTTACTATAAACAACATGGTGTATCTACAATGAAAAAGCTTATATCTTTAGTTTATTTTTTTATATATAGTTTTTTAATATTAAAGTTTTTATGTTTAGTTACAAGACTTTCATGATATAAATTGCTGATTTGATGGTTTTATGCAGTTAATTCAGATTTGTTTTTCATTTTTTTCTTAGTTTTTTCCTTTCTGTAAGTATTTTTCTCTTTGCTTTTTTCTTTTTAATTAATCTTTTTTTCAAAATTTAGCTCATCAATATTAAATATTTTTTTTTCTATTTAGTTATCACATTTTCATGACACGAAATTCAAATTTGAAAGGTTAACTTGATTTGACAAGTTAATTCAATTTATTTTGATTTTTTTAATCTTTTTTTCATTAGTTTTTTTCTTTCTGTTAGTTTTTTAAATTAATCTATTTAATTATCATATTTTTATGACATAATCTTATAGTCAGGCCTATATCCAATGTTATTATGTCTGGTATTGCAATTAAAACCACTTAAACTGGATAATATAAGTTTAATGTTATTATTAATATTATAAATATTATTTTTAAGTTAGATATTGCAACCAAACTCAAGATTTTTAGATATAACTTTATAGAAAAATCTAATACTTTTAAATCTATTTTTTTTTTATATAAAGTAAATTGACCCGCAATCGCGCGGGTCATATGCTACTCAAAAAACAATTTGGTATTCTAATTTTTATGTTTAAAAAATCATTTTAAATTTTTTATTTTTTTCTTTATAATATTTTTTATATTTTTAAATTGTTTTCATTTTTTATATGAAAAATAAATTTTAAAAAATAAGTAAATAATATTGGTTTAACACATTTTTAAATAAAAAAATTCTCCAAAAAATAATCTCTACGGGCTCAAAAAACTATGCAAGCAACTTCTATCCATGCGTTGTGGGGCTACAAAATAAGGTCATTAAATATGGGGTTGCAAGTAAGCTGTGCCCGTTAATGGATACGTACGATCAAGAACAGCTGGGAGGGAAAAAAATATGTGGTTATACATTAATTTCAGTAATGGTATAATTGAGACTTTTCTTCTGGAATTAATTATTTCAAGGCTGTGCAATTAATATTGGTGTTTGTCAGAATGTAGTTGAAGATATTTTCTGATTGGATATGATATTTACTCTGCTTAATTGCATTTTACAGAATGATTCATACCAAGCAACAGGGTGCTACAACCTTCTCTGCGCAGGATTTGTGCAAACGAATAGCAGAGTAGCCATTGGAGCTGCCATTTCTCCTGTATCATCGTATGCAGGAAACCAATATGATATTAGCATCCTCATTTGGAAGGTATAAAAGCATGTTCATATATTATTTTTAAATCATTGAAATAACAAAACTAGAACCTGATATTTATAACTTATTGCACAGACTTGATTTCTAAGTAGCTTTTTTTTTTTTTCTCCGAGAGTAGGACCCGAAGCTAGGTAATTGGTGGATGAGTTTTGGTGACAACACCCTCGTAGGATACTGGCCAGCAGAGCTTTTTACACACCTAGCAGACCATGCCACCATGGTGGAGTGGGGTGGCGAGGTGGTGAACTCAAGGGCTAACGGCGAGCACACATCGACCCAGATGGGCTCCGGCCACTTTGCAGAAGATGGGTTCGGAAAAGCAAGTTATTTTCGGAACCTAGAGATCGTGGACTCTGATAACAGCCTCACCGCAGTCCAGAGTATCTCAACGTTAGCTGAAAACACCAATTGTTACAACATCAAGAGCTCTTACAGCAATGAATGGGGCACGCATTTCTACTATGGAGGTCCTGGGAGCAATCCACTGTGCCCATGATTGTCATCGTCTTCTTGAATTGAAAATATATTTCTCTAGGCTCACGTAAATCTCTCGTCCTGTCAAATTCTTTGAATATGTAAGTATGGTTGTGCTATTTCCGTTTTTGTTTCTGCTATATCTCCTATGTTTTTGTTTGTCTTGTGAGGAAGGAAGGCTTGTAGTCGTCGAATAGGCAGAAGTTTATAGCATAAACAGGCACGGAAGTAGCAGTATTTTGGCTGGCTAGGTATCTCTCATGTCAATCTTCAGTCTTCTTGTATGAAATTGAAAACAGTGTACTATCATTTTTTGTGGGTTCAATAGCTAAAGGTAACGTTTGTTCTTCCAACTCAATTTATCATCAGCCCCGGCGGCCGGCAACCTCGTTTTGCCTAAAAATACTGATGCTTTATTTATATAGTATTTGATATTATAATAATGGTTGTTTTGTGAAATTTTTTTATTTAAAAATATATTAAATTACTATTTTTTATTTTTTAAAATTCATTTTTAATATTAACAAATCAAACAATCTAAATTTTTTTTTTTCAAAAATACAATTTGATTACAAAAACAAACACCATCAACAAGGACAGTTCCACAGCTGAGTTTCACTTGAATTGTATTAGTCAAATTTAATAAGAGTACAGCTCATTGCTTACCTTAACCACCTTGATTGACTAGATTTTCGCATCAGCATAAATGTTCAATGAGTTCCTACGCAGAATTAATTTGTTTGATAAGAGAAAGCTCTTTGTTAGTAATTCCATCAAGGAGAAGAAATAAATTAAACAATTAAATACAAATGTTTTTTTTATTTATTTTTTCTTTCCATTTTTTATTACATAAAAAATATTAAAGTTATAAAAAGAGAGATGCAACACAGACAAAAGGTTGAACACAAGAAACGAGACCTCCATTGGCACAAGAATTTCCGCCTGGATGAAACTGTCAAATCTCTTGCGTAGAGGCTCTAGCTAAGGTCTAACTCTGCAGATGGATAACGTTCAAAAGTGCAGTGGAATTCCATGTAAGCAAAGCAACAAGGCTCAAAGATAAATTTCAAATCCTTGGTACAAGCATGTTTCGTGGTATGATTCATGGCAGCTAGCAAATATATATACAAGAAGCACGTGATTTATGAATGTATAGATGTTACAGATTAAGTTGGAGTGAATGGAGCTTCCTCTACATTTAGAAGCTTTACTTTTCCATCTTCCACATGTGAAGACCATGTACACAAACAAGTCAAATGTCTTATGAAAAAATAATTCATGATCAAAACACAGATAAGTGGAGTCTTGGATGGATGGAAGATAATATGTACAGAAACGGCTGAAACGGACACAAAAACGTGATATCGTGCAAAGGGATTTTCAACCTTATGATAGCGACAATCACCCTCTTTTCCAAGTGTTTTTAGAGAGAGAAAAAAGGTTTAAAACATGTTTGCGATGTTAAGGAGCAGCCATCTAATATTATGTTCTAGCAACATCAAGTATTGACAATGACACCACCTGCTAGGTAAACAAATTCCAATATTTGTAAATAACCTTAGAAATTAAAAAATAATCACAGGTTTAGCTCTAAAATACTTACCATTAGGATGCAGAACTTAACCAGTTAGGTATGAGGAACAATCATCAGATGTCAGGAAGACAAGAGAGGGTGCAATCTCATGTGGCTGTCCTGCCCTGCCCATTGGAATCCCAGACCCAAAGCTTTGAACCTTCTAAACAGGCAAAGAAGCCGGTTGCAGTGGCATCCAAAGTGGACCTGGGGCCTCAACATTTACTCCAATCCCTTCGTTTATGAGATTCAGAGCCAGAGCTCTTATAATAGATACAATGGCACTCTTAGTAGAGCTATAATCAAACAACCCTGCACTCACTCCATGGTCGTTTTGATAATACAGCTTCCTTTCATGTGCTTCAAACAATCCCTGCATGCCAATTGGGAATCAGATCAAAAGAATTAAGATTTCTTGACCGGTTAATTACTCTCAAATACCTGCATCTTCATTATTAGAACTTCCTCTCTGGATGGAAGAATGACTCAAAGCAGTTTTTCTTACTTGGTCCGGAAGAAGTGACCATAAATGTTGGTTCTAAACAGCCTCTCAAGCCAAGCCTCGGTAACCTTTACTAGTGTTGTATAATGTTGCACGACTGTGCCGTTCACCAGAATATCTATCTGCCCATATTTGCTCATAACTTGATCAACAACTCTCTTGTAAATTATATTCATTGCTAACATCAGTAGCTATGGCAATAGGTCTTTTGCATCACTTCTTTGCCTTCAGTATCATCTTCAGGGCATCATTCTTGTTTCAATCCTCTATGCTTTCTACATACGTAAAAGCCACAGTTGCACCCTCTAATGCAAAATGATAGCATACAAATTTTCCTATTATGGAATCACATCCTGTTATCAAAGCAACCTTTCCCTGCCAAAAAATTGAGATATATATTAGGTCTTAATTTGTTGTTCGATTGAAAAAAAGATAAATGGATTAAAAGCCAATGACTAATAAATTGAAAAAGGAGAAGAAAAATGGCGCACATAGAGTTTGTTAGAAGGGTTGATGCAGTCAGGGTATATGTGTTGTGGAAGTCAGTGCATGAGATATTCTTTGCCTGTCTGTTGTCATTGAGTCTGTGATGAAAACTGAAACTGCTCCTCCTTAGTTGTCATCCTTTGCCACTGTCATTGGATACTTGTTCTGGTCTAAAAAGTGTTAAGCCTAAGGTGGGAAAACAGATAACAGTGCAGGGAAATGTGAGAAACTTCAGTCTTGAAACAGAGGCTGCAAACTTTGTGCGGCCAACATCCAAGTACCAGCAGCCTTGGGAGATAAAAATTAGGAAACATCACTATAAATGACAGCTTTCATTAGACTCTGTTATCTGATCCATTGAGAATAATTATTTGACTCTGCTTAGCAACAGGAAAATTGTGCTTAAAGACTATTTTCATACTTTAACAAAGAAGCTTGTTCGAAATGGTTCAAGTACAGTAAAAGTAAAAAGTCATTGACTTATTTCTGTATAGTAGAATCTCCAACATATTTATATTGCATAAGCTGCAATACATGCAGTTCCATAAATCTCAAATGAATGTAAAAATGGAAGTAGGAGACAACATGAATTAAAATCACAGGAACACAACTCAACATGCATCAAAATGTACTTCCCAGAGCAAGTTCATCAAAGAAATCAAGGGAACAGGCGAACACAATAGAAAAACAATTTCTAAATTCAGATTGGCAAAATTTAAAACAATCTAACCAGATCATTTTATGCAACGGGGACAAGGGTGTTAGGGACAGGGGAGACTGTTTTCATGAGCTGTGTCCTTTCGCTTTCTGCATTGTCCATCGTTCAGTTCATGTTTCATAGAATTAATTGACTGAAAACAGATGAAGTCCATCAAAACTTGTGTATGTTCGATAAGCAGGGAATAAAATGAACCACACGCAGTATCATATGCATGGAATATGTAGCGGGAGTGTAACAATACTGAATCATAAATCAACATTCAGAGACCATCAGACCGCATAATTGTGTAAGCCTATCAATGCAATTATGCAGCTAACATTGTTTATTTTGTCTTGAGTTTAGAAAACGTAACTGCACAAGTGGCCCAAATTAGTGTTTCCAAGTTGCACCTATAGGTTTTCAAAATTCATTTTTTCCCTACTTGTAAACTCTTCAGCAAAGATGTATGAAACCATTGAAATTAGAACATTTCTTTAAATAAAGGAGACCAAACTTCATACAAATATTTATCACAACTCCTCAAATGCTAAATAAACAAAAAAAATCGAAAAGTTTCCCAAACAATATCTGTCCCTGTGGTTCAATTACCAAAAAGATTCCAGTCATTAACTTTGAAATTAGAAACAGCAAGCTTAAAAACCTCAGCCATTGGCAAGAACCCAGATTGCGCAGCCGGGGCGGGTAAACCAGCACCAACAGTCGCAGCACTTTCACTCAAAGGACTTATCAAAATGGGTTCATAGGCAACAACGAGAACATCAGTGCCAGCATTCTTAAGTCGAAGATTGGCCAAATAAACCTGCACGACATTCTGGGCTTGCCTGCCTTGTCGCGCTTTAGAAATCCCCATCTGCCCAATTGCTGTTGTAACAACAACTGAAACATTCCCAATTGGAACCTCAACCACGCCTGACTGCTCAACTAGAGTAAACCCTTGAGCGTCTTGCTCATTCGCAAGGTCTTGAAGAAACCAAACGGCACTTCCATTATCATTCACATCAGGCTTCAAATCTAAGAGCTCGAAAATCAAGCTTTCATCACGACTTGGATCCACAAATGCCTCTTGATGATCAGGAACTTGTCGAATGTTGCTCACATCCTACAAAAACAAAAACATTTACTTTTTTGACAGAGAAACGAAATATATATATATATATATAAAAAAACCGACCTGGAATCTGACGGGGAAGGTGCTGGAAATTGAGCCGCCGTAGAGAGGGCGGTCGGTGCAAATATCCTCCGTCATTCTTTCTATGATTAACTGATCCTGAGGATGGGACCAGAACAGCTGCGAAACATCACGATTTGTGCTTGGTTTTATATAGGGAGTCTCTGCTTTATTTATAAGCTACAACGATTTTCTGAGATTATTTTTACTTTTTGAAATTATAAACTTAAGGCAGCAAGTACGTCACCTCTGCTTTATTAATTAATTATTACGTAGAACACTAAAAGGCGACGAATTTTTCCTTGCAGAGAAAACTTACTCTTTTTTTCAATTTGGGTATCAACCTTTTATTTTGGTCATTTTCTCCCAATTAAAGATTAATTGTTTTTTATTTCTTAATTAAGAATAGATTTACAAAAATAAGGATGAAGATTAAAAATGTGCCCGTGACATGTCCAGAGTTTACATGCAAAATACATTTAGTTTCTCCATTTTAAAAAATAACTCAATTTATATGATTTATGTTCCTTTGAATTTCAAAATTTTAATTTTATTATTTTGTAATTCTTAGTTAAATAAATTGATGGAGTCCGGCAATCAAATAAAAATATCATTATTCATGTTATTTCTAAACACTAAAATAATTATTTTTAATGTTCACAAATTATATGCCATATAAAAAATTTAATGCTAATTGTTTAGAATCTTAATGTTACTTAAAAAACAAGTCTAAATCGAGAAAAAAAATGTAACTTAGTCTGATTTTGAATTTTTTAAAAAAAAAAATTACATGTTTTTAGTTAATGAATTAGTTTATAGATGTTTTAAAAGTGCTAATAAAATATTTTTAAATTAAAATAATTTAAAAATTAGGTTTTTTAAATAAAAAAATCACTAGCTTAATTTTCCAGCTATTATCATGATGTTTGAAATATTTAACTTGGCATGCAATGCATGTCTATATATTTTTCTTCCATAAAAATAGACCATTCACTCTTTTAAAAGATTAAAATCAAGCCCCCGTACATGGGTTAGGCTTAAAGACTCACATTCCCAGGCTCTTCCTTAAATGACTTGGGGGTACTGGGCTATAAGTATCCATCTTTAAATTTTTATTTTTTTAATGTTTTAATTTTATATTTAGGTTAAATATAGATTTAAATTTTTTTATTTAATCATTCAATATTTAAAATGATTTATAATATTAGAATTCTTTTTTATTTCATCATCCTTTAATTTTTTAATCTTTTAAATTTAATTTTTATTATTTTAGTTGTTATTTGTTTTATTTAAGTTAAATTTTTAATTTTTTTTTCTAAGAATTTTCATCGATTTTAAAAATAAATCAGGTTTCTCTAATTTTTTTAATTGTTGCTCTTTGCTAGTTAAATTAAATTGATTGGTAATTGATGGGTTTTTTTTAGTTCAAATTTAGAATTTAATGAGTTGTGGGTGTGAGATCTTCATTTAAGTTTAAAAGCTTTACCCGAGTTTTTTTAATATTTTTTATTTTTATATTGATATTTTTTTAATTTTATTATTTAATATTTATATTATTAATGATTAAGTTTTTTTTATTCTTTTTATGTAATTTTTGAACTATTCTTTATGTTCTTTTGCTGGTTCCATGTTTTTTTTTCCAGGTTGGTCTATATATCAGCTTCTTCTTTGTTTCTTGTTCCAACCTATAATCTAAATCATATTTTTGTTCAAAGCATAATTTTATTGCATGTTTTTTTTTTCATTAAAAAAATATTATAGTCCACAACGTGGCGCAAGCGCACAAATCTAAATCTAAGTTTATAAGCTAAATGGTTTGTTAGTGTGAAAAATTCTTAATTCTGAGTAATCAAAAGCTTTTTATCTTAATATTGGTGTTCTTTAAAGTTTCAAGAATCTTAATCATATCCCCTTATTAAATTAACTAGGTTTTGGTGGCAAAACAAGCTCAGGGCTACAAGTAATTTCTTGATTTCATGTTTTTGATCGTATGGGGCCGGAAGTCAAGCACCAAGCAATCATTCTGATCGCTAACACTCACCACCACTATTAATGCTCTGATCACTCTCGATGGCTTCTACACAGCGTTGGACACCACTTTTACTAAAAAACGAGAAGTAATGGATTTTGGATTTGATCAAATTTATTATTTCTAAAATATGTGGATTCTCCACTCACACTCGGAGCTCAACAGCGGCCACTGATGCAAACTGGTAGCATGTACAGATCTTCCTATCCCAGAATCAACTCCAGTCACTGGACCTGCCTTTCCCTGCCATGAGTCACCAAGACTGCTTCCCATGAATGAACTAGAACAAATTAAGTTAATCAAGAGTTATGCAGCTGCATCACAGCATGAAGATTGCCCTACATGTGAACTAATAGTGTAAGAAAATGCGCACGTGAGGCTTCTTCGAAGGCTTGTATATAATGCATCGCATATTCTTTGCCCGGCCGCTGTTTGTGCTGGAAATTTGATCTCCTCGCTACTGGGTGCCATCCTATACCCTGTGAAGCCAATGAAAGGAGACTTCAGAAACGTTTAATTCGCTTGTGTGAAGAACAAGTAAGATTTTATAATCAATTTTGATATACCAGTATTTGTACTCAAAATAAGTTGGTGATTGGCGTCTTATAAATTGACAAGTGTGAGGTTCAACGATGGTTTTTTTCCAGGACCATTGGTCATGAAACATGGATATTCCTGATACCAGCTGAATCAGGAGCCATTTACGTAATTCTGAGCATCCATCAAGCTGCAACGAGACAAGTGAACTCGACTTTGAATGCAAGCGGTCTGATGAAAATCTGAAGTTGAAAAGCATTTTAAACGCTCTGAGACTGTCATCAAAGATTGATAGCATATATAATTGAACAAATGAGTTCAATTTCATTATTAGAAAACATCAGATATCCGTGTGTTCTTTATGGAATCAGAGGATTTCACAGGATTCAAGGTGAAAAAGATTAAAACTACAGGGATATTCATCTCCATTAAGCGAATAGGAGATGATGGGTCAAGGATTTATGCCAGCAACCTAAGCTTAAAGGCGTAAAACACGAGGCACAATCCAAACTCCAAGGTGCTCAGCACGGGCCTAGCTCAAGCTTGAAAGTTGATGGGCTACCAAACCCGGATGCAATTTATCTCATTCTGGATTCAATATATATATATATATATATATATCTTATTTTGAAACATATAAAAATAATATATTTTTTTAAAATTTATTTTTATATCAGCACATTAAAACAATTTAAATTCAAAAACATTTAAAAAATAATTTCAGACAAAACAAATTCAAACTTTTTTAAAAGTATGACTAGACCACAAAAACAAACATTGTCTATATTACTTAATAAAACATTGAACCTATTGGAGTGATAAGATTTTCTAAAAACATAATGGGTACGAGGACATTTAAAATTTATTTTTTAAAAAAATATATTTTAAAAGGAATTAAATGTTGAAGAATCTTATTTGATAATGAAGTAAAAATTAAATGAGAATATGATAATATTATAAAAAAATAAAAATCAGTTTCTAGTAAATAAAATATAGAAAGAAAAAATTAAAATAATATATAATTCAAAAAAAATAAAAAAAAAACTCAATCCTAGTCCACCTGGATCAACATACAAAATCTATAACTTAGTTGTGATAATAAGATAACTCTGTCAAAAATAAATTAAATAAAATTATATAGTTTTATTATTAAATATTTCAATATTGAAAAATAAAAATTAAAAAATTATATATATATATATATATATATATATTTTAAAAAAATCGAGTTAATCCAATAACTCATCACAGTTATGACCATGGATATAGAATTGAAGTAACATCGTATAAAAATAAAAATAAAAATATCAGAAGGTTTTCATATCTTACAAGGAGGAAAGTAGAAAAATGGCAGGGAAACAAAAATTCTACCAGCACTCAACCACCATATTATCGTGTACATGTCTAACAACTGGAAGCTAGAAGATCATGTTGAGATGCTTAAAAAATTACAGCTAAAAACAGTGTTGGGTCGAGAGACGATGCTTCACTCACTTCTTGAAAAGTAGAAGCTTTGCTTACTTATTAACATGTATTAATATGTATGAACACTTTTATTTTTAAATTTTATTTTATATTTATGAAAAGATCAAATTACTTCTCAGTCTATCTAATAATAACTATAAAATCATGATAAAAACATTTTAAAAAAACCTCAGAAACATCAATTTTAAAAATTTTACTTTTAAGAGTTATTTAGTTATTATGATGTACTTTAAAAATATAAAAAATCAAATTATTCTGATTAATTTGATAATTATTAAAAGCCATCTTAAAAAATATCTTACCCCCAACAAATACTGTATTGATTTTTCCTGGAAGAATAAAATAGTTAATATGCTGTTTGAGTTCAGGGGTGTGTCTTAGTACTAAGGCCTATTTGTTTCTTCTTCTTCTTCTTCTTCTTCTTCTTCTTTTTAAAAAAAAGAAAATAATGACAACTATTCTTCAAAGTCAATGGAGGGCCATTCTTATTTTCAAATGAATAAAATTCTTCAGTCTTCTGAAACATTTTGGCAGCAATCATTCAATGATGGAAGAAAAATCATCAACTTGTAGGACCATGATGTCAAACGTCCATAAACATGCACATCTGATTTATCTCCTCAGAAGATTTTCAAAGTTTAAGAGCAAATAATTGGCTTATCAATTCTGTCCTGCTTCAAGAACTTTCGGTCATAAATACAATCACGTAGGATGCATTCTAACACACCATCAACACATCCCTTTTTACAAACTTTGCTAATGGCTTGTGCAATCTTCATTCTCCTTGTCACCATTTTCTCTTTCTTAAGCTCCAACTATGTTGCTTATGCGCAAAATGATACCCTCAAACAAGGCCAGCAGCTCCGGGACTATGAGCAGCTAATTTCTGCTGGAGGGGTCTTCAGGTTGGGATTCTTTAGCCCCAACCCGAACGCAGGCGTGATCGGTACTGCTGGTGCAAGGTACCTGGGAATATGGTTTGAACAGATACCATTTTATTCAGTATGGGTGGCCAACCGAGACATCCCAGTCCCCGATTCCTCTGGTGTTTTAACCATAGGTGGTGATGGAAAATTGAAGATCACATACCGAGGAGGCCCACCAATAGTTATAAACTCAAATGTTGAATCAGCAAAAAATTTAAGTGGCAGTATTACTGCCACCCTCCTAGATTCCGGAAACCTTGTCGTGCGAAAGGTTGATTCTGATGGCACACCAGGAACTGTTTTGTGGCAGAGTTTTGATTATCCACACAACATTTTACTGCCTGGCATGAAACTAGGTATGGATCACAAGACTGGAAAGAACTGGACCCTTACTTCATGGTTGAGTGAAAAAGTTCCTGCTCCTGGTGCATTCAGGCTAGGCCTGGATCCAAGTGGCGCTAATCAGTTACTTGTTTGGCGGCGATATGAGATTTACTGGTCAAGTGGTGTGTGGCAGAACGGAAGTTTTCAATCAGCACCTGAGCTAACTGAATTGACAAAAGGATATAATATATATGATTTCAAATTTGTGGCAAATGAGGAGGAAACGTATTTCTCCTATTCTATTAAGGAGAGGTCTATTTTATCTAGGTGGGACTTGGACACTTTGGGTGAAGTTACACTGTTGACTGTGGACAGACGAGATGGTAATCATCGCTGGACATTTGGAACATCTGGTGCATGCCATAATGGTTTCAAGAATTCAACTTCAGTTTGCCTTACTGAAAAGCCAACTAAGTGCAGGAATGGCACTCAATCTTTTGTGCCGAAGAGAGGGTATATCGACGTGTCAGAGATATGGTATGATACTGACACAAACTTGGCTCTCAGTGATTGTCACGCCCGATGCTGGAAAAATTGCACCTGTTCTGCATATCAGGCTTTGAGTCCCAGTGATGGCATTGGTTGCCAATTTTGGAGCAACGCATCAAGCTTCATCCCTCGTGACGACTTGGAGTTTGTTTACCTTCTTACTAATGAAAGCAACGAAGAAGGTATCCCAGTTTAAGGGATTATAATTGTGGACAAGAGGGAAAAAGATACACAGAAATAAAGGAGGCTGTTGAGACTTACAGGGATTTCACAAAATGACCCTTCTCAACATTGAGTACTTCATATACAGAATGGTTTTTCATTTCCAATCCCGTTTTTGTTTTTCTTGGTTTCTATATATCTATATATATATAGAAGTAACGTCTCTTGATCATCGAATGTGTTCAAAGAGATGAAGATTAATATATGTACTGTCCACAACTGATAATGAGATGGTGATGGAAATTCTCAAGATTAATATAGTAGTAATGTCTCTTGATCTTGCTATTTTTCGTAGTGAGAAACATTTTCCAATGAACTGATTTTCTTTCTCGGTTATCATAATATTTGTATGCGGCTCTTTGAGACCATCAAGAACATATATGATTCGCAGCTCTTTGAGACCATCAAGAACGTATATGATTCTTTTTTCTACGGTATTTTACCATTGTAATTTAAGAAATGCTGGAATCAATGATGTAACTGCTTTAATAGAATCATCTAAAGCACAGTTTGGAGGATAAAAGCATGCAAAAGGGGCTGTAGAATACCTTTGGTAGGCTTTATAGGATGGGAAGAGACCAAACTAGATAAGACACGACATCGTAACACTAAGAAGAAATTTATTACAGCTCTTGATACAAAAGAGAGAGACGTTGGTTCGTCGGGTTTTGTTTATAAAAAGCAGCCGTCTTAAGGTGAAAAAATTAAAAAAAAAAAAAACTCTTAAGAGAATTGTCTAAATAAAAAAATTATTAAAAAAATAAAAATCAAATTTTATAGAAAAAAATTAAAGAGAATAAAATAGTAAAAAAATCACTTAAAAAATTATCTTAAATAAATAAATAGTACTAAAAAAACTAAAAACTAAATTCAAAAAATGAGAAAATTGAGAGTGATGAGATTGAAAAGAAATTCTAATTTTATAAATTATTTTAAATAAAATAAATAATAATTAAAATACATGGATCAGAAAGATAAAAAAAATAAAATGATTTCTTTGAGATTTTAAAAGGACTTACAAAAAAATCAAGAAAGAGATAGTATAAAAAAATAAAAATAAAAAGTCATCACATAAAATTGACTAGCCTTCAATCTATGTGCCAGCTCCTTAAAAATAAGACGCTGATACAATTTAAATATTATGATTTAAGACATTTCAGACAAATTCAAAGCCACTGGCTCTTCATCTACTTGCAAGGAGTGACATATTTGAAAAGATGGCTTTGAGGACCACAGTGTCTCATGGCCTACAGGACTCTGGCTGATATCTATTACCCACTTATGATTTAAGACATTTCAGACAAGAATTATTGACATAGGCCGGCGAGATTGACTGATGATTGCTAATGAGCTGCGGTTTAATCAGCATCTGTCTCTCTCGTCTCCTCTTCGAAAGGTTTCAAATTCAATTTTCTCATTAACAAAAACGATGAGGTAAAAAATTGTCAGAAAGTGCATGTTTGTCTTTATTTTTCTTCCCAGATTTTGGTAGCGCAATTACATAGTTAAGCATAGCTTTCATTTGGACGAGTGAAAGGGATTCATTGCGGTGCCTGACACACTCACTGAAGCCAGAACAAGTCAAATTTGGGGTTGATTCTAACGGTAATTTTTTTTATTTTGTATTTTTATTATATTATATTTTATTTTATTTTTAAATTTTTCTGTTATTAATAATTATATTAATATTGTTATATTAATATTGAATATCCTTCCTTATAACCAGCGAGCTAACTTGTTTTTCCAGCAGCACCTTCATCGTTGGATTCATCATAAATAAGATGATGCATCCTTAACTACATTAAAAATATATATATAGTCATCCACCCATATAAGAAAAAAAAAATTAAAGAATTTGGGCGGAAAAGCCCACGTGTTTGGGCTAACTTTGTAATATCTAGGCAAATTGGGCAACCCACATATTTGGGCTCCATTTAGTTTAGTTTTTAAAATTTTTCTATCTTATATTTGGGTTATAAAAAATGATAAAAATAATAATTATTTAATCAAATTAAGTTTATAAGTTAGGTTGTAAATTTAATATTTTAACCATCATTATTATTATTATTATTATTATTATTATTATTATTATTATTATTATTATTATTATTATTATGTTAATGTATTTTATATTCCTCAATTTTTTTTAAAAATATATTTTTATTCTTTGTTATTGATTTTATTAATTTAAACCTACAAAAATACGATTGATTTCTGTTATGTCAGCTAGCATGTTTATTATATAATTTTTTTTTATTGTGAGAAAATTCATATAAAAAAATTACCATACATTTTATCATCTTATAATTAAATAAAAAATAATCTCTAAAATAAAAATTATTATTGAATTTAATTACATGCATTGTCAATTTGCTTTGCTGACTTGAATTCATTTAGTTTATTTTTTAAAAAAAAAATATTGTTTTATACTAATTTATTCTTTCAATATTAAGTTAATTCAGATCAAACTTTCTAATTTACTTTTTTCTTCTAGATTATCCTAATAAATTTCACGACTCTAACAAATCAAATATTTTTTTATTTTAATATTAAATAAAAATATCATTTTTTCATCTAAAAAAAAATCATATCTGCAATGCTTAAATAATTTTTTAGACTTAAGTTTTTTTCTTCTTTCCTAACCCACTAAATAACACAAACCAATGAGCTAATTACCTATAATCTAAATAATATGGTGTTTTTATTATGTATTAACTCCATTGTTTATTATCTTACATTTTATTACGGGTGAAATGTGCAAAATTTTATATTTTTTTAATTTGATTTCCAAACTTTTTTGAGGCAATTTAGTTCTAATTAGATGTCATATCCGCGTGATGCCATGAGCTTGCAACATGTTCTATGCATTGTCGTGGATTTGTAGAAAAAATCATGTGAAGAAAACTTGTTGCAATTCATAATATTTTTAAGAAAATATTACAAAACTAAATTCTCAGTCAATTTAATATTAAAAAAATTAGCAAAAAAAATTATAAAATATAAAAAAGACAATTTTGAAGGAAAATAATAATAATTTAAAAAACATATGGGGAAAGTTAAAGCTAAATTCTCAATTAGCATAATGTTAAAATCATTTAGAAAAATACTTTAGTAATTTATTGTGAGAAAAAATAAAATTATAATTATTAACCAACTTAATATTAAAAATAATAAAATCGATAAAGATAATTTTTAAAAAATCATTACAAAAAAAATTATGTGAAAAAATATTGCAACAATCAGCAGTGTTTTAAAGAAAAAACTACAAAACTAAATTAAATTTGATAAACATGATTTTGAAAAAAAATCAATAAAAAATTATGTAAAAAAAAGTACCCGGGAAAAGTTAAAATTAAATTTTCAATTAGTTTAATATTAAAAAAATAAATTCAATAAAAATAATTAAAAATATAGAAAACACTAAAGCAAAACAAAAATCATATAGAAAAAATATTCTAGTAATGCATAATATTTTTTTTTAAATTACGAAGTTAAATTTTTAACCAACTTATCATGAAAACAAATAAAATTGATCCATTTTGAAAAGTAATTAATTTTTAAGTTTATAGCAATTTCTAATATTTTTTTTTAAAAAAACTACATAGCTAAATTTTTAACTAATTTAATATTTTAACAAATTAAAAAAAAAAAACAAAGAAGAAGAAGAAGAAGTTGTTAATTTTGGGTAAAAAAAAGAAAAAAAATTAATTTTAAATATTTATGAAAAGATAAAATTTAAATAGGAGAGACTAAAATAAAAACATAATAAATATGAGTTGTATATTATAAGTTTTAAAAAAGATGAATTTTGATTTTTTAATTTAAAAAATCACTTAAATTATATATTTTTTATCCCTTAATTTTTTTTGTATTTCATTTTAATAAAAAAAATTATTTTTATTATTTTTTTATCCTAAAGTTTTTAATATGGACTTAAAGTTTCCGAAATACATACATGCATGCATGCATACACACACACACACACACATATATACATACATATNATATATATATATATATATATATATATATATATATATTTTACCAAGGGCGTATTTGTTTACTACAAAAGCATGAAATTCATGTCTCCACGGCCACATTCCACAGCCTCCCTGTTCTCTCAGTAAACCAAAAAAAATAAAATAGCTGGAATGCAAGAAGAAGGAGAGATGGTGACACCAGGAGAAGTACTAGGCAAAGCAACAGAACTAAAAGCAGGAAAAGGAGCCTACATAGGATCATATCGTGACACTGATATACAATACGTCTTCTCTTCTCTCACTGGTATCCGCCGCACTCTATCTCCTTCGCCTGACTCTCCTGACCAGGTACTTCTTTCCCCCCTTTTGTTATGTTAAAATTCTAAGCTTTACTATCATTTTGATTATAGGTAGTTGGTTCTTGAAATTAGAAAACAAAAAAATTGGAACTTTTTTTTCTATATGGCTACTGTGTATTGGGATTGGCTTTTTTTGTTGTTGCTTTTTTTCAGGAAATTTGAGAAATTTAGATGTTTCGGTGTATTGGGTATTAGGTTCTCTCCATTTTTCTTTTTGGGTTTTTGCTAGTTTCATGAAGTTTGCAGTAGTTTTTTTATATTTTTTTTAGTGGTGTTAGGGTGGGGAATGTAATATGTTGAAAGTTCTGGGCTTTAGTTGTTAGCGATGAATAAAAAAAGTTTGGTTCTTTATGCTTACTTTGGTTGCCCAGGAGGGAGAAAGTGGGATAAAGGGATAAATTATCTGAGTTATGCGATGCAACGAAGGGAAATCACTAAAATGCAAAAGAAAGGAGCCTAGATATCTGTTCAAGAAATTTTTTTTCTTCTCTAAGTCCATATAAAGCTCAATATTCTGTGAACGAGGTTATCTAATTGACTAATTTCTAGTACTGGAAATGTATATCGATTGATGCAAGGAGCAAAATTGTAAATTGATGTGTTATGCTGAGTAATGTCTTACGATGTATTGACATGATATGTCAGCTGATGCAATTTCTCTAGTTTTCGAAATGTTGTAATTAAGCATATGGTAATCTTGGTATGTTTGGTATTGTTGTTGAGAATTGGAATCGTTGCAGAGACCAACTGTTGAAGTAACTGGACACAAGGCCCATGGTGCTGTTCCGGAGCCTGGATCTGTTGTCATTGCCAGAGTAAAACTTACTCATTTATCCTCTTTTTATTTTTTATTTATTAAGCTTTGTTATCTTTGTTTAATTTTTTGAGTTGTGATTTTGATAGGTTACTAAAGTGATGGCAAAAACAGCTTCGGCTGATATAATGTGTGTTGGTCCTAAGTCTGTGCAAGAGAAGTTTACTGGCATAATTAGGTAACATCACGTTGTCGTTTGTTATTTTATTTTGCTTAGTTGCCTCTTTTATTTGTGTTAGCTTAGCATGCTTACTGATAGCACATAAAAATTGAGGATAACTTCTTCTCTTAACAGACAACAAGATGTAAGAGCAACTGAGATTGACAAAGTGGATATGCATTTATCATTTCGGCCTGGTGACATTGTCAGAGCTCTTGTTGTATCCTTTATGCTTGAAGTTCTTATACTTTTCTGCTATAAAGATCATTGCATTCACATGAATTGTGGTGTTAAATGCCACAATTTTGTATACCAATTCCCAATAAGCTTGATGTAACAAAATAAAAAGTTTTTCCTTGATGCAATGCTGTTAACAAGCTATCACTTGGAGATGCACGAGCTTATTATCTTTCAACTGCGAAGAATGAATTAGGTGTTGTGTCTGCAGAGAGCGCAGCTGGTAAGCTTCTACTAGATTTATTGTTCTAGAAAGTATTCATATTTAGGCATTTGAAGTACAAATGAGACATGTTCCTGACTGTTGCATTTAACTGTCTGTGCTACCCAGTACACGCTTCTGATTTTCAAAACTCAGTGGTGCTTGTGTACCTGTATTCCATTAATGTGAACATCTAGTCAATTTTCTCCCTATTTCTATTGTATTTCTCTATATTCCAGTTTCTTTCCCCTCTTGCTGAATTCATGGTTTATGGGTATATCAATCAAACAAAGTTACCATCATGTGAGAAGATAAGTGATAAACCACTCTTCAACCCTGTTAGCATGAATAAGTGGACTCTGATGGCTGTTGTTTAGCGTTCTCCTGGGGTTATCATATCAGCTTGTACCGATGTGTGTTTTAGATTTTGATGCCATTGCACTCTGATTGAGATGCAATTTTTGCCTTCTTGTGATATTATGGATGGGTAAGATGCCATCCCTTCACCAAATCCTTTCTGTGTAACCAGGGCTCACTTCAAGTTCTTCTTGTTTACTCCTGTGTTTCACCTTAGATGCATGCATCAAACACCTTTGATTCACTATTAAATTCTATCTTAGCAACTGCAGAGATGCTTTAACTTTTTTTTTTTGACATATTACTTGGACCTGAGCCCAGGCCAGGTTAATTTGGTTTTGAGATTGTTATACTGTAAATTATCTGGTATGGAATAGGACAAGGGTGCTAATTATCTAATGAAAACAAAATTCTTTGAACTCCAATCTCAAGTTTTGGTGGCATCCGATGTCTTGAAGTGACTTAAAATCACATAAAATACTGCTACTTCACTTTTATATTTGGAAAAGAAAAGGTGCCATTTTTATACTACTCTGGTAATGTTATTCTACTTTTTGCCAGAAGAAGAGATACTCGTAATATGTAATACAGTTACTGTAAAGTGTCACCTTCAAGTCAAGCTAGTAATATCTATGGCATTGGTAATAATAGGGTGCCATGTCTGATTTGAAGTCTTCTTCTATAGTTGGGCTGCCAATGCCATCGCTGTTGACCAGAAAATACAAAAACATTCATGATCGAACTCACTGCTTAACTACTTGTATGTTTTATGTTGCATATTCTTCTAGCATGGCTTTGGGTTTTTTACCTTCTTAAGAAACAAATCTGATAGGTTAATGCATTGATTTTCTTTGATGTTTTTGTGATTGCTGTAGGTGCAACAATGGTTCCCATAAGTTGGACAGAGATGCAATGCCCATTGACAGGCCAAATTGAGCAAAGAAAAGTCGCCAAGGTTGGAAGTTGAATACACTGATAATCAAATAGCGTTAAATGTAACTTCTACTGAGTTTTCTCATAGAGGAAGTGCGATTAGAATTTGCAACTAGTGAGACAGTAGTGATTTTTGTGTTTGGTTCAACATATATTGTTCTGGTTTAGGGAGTGCCCCATAGATCTGGCAAATTGTCTTTTCTTCCAACTGTCCTCACGCCGAGCCATTGTTATCAATTTAACAATACACCAAACCAGTTTTCATTTTTCTTTTATATTATGTTGCTCTATGCTTTTGTTGTCTCCTCAATGCAGATGAAAATGTTGCAATTTTTTTTTGATAATATCCGTTTATTTCGTATAAAATAACTTGTTTTTAATTTAGCAGAGATGATCTTTCAATCCACAAGGACTTGTTAAATCATGAATTTTTCTCAGCTTCTGATGCAACTGGCTTCTTCCATTTGAAATTCAAACCCTGTATTCCGCAAACGGCTGAATTTCAGACTTATATCATGATGTACGCTTGAGCTTTTTATGCTGTTCGATTCGAGGTACAGTTACCAAAAGAAGAAGAAAACAAGCTTCTGCTTAGACCGCATGAAGGAAGGAATCAGGCGGTATTCTGTGGAGAAAGGAACACAAGAAGTAATATACAAGGCAAACAGGTTGAACATGAAAGGTAAAATGCGTCTCATGCTTCTCTTAGCTGCCAAAGTGAAGGAGATGCATCCCTTGCTTGAAAGCAAATTTGGCACAATTTGCTCCATTCTTTTCTCCAAGGGAACTTGCAAGTTTTGTTACCCCGCTAGATGGTGTTAGAGATGGCAAATGAATGTAACTGATTTTGTCGAATGGTATGTTTCAGACGATGAAATCATTGGTATGGAGATACCATGCAAGTATAGGAGTGGGGTAATGATGCAGTAGTGTTTGGATCCTTTAGATGGGAAAAATGATAATGGATTTGGATGGAGACGCAATTTGATGGATCAATATGAAGACTCCATTGAGATACACAAGTTCGAACATTTGGAAACTAATATTTCATTCTACCTTGAAAAAATAAAAAAGGAAACCACTACAATCAGTCCACCTTAGAAAATTTGAAAAAGAGAGGATAAATCTGCTTTAAAATGGAACAAAACAAGAACCCACCTGATCCAAATCACATACATAAGCTTCACAAATATCATCATGATATTCTTCTTTTATTTACACCACAATTTGAGACACACAGTGTCAGTCCTTGACAAGCTCGAGTTTTTCAGTTGCTGCTGACACATTTATAACCGAACTAAACACGATGCCTTGTCTTCCCCTCCTCCTTCAACCACTGCCAGCTCTCTCTTCTTCCTCTCCTACCCTTCTCTTTCTCCAAAATCCACACCACGTCCGTTCTGTAACCTCTCTTAAAAAACCCAAAAAGATTCTCCGCTCAAAACCTCTTAAAATCCCACCTTTTGCCCTCACAGAATCATCAGACTCTCCTCAATCTATTGACCCTTCTCCACAACCCCTCCTTCAAGAGCTCTCTGTAAGCACCCATATGCGCGTTTAGATATATTTTACATGTACTGTCATGTTTTACATTTTCCGAAATTGAATATTGTCCTAGTGATTTTTGTTGTGTTTTTGTCTTGTGGGGTTGCAGGACTGCTTTGATCTTCCGCCAGATTATTTCCAACAATTACCGCGTGATCTTCGATTAGATGTGAGTTGAATTTGTGATTTTCTTTTTTAACGTACTTTAGTTGTCTTTTCTGTTTGTTAGATGTTGTTTTATTGGTCAATTGAGAGAATTTGTGTTGGTGTTATGTTTGTGTTTGTAGTTAAATGATGCAGCTTTTGATCTTTCGAATGGACCAGTTCTTGATGAGGTTAGTTGTTTTGTTTTCACACATTTTCTTTTTAAATATAAATGAGTAAGTACAGTATGCCATATGGCAGGACTCCAATCTACTAGGCCATTGAGCTCAAAGTATCTTTATGAAAACCATTAGGGGTGCATAGTCAAACTTCCATGGTTATGTTTAGGATGATCTGGTATGCTGGGATAGAGTGCTAATATTAGTAGAGTGTAAAAGTTCATAGGTTGCCTGGTGTGATTTGTATAATGTATTTGACTTTCGTAGTTCCTATCATTTTTTTTCTACCAGTTGTTGCAATAAGAACTGCAGGTGTATATCACCATTTTGCTGTCACCTAATTCTCATTTCAGGCGTCCTCAATGTTTGCCTATGTTTGTAATGTTGTTGACTACAATGAAAAGAACTTTTCGCTGAAACTACTTTTGGATGTAACTTTTTAGTGCGGTAAAGAGCTGGGAGAACTCTTGTTAAATCTCTCTAGAGCATGGGAGCTGGGTGACACATCTACTTCCCAAGCTTTAGCGAGCAATTTGCCTATGCTGGAGAGCTCTTTAACAAACAATGCTAAATCAGGCAAGAATAGGAGCATTCATCACTGACATTGGTTGCATGGTTTGGAGTTGTTTTCAGAATCTGAAGCTTGTACTTCATTTTATGCTTGTTTAGCATTTGGCAAACGTTTGGTATCTGCTGGAAGGAGGTTCCAATCCATGGGACAGTGTGGTCAGGGTGAGCTGCAGAAGGTACTTCATCGAACTTTAAAGCTCATCTTGTGCTTTCATTACTGTTATCATATTATTACTACACAAAATGTATATTGAAAATCCTTTTGTTGTGGATACAGTATGTGGGATAAAAATCAACTGCCATATTAACTGCACTATTTTTTACTTAGTCCGAATGGACTTAGATACTTTCACTTGGTAAATTGCTTGTCTAACTTCAATCTTTTGCTCCATCTGGAGTCCCTTGATGAAAGAAAAATAGTAATATTCTAGTTGCTGTTGGAAATCTTTGTTAAAATAACTAGGCATTGGTTTATGTCAATTGTAGTATACCACATATCAGATGTATTATCTATACTTTGCAAGCTCATCAACAGTGTCCTTCCTTTCTACATGTGACGTTAGTTACACTGGAGATTGTGTTTCTGGAGCAAGGCAATTGTTTTAATACCACTCAAACATTGTAGATTGCACAAACAATGATTACAACGGGAAAGCTTCTTTCTGCAAGTTCAATACCAATGGAAACTGATGAGGAATTGAAGAAAGAAACAAAAGTCTTCAAGGTAGCTGATAACCCCCAGTTTATTGAGATGTTACCGATAACCCCCAGTTTATTGAGATGTTACCTCAAAGAGATGGAGTACACATGAATAATATAATTTGCAATTTTAATCCCATTGCAGTTTGGAGAACTACAGGTTGAAATAACACCACAGAAAGCTAATATTGGGGCTGTCATTGGACTTATATTTGGGTAAATATTCCATATAAATTGTCATTTCCATCTTTCAACATTGTATTTTACAACAGAGAGGAGAAACATTTTTTAAATATCCAATTTTGAAATGTAGGATTGTTTCATGGGAACTAGCTCAAGGCATCCAAAGCATTCCAGAAAGTTCATTGGAGTATGCAAACGACAATGCTTTACTTCTGGCTAAGGTGCTGGAAAAATGCACAATGGATTTTAATTCCCTCTGTTCCTCTTAGAACCTATTAATAATCAAGGCGTGCTAAAACCTGAAATTTTCTGGATGCAGTCTCTAAGAGGAGCTCTACTTGCCCTTTGCTACTCATCAGCCTTTCTGTCTGCTTGTACCACTGTGGCACTTTTCTTACTTGCAAGACAACTCAAGTCAAAGGAAGATTGACGGTTTTTGGATTATTTTACCTCGCCTTTTAATGTTGTATTGAAGTGGCTAGAAGCCATCAGTTCCACCTAAAGTGATTACATCAAGGTTTTAGTATTTTGTCTAACAATGAAAATACCGAACTGCTCAAGTATGATGTTATAATTGCCTAATCCTTTTTTTATTTTATTTTTTATGACCTACCTTTGGAAACTGTACTAGGTCATGAGTTAAAGAAGTTTTATTGTTTGCTCTTTTCCGTTTGCTCTTGTTATGTAGAAGTTTCAAGGACTTTGTAAACTGTACAGGTTTACAATATAGTTGTACAGCCATTATTTATATGTTCACACCTGCCTTTTATTTTTGTAATTGACACACGCGTTGTGTTCTCTTTCATCATCGGACAATTCTCTCTGGTCTGAATTTCCAGTCAATTTTCTTTTTGTTTTTGGAACTTCATTCCTTCAACTCAAAGTTATGGAGGGACGGATGGTTGGGATGTAGAACTCGTGCAAGGATTTTTTTTATTATTATTCATTTATGGAATTGATCCTTAGTTTTAATTTTTGTTACAGGCCTGAACATTAGCAAGTGAATGACTATTGGTTTGCAGAATAATTTTAATCTCTCAAGTACCAGGTCCTTGCCAGATATTGGCAAGGCCGTGGCACGGTAGTTTTACAAATTAAAGCATTTATGCTCTCTTGAGCTAAACATCAGATCCTGAAATTTCCCCATAATCGAGGCTGAGTGCAGCAAATTCTCCAACTCTATACTTGAGTGTCTGATGGATAAATGAGCATGCATGAGGTCATGTCTGTAAGATAGACAGATGGTTTAGAAATGACAAGTATAATTTTTAAATGTTCCAATTCTCTTTTATCATATTGATTATGAACCTCAATGGCAGTTAAGGAAATTATTACTCTAATAGATGCGGCAATTAGCTGGCTAATGCGTAGAATAATGCATTTGAAGAAAGCCATCCAGGAAAATGACAGGAAATTAATTTGCATAAGTTGAAAGGTATGTATGGGGTAGAATTAAAGAATTATGTTCCGTGAAACTTTAAAAAAATCTTCCCTTTATGACCATAGTGAACATGAATTGATAAGTCCCTGAAATCTACCGGACCCAAAAGATCCATGTTAGTTAACCTAATCTTCTCTTTATGACCATAGTGAACATGCTTAGTTTGCATTATTGTTCTTAATGTATTGACAGAGACAAATAAGAAGCTGCGTGAGTTGCTGACATTTCAAGCCTTAGACTTCATGTGGTTCTTGCTTTTTGTAAATTTATTAAATAGGCTTCAGATTTTGAAGAGACCATTTGCGGGAAGATTTATGGAATAATGTTGTCTCAATCTGACCGGGCATAAACTTGCATCCAGGACATTTCTTGTCAAATTGGCTACTCACAGACTCTTTGGACACCCTGCATTTGTTTATCATGTAAAATTCATATTCTTCAGCTCGCCAAAAGGCATACTGTCACAGGCTGATTAGGTGTAACCTTGAGGTAAGAGTATTTTTAGTGATCTGGAGTTATAGTTGCCAGTTGATTATTTCTGCTATAGTCTTGCTGATCCATTATTAAAAGAGGGAAGGGTTAATCGCTTAATTTATTTTCTTGAGTTGGCCCCAACTTCATTGAGTAGCCATGTACTTTCCTTGCCATTGACCTTGCATTGTTCTGATTTCCATTTGTCAAATATTTCGTTGTCTACTAGCTATGTTTGCAGCTCTTAAATCATTTGTCATCTTATGCTGAACTTGTTGAATATTCATTGAGATCCACTTAGTATTGAGAATCTATCTCAATACATGAAGATATGCTTATTATTCCAACATGTTTTAGCTAGCACTACAGTTTGATCATTTCTGTTTTAAATTCAAAATCCAAAGTGATTAGCACTAAGAGGAAGAAAACCATTCAATTGAAGGACATGACTTCAACATATCCCCGAGATATGTTACATCTTTTAGTTTTGTTTCCCTGTCTTGATAAATGGCCCATCTTATGTAAGCAATTACTTGATATTCTTTAAATCTTCATAAATCATCACATTCTACTATTTTGATTTAGAAAATCAATCTGTATTTAGAATCTTTTAAATGTATGTTGGCTGAAAATATTGTGCGGTATATTTTTAATCATAAGCTTCTTTTCACACAACTACTACTGCATGATGATTTGTATAAGATACACTTTGAGTGTACAGATCATGTATTTAAAACATAATCCATACAGAGAAGAAAAAACTGGAACAGTTATTTTCTGTCGAGAAGAAACAGTGGAAAATCTTCTGCACTCTATCAGGCTGAGATTAGTGATTGGTTGCAGTTTTGTTGTTTCAATGTTATGTTCCAAGTGGATATATGCACTTGAAGATTCATGCAATTAATTCTTGGAAAAATAGCAATTATCCAAACTATAAACTGCTGCATGAAATGCTTTCAAGTACAACCGTTCTAGATCTTGACTCGAATAATTTTAGCCAAAAACCAAAGACAAGATTGTCTCAAGTGCTGACAATTAACAAAACCTTTCCTTGTCTATGCATCATCTCTCACGTCACTGAGGACCACAGTAACTTGATCGATTTGCTGCTGTCTCACAAAATATATAAGCTTTTAAAAATCCTTGACAATAAATAAACAGATTAACTACTACAAACAATTCAATAAATTAAGGTACTAATAGTACCTGCTGTCCACTACGTCCATGAATCTCCTCCAAATCTGAAGTACTTGATTGTTTCTCACATTTTTTTCATTAGAATCTTTATCCTTATCTTTTTTTTTTACTCGGAACAAAAATGAATCTTAAAATCATCTAAGTTTCCTCTAATAAGAGAAATGCGTTATCCCCTAATGAGAAGTTAAAGCTTCAACCAAAACTCAAAAGAAATTATAGGAGATGTTAAGTCCTTTAGACTTAGATATAGAGTGGAAGAAGATGTCGTATTAACAGTTTCTTCTAATAAGGAGGAGAGAAGATTCTCTTATAGGAGTGCATCTTTTATCCTCGTCAAAGATACGTAAGAGAGACCAAGCAGCTTGTAGCTCAGTGGCGTAAGGTGTTGCTCGTCTTCTTTCGAACTTTGGTTCGAGTTCCAGTGGAAGTGGGGTTGGCGAGTGGTGTCCTTCCTTATTCTGCTGGCTCCTTGCTGTGTGGTACGCCTGTCACCCCCGCGGTGCCTAACCTGTTCACTGAGGCTTGCAGGATGTCCAGTGGACCGTAGGATTAGTCGTGGTGCGCGTAAGCTGGCCCGGACACCCACGTTAATAAAAAAAAAAGATACGTAAGAGAGAGAGATGTTACATCATATTTTTTAAGGATAATGTCTATCAATATATGTGTTGCAGATGTGAAACTCGTTACTCATTACCAACCTAATGAGTACATGGACATAGTATCTCACCTTGATGAGCGCTTCAGCCAACTGACTCTAGGCACCTTTGTATCTACATGCACATAATGTGATGCTTCTTTCTTTGCTAAAGATTTACAAGGGATGTGTTTAAGTACTATTAGTGGGTTTGGGTCACTTGCATCTAAATGAGTGACCAATTATGTTCACTTTAAAAAATGATTTTTTGAGCATTTATTTTTATCATATTATTAAATAAAAAATTATTTCAAAAAAAATAATTATTGAGAATCATGCTTTATAGTTTATTTTGATTTATTTTTTATGGAGTCATCGTAGTGTTAAAAAAATAACTCCATATTGATTTGATGCTTGGTTTTGCAGGCATGTTTTTTTTATTGTATAATTAAATAAAATTAATTAAAAAACATGAAGTTATTAAACTCAATAAAATTTGTGATTCAAGTTATGAATTTGACCGGTTAATTTAAGTTAATTTAAGTTAATATAATATCTCATCGTCTCTATTTTTTTTACAAAAAGATGATGTCTTAAAGAGTTTTTTCATAATCTATCAAGACAACTAAATCACGCAAAACTATATACTTTAATTTGAAACTCAAGCTATATAAAAAGTACGATAATGAGGTTTTGAGGTTTTTAGTTTGACTTCTTCAATTAGATTTAATAATATTGTAAAAAAAATTATTTAAAGTATTATTTTTTTACTTTTAAAATCTTTTTGGTCCCATTGCAGTGTAGCGCTGGAAATTATCTAGTTACAAAACTATTAAAAAACAAACTAGACTAATTTATTTGGAAAGAAAATAAAAATAAAGAAAAAAAATAGTGGTGTAAACTTGATTAAAGAGTAATTACATTCTTAGCTAAATTTAATACACTGTCCATAGTTTTTGTTGTCCTCGATTCAGCGAGGTCATCTGACCCCAAATTCCAAATCAACCATGGATATGCCCCTGTATATATCCTATGACATTTACCTAGTTCATATCTTTGTATGAACCTCACAATTTACACTAACCTCTTTGCTCTCTGTATATATGTTCTCATACCCAAGCCTCCTCTCTTCCATAACCTTTTGGCTCCTCTCTCTCTCCCTCCCCCCCCCCTCTTCCAACATGGCCTGCTCAGCCTCAGACCTAGCACCTCTCCTCTCCACCACTGTGAACTCCACAGAAGCTGCCACGTACTTATGCTCCCAGTTCAGCAGCATAGCCAACCAGCTCTCAGACACAACCTATGCAGTCAACAACACTTATCTCCTTTTCTCTGCCTACCTGGTCTTTGCTATGCAACTTGGCTTTGCCATGCTTTGTGCTGGCTCTGTGAGGGCCAAGAACACCATGAACATAATGCTCACTAATGTTCTTGATGCTGCTGCCGGTGGCCTGTCTTACTATCTCTTTGGCTATGCTTTTTCCTTCGGCTCCCCTAGCAATGGTTTCATTGGCCGCCATTTCTTTGGTTTGAGAGAGTTTCCTTCTTCTCAAGCCGACTATAGTTTCTTCCTTTATCAATGGGCTTTTGCTATAGCTGCTGCTGGCATCACTAGCGGCTCCATCGCTGAGAGGACCCAATTCGTTGCTTACCTCATATACTCCTCCTTTTTAACTGGCTTTGTTTACCCGGTTGTTTCCCATTGGTTTTGGTCCGGTGATGGTTGGGCCAGTCCGGTTAAATCTGATAATAATCTCCTATTCGGTTCGGGTGCTATTGACTTTGCCGGTTCAGGTGTGGTTCACATGGTTGGAGGAATAGCTGGTTTCTGGGGTGCTCTCATCGAAGGCCCACGTATTGGCCGGTTTGACAGGAGCGGTCGGTCCGTGGCATTACGCGGTCATAGCGCTTCACTCGTGGTGCTTGGTTCGTTTTTGCTGTGGTTCGGGTGGTACGGGTTCAACCCCGGTTCGTTTTTGACAATTCTGAAGAGTTATGGTGATAGTGGCGGGTATTACGGCCAGTGGAGCGCTGTAGGAAGGACAGCTGTCACTACAACACTGGCCGGGTGCACAGCAGCCCTTACTACCTTGTTTGGCAAAAGACTATTAGTTGGCCATTGGAATGTCCTTGATGTTTGCAATGGTTTATTGGGAGGTTTTGCTGCAATCACCGCAGGGTGTTCAGTGGTAGAACCATGGGCCGCAATCATCTGTGGCTTTGTTGCATCTTGGGTTTTAATTGTGTGTAATAAGCTGGCAGAGAAATTAAAGTATGACGACCCGTTAGAGGCGGCCCAATTGCATGGCGGGTGTGGCACGTGGGGGTTGCTGTTCACCGGGTTGTTCGCGAAGGAGGCGTTTGTGAATGAGGTGTATCCAAACAAGGCGGGGCGGCCATACGGGCTATTAATGGGTGGTGGTAGGAAGCTTTTGGCAGCCCAGATTCTCCAGATCCTGGTGATATCAGGGTGGGTCACGATGACAATGGGGCCATTGTTCTACGGGCTAAAGAAGCTGAATTTATTAAGGATCTCAAGTGAGGATGAGATGGCAGGCATGGATCTGACAAGGCATGGTGGGTTTGCCTATATATACCATGATGATGATGATGATCAATCAGGGAAGACGATGAGAAGAGTTGAGCCTGCTGGTGAAAACACACCTCGTCGAAACTTATCACCCATTAGCACGTGACTACAATTTAGGTATTACAGTTGCAATTTCCAGAAAGAAGAATTCATCTTGATATAATAGAAGGGAGTGTTCGGGTGAATTAGAAAAAATAATTGGACTGCCCATAGGAGTGATGTGAATGGGTGGTGACATTAGAGTGCTGTTGCTGATTTCCATTGAAAGAGAAGGTGAGGAGTTTCACCATATTTTTCATTTTAAAAAATATATTAAAATAATATTTCTTTTATTTTTTAAAAATATTTTTGACATTATCCTACCAAAATAATATAAAAATATATTAATTAAAAATAAAATATTTTTTTTAATTTTTTTTAAAATTTTAGAAACACAATACCAAACACCATATACATGATACATAATTATTTTAAAAAATTAAATCTTTAACTCTAGATTCTTAGCATAAAACTTAATATCAAAATTAATTTAAATTAAAATTTAACTTATATCAAATTTTGAATCAACTTATTATATTATACCGGATTCAATAACTTTATTATAAGATATATACGTATTATTCATGTTTGTCAATTAATCAACACATTTGTTGTCTTCTCTAGGAATATAATGGTGAATGGACTTGTCAATCTTTAAATGATCCCAAATTATTTCATTTTGTTGACCAAAAATCCAATTTAATGTTAATCAAATATAAAAAAAAAACTGATTACACAACATATAAGATATAGATACTGATTTATGTCAGATTAATTTATTTTAAACATGTCTATATAAATTATATAATTTTTGTGTCTATAGATTTCTAGAAATGGAAGCAATTTCTAATAGCAATGACTATAAAGAAAAGAAATTCCCAAACACAAGATTTGAGTCATAAAAAAGTTCTCCTCTCTCAATATATATATTTATGTTGAACGAAAATTGCCAAGTAAAAAAAAAAAGAAAAAAAAGAGAGAGGCTGTATTTTCCCCCTCACTATCAATTTTGTTCCTCTTATATTGTATTTTTTTGTAAAAAAAAAACTATTTTTTATTTTAAAAAACATGACATCAATTCAAAATTGGAATGTTGTGTTAACATCATAAAAAATAATTAAAAACAAATTATTAATTATAATCCCTAATAAATATAATATTTAAAAGTAAAATTAAAAAAAGGGCTAGACACATAAGCAGGAAAAAAATCATCGGATAAAAAAAAAACAATGTTACTATTATATAATCCACAAGTGTTTTTTACTCGTATTCTCACGGTGCACTTTTTAGATTTTTGCTAATAATTAAAGCTCAATATTTTTATGGACCGGGGTCCAATTGGCCAGGCTCCGCAGTAAGGTTGTCTTCCGCAGCCCTGGCTCCTCAGGCTCCCTTGATAAATAATACAGTTATATTAAAAAAGATAAATAATACAGTTCAATTATCATCTCGTGAAATACAGAAGAATAAAATTAGATAAAAATAGATATTAAAAAACCATGTTGAGTTAACTCAAGTTAATATAATAAATTTATAACACTGATAATTTTATTAAATACTCAACTAACATTATACGATCAAAATAACTCGATAAAAATAAAAAAAAAATCACAAAGATTTTTTTTTAAAATCAATATCAATCCATGTTTAATTTTTCAAACTAATGATCTAAATCATGAAACTGTTAAAGCATGATATATAGAAAAACCATAAAAACTCAATTTATAATCAATTGAATATTAAAGGATGGAATTAAAGAAAAAAATCAATTAAATAAAAAGATTAAAACATAAAATAATAATGATCAAAATTGAAATACAAAAGGTATTTTATTTTTAATTGAATGGTAAAATTAAAAAGAAAAATAATTTCACAAAAGAATAAAAAGATTGTTTGAAAAATAAATTTTTTTCCCCTCAACTATATTTGGTTATGAGCCTAAACCTTTTTAATAAATTGAATGTTAAATGAAAAAATTAAAATAAAATTAGATGAGAACCTTAAAAAAATACTGAAGTCATATTAACTTTCAAAACTTATGATCTTAATTATGAGCCTGAACCTTCTTAATAAATCAAATATTAAAGAAAAAAATTTAAAAAAAATTAAATGAGGACCTTAAAAAATATCAAAATCAATTCGCGTTAATCTTCGAAACACATGACTTTAGTCATAAACCCAAAACTAACTCCATATAAGGTAAAACCTAAAAAATAATGAAGAAAAATTCTAAATCAATAAAATATTAATGAATGAATTTTTAAAAAACACAATAAGAAAAGGATCCAAACAAAAGAAATAAAAATTAAAAATACTAGGAACTAAATATCATATAAAAATAATTTAAAATCAAATATTAAGAGATGAAGTTAAAAAAATAATTAGAAAAAGAATAAAACAAACAAACAATAATCAAAAGAATAAGGATTAAATTTAATATAAAAATTAAATGAAACTCAAATGACGAGAGATGAAATTAAAGAAAAAAATTGATTAAAAACCAATAAATAACAATAAAAAAATAAGAATCAAATTGAAAAAAAAATTAAAAAAAAATGGTACGAGGTTTTCAACTTCATCGTAAAAAGTAAGATGACACATCAAACATCACTTAAATAACTGGGGTATCATCTACTCGCTAATATATGTGTGCGTCATCTACTTTTTATTTTTAAATAATATTTATAATTATCAAAAGTTAACTTAATAATTATAAAAATTCCAATTTTATATAATAAAAAAAGCTCCTTAATAAAAATTTAAAAATATTTACTTTTACATTTGGCTTTAAAAATGTAAAATAATAGAATTACCCCTAATTAATCTTTTAAAAAATCTTGCTTTTAAAGTTAATAAAGTTTCTACACTGTACATTTAAAAAATTAAAAAACTAAATTATTTATGAACAATCTCATAATAACTACTGCTAACAAATATTGTTTACTAATTATTATATTATTATAATAAATAATATTCTTTGTTTATCTCTGTCAATGATTTTTCCATGTCTTTCAGTTTTTTTTAAAAAAAATATTTAGATGTAAGGGACACAAGTTATTTGATGGTTGCTACCTTATTATTTATATTTTTTTTCTTTTTATTCACTCGTGGGGTATTTTTAGTTTCCAATACTCTCCTCTTTACACACAATTGTTGCACTTTTTTTTTAGTTGAGAAATTATATGGTATTTAAGAAGTAATTAATATCTTATTATTTATACCTTGAAATCCATCTTTGAAGAAAAAAATAGATATAAATAAGAAAAGAAATTCTAAATATTAATAAAAAAATAAAACTCAAAATAAATAAATTATAAGCATATCTTCCTTTAGAACTCCTCTCTCTATTTGCAACTAATACCTCAAAGTAGGCCTCACGATGCAACTAATACCCGACTACCATGTTGAGATTTATTGGGATGGCGTGCTTAGAATTTTGTTAAGCTTGTAGAAGTGTTGGGCTCCTCGTAGATAAGCCTTTGTTGATTATAAACAAATCTCTTGACGTTCATTTTTGCTCTAAGAACAGTTCAATCAGATGCTCTAGTATTTGCAAGCTGCTGCTGCTGCTTCTTCTTCTTCTTTCACTCTTGGTGTCTAATACTAGTTGCTTTTAGAACTCCATTTTTGTTGTTAATCAGAGTGACAAGACATCAAGCATTCTAAACCATTCTACAGAAGATCATGCAATCCTTGTAAAGAAATATCCGATGACAAGTAGATGCTTCTGAAAGCATGAAAAAAATTGATATATACACGGAGATGCATGCTTTCTCCATCATATAAAGCTATATATTATTTTACAGACATGAATGAATGTCAATCCTACACATGTCCCAAGTGTATTCCCTCTCTTTCCCAAATCTCTGGCACTTAAATCGTTCCTCTTTTGCTAATTTTACCAACAATATGTGATCACCCAACGATATTCTATAAGAGGAGAAGACCGAAGCAATGTCCTCATTTCTTCCTTACCAGTTCCATCAACACCAAATTAAGGTCTAGATTCCCACTTTCATTTTAGCCCTTTCTCAAGAATTTAACCCTGATTTTTGTTACAAGATGAGATTTCATAATTCCTCTAAAAATCCTCATCATCATCCCCCCATTCTATTACTGATCTTGTACGCGTTGTTCTTAACTTCAAACATCCCATTTGCTTCACCCGAAATCAAAGACACATATGTTTTTGATGATTCTCGTCCCATTATCATGTTTGAGCAATTTGGTTTCACAGAAGGTGGTCAGGTAGCCATTTCCATAAAAGACGTCTCTTGGAAATCAAGAAGTCGAAAGGCAGAACTTAACCCTTCTTCCATGGGATTTTTCCTGGCTAGAGACTCTTCCTTCTCAACAATATTCATGAATGACTCACTGAAAAGTAAAGATGAAAGCTTTTGTGTTCTGTCTAGCCGGTATGTAAAGCTCTTGTTCAATTTCAATGACCTTAGCATGAATGCATCAGCTTATAATGGCTCTGCATCTATTGATGAGGCTGATGAATATAGCTTGGTATTTGGGAATTGCCAGCCAGAACTTGAAGTGTCAATGCATGTACATACCGAGATGTGTAACTTACAAGATGGTGCAAAAAATTACCTTCCTATAGGACAAACCTTTCTGCCAAAAATTTTTCTCTCCATGTTTCTCATTTATACTTGCTTTTTTGGCATATGGAGTTTTGTTTGCTTCAAACAAAGACCAACAATTGACATGATCCACCTAATAATGGGGGCGTTGCTTTTTGTCAAGGCACTTAAAATGATATGTGCGTCTGAGGACAAAATGTACGTGAGCAAAACTGGTACTCCTCATGGCTGGGATGTAGCGTTCTATATTTTTGGATTCCTCAAGGGCATAATGTTATTCACTGTGATCATACTTATAGGCACTGGCTGGTCATTCTTGAAACCATACCTTCAAGAACGCGAAAAGAATGTTTTGATGATAGTAATTCCCTTGCAAGTTCTTGAAAACATAGCTTATGTTGTTATCAGTGAAACTGGGCCAGCAACTAAGGATTGGTGGACCTGGAACCAAATCTTCTTGTTGATCGATGTCATATGCTGTTGCGCTGTGTTTTTCCCGATCGTTTGGTCGATTCGGAATCTGAAAGAGGCATCAAAATCGGATGGAAAGGCTGCTCGGAACCTACAAAAGTTAACCCTTTTCAAGAATTTCTACATTTGTCTGGTGATGTATTTGTATTTTACTAGAGCTGTCGTTTCTTCTATGGAGGGTATTTTGGATTATAGATATGAAGGGTTTACGTATGTTCTTTCTGAAGGTGCAAGCCTGGCTTTCTATGTGTTCATATTCTACAATTTTCAGCCCACGGAAAGGAACCCATACTTGGTGATTGATGAAGAGGAAGAGCTTGCTGCAGAACAAATATTGCAAGATGATGCTCCTTTGAACTATAAGGTATTGTTTGGTTAAATGGAAGAGATGAAGACAATAGAATCAGAGAAAAGAGAACATATTTCCATGATCGTTTTAATTGTACACAAATTTTGGAATATTGCACAAAAAAATTTTAATCATTCAAATGCGTTCACAGAAGTTTCCATATTAATATTTTGAAAATCAGGGTTACAGCTAGGTTGATGGTGTAATTAGAGTACTATACTGTATTTGTTCAACAATAAAAGCCATATATATATATA
>SRLM01000157.1:786793-824781 GCA_015708895.1 Populus ilicifolia | reverse complement strand
ATAAAAAAAATAAACAAATCAAGAAACTGCAAAGAAAGAAAAAAAACAACACTTGAAAGAATGAACATCAATTTGGATAAAAAAAAATGAAATAAGATTATGAGTGCTGAAATTGAAAAAAAAATTCAAAAGACATAAAAATGAACACAAATAGCTGTCTCTTATACACATCTAGATGTGTATAAGAGACAGGTATAAAGTGTGCTGTAGATCAATTATGATGGCACTTTTGTTTCTTGAAGGAGGTACATAATGAGAGTTTCACTCTCAGTTTAATATTATAATAACAGTTATTTAAAAAATATTAAAATAATATTTTTATATTTTAAAAATTATTTTTTATTATAATATATTAAAAAAGTATATTGTGTCGAATATAATCATTTAATGTGCTGGCAGATTATGTAAACTCCACTGTATCAAATCACCAAATAGCTATTTATAATATGTCGATGTATGTTTTTTTTTATAGAAAATACATATATTTTTTATTCAGTTTGGGAAAGAATTTTAATTAAAAGGAATGATTTTTTTATTTTTTTATTAATTTTTTATATATTTTTTATTTTTTAATTTTAGTTTTCTTATTCAGTATTATTAAAATTTTATGGTTTTACTACTTAAAAAATTGTAATAACAATTTGACATGCAAGACTGAAATACATAAAAATTAAAGATTTTGTACGTCTCACATTTTTAGTCTTTGAAGATTCTAAATTATAATAAACATTATTTTGAACTTGTAAAAAATCACTTTTTCTTTATTTTTAATTATGTAATATTTATTTTATTAATTTCTTTTTGAGCTAGAAAGTAAATTTGCAATTTAAATATTAATTATCGAACCCACTTAATCTCTTATTATATTGCAAAGCAATCCGTGCCATGCTCATTGCTTGCCTTAGTAATCAACTTGTTTCTCAACATGTCAAATTCTAAATTCAATAGCTTTTGCAAAAATTTGATGTTCTGCGTGTGCTGTGTAGGGTGTCCAAGCCTAAACCCCCCAAAATAATAATAATAAAATAAAATAAAATTAAGTGTGTGCTTCATGATAAATCATTATGGTACGTACTTGTGTGGGTTTCGAGAGGGGGTGCATAGCGAGAGTCATTTGGCTTTCGAGTCAGCCATCACTAAAGTCATCATTTATCTTATCTTAGGGTTTAGATTAACCCTTAAGCACTGTGCTTTTCATGTTGTGGGGTTAGCATGTCCATATATATTCGTTGAAAAAGTGATTTTAATTAAGCCTTTAAGGTACGATAATTAATTAAACGGTAGGACCAATCCTCAATCGGATCAAGTATTATGCCATGTTTTCCACATCTAAGAGTTCCAATATGTACGTTTGTTTATTTGGAGTATATGACTCATCTTCTCAAATCACTAGTTTTCCTTTTGACTTTGGCGATGGTGGTGACGATGGCTGTGACGGTGAAAGAAAAGAAAAGGAATTCTAGTCTTTTGTGTCCATGTCGATGGCCATCTTCACGACAATTAGGTAGACTTCCAACATCAAGAAGCTAGGACGTGTCTATATATCTATATATATATATATATATATATATTTACGTTTAAGAGTTTTGAGTAATCATGTGTCCATGCACTATAAATTAATATATTTTTTATTTTTATGTTTTAAAAATATTTTTTAAAAATTTAATTTTTTTAGTTTTCTTCAAATTAATTTTTATTTTGATATTTTTTAATTGTTTGATGTGTTAATATAAAAAATTATCTTAATATACAACTATTAGCCTGTTATCATTCTTCTAAACACCCAAACATTAGAAACCCAAAATAGCTTCAAATGTTTGCATTAATCAGAGAAATGAGAGCTGAGCTCTTTTTGCAGGTTAACTTCTATTTGATCCAAAAAGACAGTGCTCTCCATCATCATCTCATGGAAGAAGATGAAAGAACATTAGAATAAAAAAGAAAGAAAGAAGAGAGAACATTGTGCTGTGATGTTCTTCTTAACTTATGTCGAGCCTCCTATGTTTATATTTATTGCCCTTCTTTCCCCATTTCTCTAAAGAAAGGTCAAAATACTTAGCTTGGAAATCAATCACACATTACTCCCAACAAAAAAGATAAAAATAAAATCATTAGACCAAAAAGCAAGGAAGAGGGAGTAGAAAGAGAAGGAAAATCATCAGAATGAAGAACAAAAAAGTAGGTATTCATACGGCATGCATCCTCGCCTTGAAAACTAGTTGTCTGATGGAAAATTTGGAAGGATCTTGGTAGCCATCGAGAGTTTGGCTTGGTTTGGTAGAGACGCCTTTGAAAGCTGATGTGATGAAGTGTATCTGGATTGTTTTTAGTAAGAAGAACTATTGCTTCCATCAAAGACTTGAAAGTCGACAACGTCGGGAAAAAGAAGAAGGGTAGTTTTCACCTTTTTAGAGTCTTCATATTTTTGTTCACTCCTTCCTAATCGTGGTTGAGTCCTGCGCCACGGGTTTCCAAACTTTTCTCAATATATAACAATCATATTCAGTAATAATAACTTCAATTAACATGGGATAATTTGATTATTATGTGATTTGAATTATAAAATTGGGTAACTTTGTAGAAAAACATAAAAAAATAAAAAATAAATCAATTTAAAAAGATATCAAGAAAAAAAACTTGAGTTAATATGGATTAACCTGAATAACACTTCACTCATGATATAAGATTAAAATAATCACACAAAAAAAATATGGAATAAATCATGAAACTTAAAGCCTACTAACCTAATGTATAATGATAAAATTAAAAAAATAATTTGTAAAAATTGAGTAATATTTAAAACTTGTGACTTATATCATGAGATTCCAATTAACCCGAAGACAGACATGAAAAAATAACAAAGTAAAATTCTCAATCATAAAACAATAAGAATTAAATCTAGTAGAAAAACTATATGAAAAAAATAATTAGAGATTAAATTGAAAAACCAAATAAATTTAGAAAATGATAGAAAATTAGCAATCAAAAGAATAATAGTCAAAATCAAATATAAAAATTAAATGAAATAAAAGTCGAGGAACAAAATTTATAAAAAAAATAAACAAATCAAGAAACTGCAAAGAAAGAAAAAAAACAACACTTGAAAGAATGAACATCAATTTGGATAAAAAAAAATGAAATAAGATTATGAGTGCTGAAATTGAAAAAAAAATTCAAAAGACATAAAAATGAACACAAATAGCAATCAAAATAAAAGAACTTAGATTAAAATAAATACAAATTAAAGAACACAATTAAATTTTAAAATGATAAACAAGGATCCTTAAGAAAAGAAAAAAAAAGAGAGGAAAGAGGAAAAAAATCTATCACAAATTAAACCACAAACTCCACACCAATGATTATGCCTCTATATGACATTTTAAGAGACCTGATAGATGGCCACATTTTACAGTGGAAATCCACTTGAAAGGTTTTAGCAACATCCACTTGTTGGATTAGATGTAGCATAGCTTATAATTTTTTATTTTTAATAATATTTATTATTTATCAAAAGATTGATTTATTACTCATATAAATTAAGAATCATGAAAAAAAAATGAGAAAAAGGACAAAAAAAATCCTTGATAACATGTTTTGTTTTTTCTCTTTCAAAAATAATAGGGAAAAGACCATGAAATCCCAACTAGCCAAAATTTTTGTTTGCATTCTAGAGGTAAATTAGTAATGTTAATTGTAAATGTTAATTAAACCCCATGAATAAATTGTATTTCCTTTTATTTTGCTCTTAACTGGCTTGCTTGCACGTTCGAGAGAATAAACAATAATTCACTATAGCAATTCATAGTGAATTAAGTCTTGCTCCATAGTGTTTCTTTAGCATTCATGGACATTATAAGAGGTTTTAATGATTTTTTCTAATGCATATTTTTACGCTAATAAGTATAATTTACAATTTAACCTTTAAATTAGGCTGAAAATTTATCAAAAGATTTCAAAGGCCTTGTTTTATATATGGTTAAAATCTCACAATGATTGGACATCAAGAAGACCTTGTGATAAGGTCTAGAAATTGCTATGCAAGATTTGTATTAGTTTCCTTGTTAATTTATGATTTTTTTTTCTATTTTATTTGAGACTCTTTTATTATTTTTTAAGATTTATTTAGGAAGTTTTTAATTATTATAACTATAGTTATTTATCTTATATTTAGGTTTTGATAGAATTTGATTTCAGATTAATTTATTGTATGCGCGATAAGAAATTCTTAATTTAATTCTTCATTGAACTATTATGACTCATCGAAGAATTAACTAAGTTTTGTAGCATTTTCTATACTTTTCATTTATATCTTTTCATAGGTGTTGAATTAGGATTTGATTTCTATAATCTTGTTGTCCCGATACAGGTTATCATTATATCAAACTCAATCATTAGTCTGAATTTAGATTTCTTAAGAAATATTAATTTAATTGTGGATTTCTGGATATTTATATCCATAAGGTTCGCATCAAACTTTCTCTCCAATACATAAATAGGGGTGAGAGTTCACGTTCTCATAATCTTGATAAAATCAAGTCCACCATGTAACTTCCATAAACTGCTCGATATCAAGATAGATATTAGTTTTATAACACATGTAGGAATGCTAAGTTAGTCCATGAGAATCCCCTTGCATTAATTGTTTAGATCCACAAAGAAACAAGAACTACCTTGTTTTTCCCTTCTTCTTTCTTAGGTAATTGGTGAGAAGTGAGTAATAAATAAGCTAATTGAAATTGAAATATCTCTATATTCCTTTTTGTATGGTATTTAAGATGAGATATATAATTTATAAAGGATAAAATATATGGGGATGGGTAACTTGAAAGTGAAGATTAAATATTTGATATTTGATTTACTAGTTCGGGATTTGAATAAGTGTTTTTTATAAAAGAAGTAAGAATTCTTGTTTAAGATACTTTAGCAATTAAGTCTTGGAATATACTAGATAGGAGATCCATGCTATATTGTGGGTTGAACCAAACTTCTTTTATGCTAAAAACATATATTCAAGTGACGATAATATAAGACAACTCAAGTTAAATTAATTACAACTTGGGCTAATAACCTGCAAAAATAAAAACAAAAGGATGACCTAATAACCTAATATCAAAAATGAAAAAAAAACTTTAAAAAATACAACATCGAAGAAGAAAACTTGAGTTAGTTCAAGGTTACTTGACAAACCAACAACCTATGATATGAGATTGTGATTAAAAAATTTTTTTTTCAAAAAAATGACTCAGTAAAAAAACTAAAGTTCAATAAAAAAAAATATTAAAGAACCTCTAAGCCAATTTCGCTTAATTTTACTAACATGCTCTCAAAATGCTCTCAAAATAACCAAATAGTAAGAGAAGTAAAAATATGACAAAGTTCAAGGGGAAATAACTTAATGCAAAATAACAAAATTAAAAAAGCAAATGTCATAAAAAAGTAAAGGGGAAAAATTTACGTCAACTAGGGTTAACTCGAGTAACCCACCCCACATGAGATTGGGATAAATAAAAAAAATCTCTAAAAGAAAAGCTCAACCAAAAAAGGCCCAAATTAAATTTAAAAAACATTGTGAATGAAAATGCAAGTTAACTTGGGTTTGCTTGACCAACTCGTTCTCGAAATAACAAAACAGAAAGAGAATAGAAAAAATGACAAAGCTTAAAGGTAAATATTTTAATGAAAAATGATGAAATTAAAAAAAATCATAAAACAATTAAGAAAAAAAACCAAATAAATTTGGGTTAACCCTACTAACCCACTACTGATGACATGAGATCTAGATTAAAAAAATTAGACTTAAAAAAAAAACTAATAAAAAAAACCAAAATTAAATGAAAAAATATTGAGCAGGAAAATGCAAGCTAACCGGGGTTAACTTGATTAGCTTGCACTCGAGATAATCCAGCAAAAAGAAAAGTGAAAAAATTACATAGCGTAAAAGCCAATAATTTAACGTCAAAGTATGAAATTGTTAAAAAAAATAAATTACATAAAAAAATAATGGAAAAAAAATCTGAGACAACCATGATTAGCTTAACTAATCTATTACCTAGGATATGAGATTATGATAACTTAAAAAAATAAAAAATAAAAAGTAAAAAGGCTAAAGGCTTGATAATCAAATATCAAATAATGATTTTTTAAAAAAAATCAATTTTTAATATGGGAAGAAACCATGAAAAAATTGAAAAGTTAAATATTGAATTGTAAAATAATTTAAAATTCAAATAATGCAAACAAAATATGGTATAAAAAAATGAAAGAAAATAATCAAGCGCTAAATTAAAAAAAAACTAAGAAAAGGATTTAAAAAGGGTTATTGAAAGAACAACGACAAAAACGAGATAAAAAACTAAATGAAATTAAATGTTAGGGGACAAAATTGAAAAAAAGATAAATAAAAAAATGATCAGAATATAGCAATTAAAAGAATGGAGAAAAATAAATTAAAAAGACAAAGACAATAAAATTAAAAGGGATGAAATTGCAAAAAAAATATATAAAACATATAAATAGAAAAATTACAAGTAGAACGATTAAATAAGATAAAAAATCAAATTGAATAAAATAAACGAGGAAGAAATTGAAAAAAAATCTAGATTTCAAAGAGCATCAAAAGCCAAATAAAGAGTAAATAAAAGGAGGAGGATTAAAATCAATAAGATTACAAATCAGAGGAGATAATTTTATTTTATTTTTTCTAAAAGTTCAGGTGTGTTTTCATAGAAAATGAGAGAGTAAAGAGAGAAGAAAAAAACCTCAACTGCAATTTAATTGAACCTCTTTCGTGAACACGCAACCCCCCATAAAATAAAAGATAATATGCCGCTCCCAACATAGCAATTAGAGTAGGATTTTGGCCGCCGCACGGTACCTCAGTACCACATCAATGATGTAGAGATCATAACGTTTTACGCATGCATTGCTAGCATCTTTAAATTACCAAGCTGCCCTTGCAAAATCTAAAAACAATAACAAAACCAGTTGAAAAAGACCAAACCACCCTTACAAATAGCCTTTGTTTTTTCAAATTGAAAGGTTAATTCCCTTGTCTTCCTGTTTAAAAAGGAAAAGAAAAGGATGTTCATCCATGCATATATTTTTTCTCTCTCTATTTCAAGGACATTACCGTAACTTTATTATTCATCTAAAAAAAGATAAAAGAGCTCTTTTTTTTTTGTTTTTGACCGCAAAATAATCATTATATTATAATAAAAAAAAACATTTTTGAACCATTTTGTTCTTAATTAATCTTGCAATTAAAAAGACATTCCTACCTCTAATTACAGGCTTATTCAATTATTTTTACAAGAGGAAAATTATATTTATACTTATTCCAATCCATAAGTTTTGTGCCCAAAGCTATAATAAAACTAAGCTCGTTTATTTAATTTCTGTCATTTTACACGGTTCGCTACCCAAAAAAAAAACAAAAATGCTTTACACGAAATAAATGCTCCTAGCTAAAAATAAAACACGTATTAAAACTACAAGGAATAACATGGAAAATTACATAATCTATAAAGCTCAGAATATAGTTTTCTCTCCAACCTTCACATGTACTTCGTAGATTTGGGTAGAAAAAATTGACATCCTTGAAATGAAAGCACTGTACATATACATTAGATTACCGTCGATTTAATAGTAAAATTATAATTTTACCATTGACTAAAAAAATTAGATGAAATGGCTTAGGCTAAGTCTTTTCACAAGATTAATTTGTTAATTTTTATTTATTTGTTTTTTTTTCTTATTTTTATTAACAATAAAATTACTATACTAGCTTTAAAAAGTTAAAAATCATAACATTTGGTTTTATAGGAATTTTACTTTTTAATAACAATGTAATTACTTGATTGGCTCTTACCATTTAAATTTTTTAGGTTTGACTTCAGGAGCTCGGTAATAATTTTATAATTTATTTTTTTGTTATTATTATTTATTCATAAGGGCTTTTTAATAGTTGTACAAATAAAAAAAATATATGTTAGTGTGTGTCGAGCATCTATAAGCCACTTCATTGCTTTTAGCTGGTGTGTGCGGTTAACTTTAGTTGTCTTAATCTTGCTTTTACCATATCATTTAATTTATTTTGACATTATTTTTTTCTAGATAATGTGTGTATAGTGGTTGTATTTGTTTTGACATATATTTGTTTTTTTTTTCTCTTTCTTCTTTTTCATTCACCCTGAATTGCATGATGTCCCATGAAAAAATTACACCAGCCCTTCAAATTATTTCCTTTTTAGGGTGTATTTGTTAACCAAAAAGTGGTTTTCAAGAAATCACTTTCTAAACTTTTCTGTATTTGTTTATCATTAGAAGTTGGTCAATGAAAAATATTTTCCGGTTAACGAAAAACACTTTTCGATAAAATTTTTTTTGACTTGATTTCTAGAAATATAAACTTTTATTTTGGACAGAAAACACTTTCTGAAAATTATGAATAATTTAGAAATATCATATTATTTGCTGATTATATCAAATTTAATCCTTAAACTGCTCTCTCTCTCTCTCTATATATATATATATTGTTTTAAATACTTATTTTTTAATTTCATCTCTTAGAATTTATTTTTTTATATTAACTTTGGTCCGTAGTTTTATAATTGTTATTTGCTTTTTTCTTATTATTTTTTAGTTTAAATTTTTTATCTATTAAATTTGGTTTTAATTATTTTGATTGTTACTTTTTTTAAATAATTTAAGAAATGTTAATTATTATTATTTTAATTTCTTTATCTTTCAATTTTTTTATTTTTTATTTGATCTTTATTATTTTGATTATTATTTATTTTATTTGAGATAATTTATAAAATTATATTTTCATTTAAATTTTTTAATTTGTCAGATTTGTTTCTTATTATTGTAATAAACTTGAAAAAAAATAAAACATTAATAAGTTATTTTTCAGCTCATTTTCCATGACATAACCAACTACTAGAAATTGTTTTTCAACTTATTTTTCATTACACTACTAAACATTAAAAAATAATTCACTTTATAAGAATTCACTTTTTAAAAAGAAACTATTTTCTAGTAAACAAACGAGGTTAGATTTAATTCATCTTCTCTTAGTTGTAATTTTTAAATTTAAAAAATTATTTCAATTTGAAGATTATTTTCAATTTCATTATTCTTTAATTCTTTTTTTTTATCTCTTAGATTTGGTCCTATTGTTTTGATTTCTATTTTTTTTTATTTTAAGTTATTTTTAAAATTGATTTTTTTTGCATTTTCATCATCCTTCATTTTTTTTCCTACCAGGTTTAATCCTCATTCTATTAATTGTTAATTTTATGTTTTGACAAGTATCTTAGATTGATTTGTTTTTAATTTTATCATTTAATATTAAATTGATTGAGGATTGACCTTCTTGATTAAGTCTGGGTTTGAGATTTCATGGGTTGTGATATTTTTCTTTACAATTTCATTCTTAAACATTAAATTAGTTAAAATTGATTTTCTTTACAATTGATATTTTTCATGGGTTGTGAGATTTCACGAGTTGAAATTTTAAAATATTAACTCAAATTTAGGAGATTCACTCATGTTTTCTTTGTTTTTATGCTATTAAATTGGGTTTACCTCTTTTATACTATTAAATTAACTTATCTTTTACCTCTCTTATATTATTTTGAAATATTATCCTACCATTGCCTTAACAATTTTCTTCTTGCCTCTAAAAAACGTTTCCTCAGCCTACATGATACAACTAAAAAATTGATATTTTTTTCCATGTATAAAAGTGTTAAAGTAATAAATAACCCAATAAAATCAGGGTTAAACCACAAATATGTTAATTATATAAATTCTAAACAACAACAACAACAACAACAATAGAAAAAGAAGAAGAAGTAAATGATAATTTTAAGATAGAAGATTAATATGAGGATTAAACAATAATAACAACAAACATCAAGGTTAGAGTATCCATTAATGATATTTCAAATAAGTATAGTGTAAACTCTTATTATTTAATTGAAAACCACATATAATGGAGGTTACAATTGGATTATAAATTGTTAATATAATTATATTAATTATCTTATTTGAATAATGATAATACTTGTAAATATTATCAAGCATTTATAATTATAACTTATGTTAATAACAAATCAAGTTCCTTTCATAGCACATGTGTAGGTTATACCATTCGATTGAACTATAAAAGTGCCAAGTATTTGTTGTGCCAAGTGTTGTACAACATAAATCTAGATTAATTATTTAATAAGCAAAGTATTAAAAGTGAATAATATAATAAATACAAAACATATTAGTATCAAATATTAAAGTCCATGAAGAGTTTATACTATATTTATTCTTACACCATTAATATAACCTTTTCATCTTAACACAATAAACTTAGTTAAATATAATAAAAGAGAGAAACATAAATAAACAAGATAAGAAGATAAATAAAATAAAAGTTAACTAAATAAAAAAATGAAATAAAAGGCATAAACAAGATATTAATGAAAGCAAAAATTAAGCATTACAAGAAAACAAAGAGAGAAGGTAAGAGCATGATCTTGATCTGGAAACCAAGATGTCTGAATGCATAATAAATGCTTTATTTTATGGGCTAAAATTTTAAACTATTAATTTGATGACTAATTGTTGAGTGGGTGACCATAACTTGACTTTATGACAATCCTTATCTTCTTATCTGAATAAAATATCATTGACAACGTCAAAATTTGAATTAGACTTTTATATGAAATTCTAGACAATTATCTTAGTTTTTCAAGAAAAAAAATTGAAGTCATTTGGACTTCTAAAACTCGAGATATAGGTTGAACACTGAATAGTGTTTGAGTTGCAAGATAGATCCAGACTTTTACGTTGTTGCTAAGATTTGAACTTTTAAACAGTAAAATTAAGTCTTGACTTCCCATAAAAGTTTTAGGTCTATATTTTAGCTTTTCATTCATACAAAGTAAACCTAAATCTGAGATATATAGCTCTAGATATGATCTAATTACCAAATAGTATTTTAGTTTGAACTACACTAGTATATTTTTTTCTAAATTTGACCGTCTCTTTGTCCTTTCAATATCAATACCTCAACTCATTAATCAATCATTTTATCTATGTGATAAACTTGCATTGAGAATAAACATTTATCATAAATTAAAGGTACTTTATAGTATCATAATTGTTATTATAAAACATGTTTTAGTTAAAAAATTATTAATATTTCAAGTGCAAAATAATAATATAAAATCTTGATAAAAATACGCTTTTAAGTACTAATCGCTACACTGTTGTATCGCCTATCGATGTAGGTTTACTAACATTATTTTTTTTTATTTTTTTAATTCTATATTTTTATTTGCTTTTGACCTTTAATATTTGGTTCATTATAATTAAATTTTTTAATTTATTTTTAGCATGTGTTCCATAGTTTCATCACTATTTCATATTTTATATTACAAGTTTCATAAGTTACCCATGAGAGATTTAGATCAATTGGGCATGTCAACATTTTAATATTATTTTTAATTTTTTTTTATCTAATATATAAACAATTAAGTATTTTAAAAGTATTATACATTAAATTTTTTTTACTTCCTAACATTTTTACAAATTTCTTAAGGTTAAAAAAAAACCATTGCGTTGCATATCATGAGTTAAAAAACTAATATTCACATAGGACGCATTAAATTTGGCATTAACTTCTTGAAATGTGCTCAAAATCTATCCAAAATTTTCCACCACCCCGTAACCTGTTAGAACACCAAATGAAACCCGCCCGCCCCTCTTTTGCTACCATCATCACCAACATCCCACCACCACCACCACCAAAGTCCACCATCCATTATCAAAATTAGAAAAATTCACCCAAGATCATAAAACACACCCACACGACTGCCTCGTCCTCCTTCCCCTTGGGTCCCTTTTCACACACAAAACATACCCATATTGCCACCTCAGACACGCACAAGAACTTTCATCCTTTTCTCTCTCTTTATTTATTTGTTTTTTAATGCGCCCGCCTACTCTTGTTTACTCCAAACCCAATCAAAACCTCTTCATCGCTATATTTCCTCAACTCGCTCCGATCCAACTCAACCACGCTCACCTTACCAACTCGGAGATCTTTCTTTCCTTCAAGAATGGCAATCCCTCCGAGATTGATAGCATCATCATCAACATCTTGCACTACAACATCAACCAACAACTGTAGCATCCACATTGAAGAGGGTCTTGCTAGTAAATTCTGGATCAAGTTTAGGAGAGAATCTGTTTTTTCCATGTACACCCCTTTTATCATCTCTTTGGCTTCTGGCACTCTCAAGATTGATTCTTTTAGGCAATATCTCTCTCAAGATTCTCACTTTCTCAAATCTTTTGCTCATGCGTGAGTACCCTTTTCTCCTTTTCTTGGTTTTTAAGCTATTTTGATTGTTGTCTTTTTTTGGAGATTTTTATTTATGTGATATAGAGATTGAAATATATGTTTTTTTCATTCCTACTCTTATGAGGGTTCTTGGTTGGTTGGTGGAAGAGTGGGGTAATGATTTATAATTTATAGTAAGTATTTCGCTAACTAAGAGACAGAGATTAGTGAGTTTTGGAGATCTTAATGAAAGAGTTTGTTTGAAGTATCAAATAGGGTTTCTTGGTTGGTTAAATAGTGAAGTGAAGAGAAGATGATTTATGGTTAGGTTTAGGTCATTAGGAGGGAGAAGAGAGATTGTTTATTTAGTAATGTGGTTTCTTTTTTATTGTTTCTGCAATTAAGCTATTTGTTTGGTAGCTGAGAAAGTGCGGGAAAAAGGAGAAATTTTGGTTTGATTATGCAGGGATAATGTTATCTTTTGTTGCTTGATTTGGATTCCTGGAATGTTCTTGTTATGGAGTTGTAGAAAGGATGAAAAAGGTAGTGGCTTGTACTAATTTAGATTTGTTATCTGTGAAAGGAAATGAAGCAACTGATTTTTCGATGAAGTGGAATGTGGTTTTTATATGGTTCTGGAATCATATTTGAATGTTTCGGTTTTTGTTTTACGTTCTCTGTGTGTTAATTTTCTTAGCATTTTTATTAGAAAATTTAGCAAAATAAAATGATTGGTGTAATGGGTTTGATTAACGTTGGAGAATTTCTTATAAACCTTACCAAGGAAATGACTCGTGATGATCCTCGCATATAATAGTAAGAACCTAATTTAGATCTTAAGCTCTATTTGGTTGCTGAGAACGGTGGAGGGGAAAAAGCAACCATGTAAAACTAGTTTTCTTTATTTGGAAACACAGCTGCTAATTCCTGCAGTTTTCTAAGTTAATTAGAACTATTGCCATGCTTGATGAATTATATTATTTTTCTGCGGAAACAAGAGCAGCATAAAATATATAAATAAAAGTCCTTCCATCTTTTCTTGTGTCAGTGCTCAGCTACTAATTTGAGGTTTAAATTGTTATTGTTTGGAGAAAAAAGAAAAGAATTACTAGTTACATCACCCGAGGTGAGTTACACAATTGAGTTATGGACACTGCTTTATTTTCCGCTTTCAAGTTTTCATGCACCAATAGAGTTATGCACTTTTTAGGCATTTGATTTTTTTTTTTTATTTGCCATCATTGGATTTAGGTTTGAATTGGCAGAAGAGTGTGCTGATGATGATGAAGCAAAGCTAGCAACCTCTGAGTTGAGGAAGGGTGTCTTAGAGGAGTTAAAGATGCAAAATTCATTCGTTGAGGTTTGATAAAATGCATAAGAAGAACTTTTCCTTTCTACGTACTGTTTGGTTATTTTATTTTGGTTGAGAAAAAAGAAAGGGTTAACAATGTGTTTTTTAACCTTCATTGAACAATTTTTATTACTTTTTCATTTTTCATTTTTTTCAAATTCTCTTCCTCTGGGCTTCTCCTAGTGAAATGCTTTAAGTGTCTTTTCCTTCTGTTGATATCTGAGAACACGTAAGGATCATTTGTTTGCTGCCTTGATCAACCTTGCTTAAAAGAGCTTTCTTGGGGAGGCTGTTTCATTTTTCTCCTTGAGTTCTGACATTCCTGACTTTAATTTGGATATTTTATATCACATTATAAAATAGTTGAATGGGACTTGATTTAGTTGATTTTAAATGAATCTTTTCATGCATGAACTTATTGTTTTTTTCCCATCTTTATACACATGATTGTTGAGCATCAAACGATGTGGAATGAATGGATAATAAATGACTATGCTTATTCGGTATTAAATTTTGTATGTGAGCAGGTTTTATCATGTTTATTGGATGATAGAGCCCCTCAAAAACCAAATTTTGGTGGAAAATATGTTCAAAGCTTTCTAAGCATATTTTAAACCTTGACTCAAAATGGGTAAAAAGGAAAAAAAAAAGAACTATCATAATATGGACTTGGAGTTCTTCGGTTCAATGTTTGTGGTAATTGATCGTTTTCTGTCTAAAACTAACCCGGCAGTCTATTGGAATTGCAGAGAGGATTTTTGACAGTAATTTTATGATTGATGTTGATATGAAACTCCCATTCAAAGTGTAAAATTCTACAATTTTACCATGCAAACAACTGTCAATGATTTAAATCTCGTGAAAAAATTGTGTATGCATGACTGTAGTGAAATCAGGATTTAAGCTGTCAAAATCATAAAATAGGGATCTTATGGGATTTTTGTAGGATTTTAAGCCTGCTGAAATGATTGAGCTTGTTTCTTGTACTGAGGTTTCCTTTTTGTTTTTCTTGTTTTATTTTGTGTTTGATTTCAATCTTGGAGGCTTTGTTGGTATTTGGTACTTTAGTGTGTTTTTTTTTTTAAATTTTTTGGGAGAAGTTGGAATCTTTCTTCATTGTTATTTAATTTATGGGATTTGATACCTTTACTGTGGATTTGATATTTGATATTAATTACTAGGATATTAATTAATTAGATTCTAAATACTTTTTAATGCCTTAACAATTCCCTTTTATTTTCTAGAATGGATATGTTAAACCATCCTTAATTGAAAGGCTCACTAATGTTGAATGCTGAAATTATTTTCTTGATTGTAAAAGTTGATGCAAAAGTATATTTTGATCAACATGCTCAAATTGTATCAATTTTTTCTGGTAGTGTCACCATGAATGATTTATATACGAGTTCTTAAAGACTTTCACATGTTTATTAATTACATGACTTATTACTCCCTAATTCTATTCACATAAGCTTGATTATCCTAAAACAAAATGATTTTTTTTCCTTTTCGATGTGCTTTTCACTCTATAATCAGTTGGATTTCACCTAAAAGAATCTTTTTTTTTGTAATTATTATTTAAAAATATGTTTTTTTTAATGTTTTTTATTTGTATTTGATACTTCTTATGGTTTGTTAAATCGAAAGACTTTATAGGTTCCAATCTTACAATACAATTTTTGAACCCTACAACGATCCTAGTTGAAATCCCAACTTTAATAACCTAGGATGTTGACATTACTGTTGAAATATGAAGGGAATGAAAAATAAACATGGGAACATTCAACAAGCTAGATTGAAATGTGCACAATGGTTGCTTACCTTGTGCTGTGTTTAGATCAAAAACTTATTGTTGGTGGCATATATAAAGTGTCAACGACTGTTATCATGAATGGTATTTCAAAAAATGCTACACTGATAAATCATTATGCTGCTATGAAATGTTGCATAATCCAGCTAGGCAATGCACAGTTTAAAATGGGTTTCTCTGCAAAGTATTCACTTGGATATGGATATACTATTTAATAATTATTCCTGATTATCGAACTCAGTGAAAATGTTGCTCAAATGGTTTCCTAACCTTGTCAAGAAAATGTATTTTTTGGGAGATCAATAAATAAACCTAATTCCATATGTTTTACCCCTTTCTTAGCTATCACTAGAGTATAAAGTGGCATTGTGCCATAATGTTTCATTCCACACCATTAATTGTCATGAGATCTTACAGTTTAGCCATTGATTCTCTAGTCTGGAAAAATGTTTTTTAATGAGAAATATGTGGTTGATTCTATTTATTGGTTGTGGACTTGTGATTTATAGCCAAGAAATTTAAGTGACTATAAGAATTGTTGTTGAATCTATCTTGCTGTAATGTGGTTCTGTCAGCATGCATTTTGTAGCTTTACTTTTGCTTGCTCCTTCCAGGAAGCTCATTTCCATCAGCAGGGTCACGGAGGAGAAAAATTCAACACTGGAATCTTATGGAACACTGTTCTGCTTTAACCCTTGTGTTGTCCATTTGTCATACTAATGCAACTAAAATCATATTATTTGAGTTAATTGTATTAGATATAGCAAGGAGAAATAAAGAGGTTACTGTGCAACTTTTGCAGCAAACTAAAGTGCTGATGAGTTTGATGGAAATGACACCTTACACCTTATCTTAGTCACCATTTCTTGGGTCTTGAAGATTCATCCTCTTAACTCTTCAGAGCTACTATCATAGATCAGCTGTAAAATTTGTTTTAATGTAGAACTCTGTAATTATAAATCAGCTTTACACAGCTATCTAATATTTAATTTATAATCCTGTAAGCATGTGGATTTCTGTGTCTTACATGAAATAGTTCTTTCAGTGCTCTGAATGTTTGAATTATCCAGGAATGGGGTACAGACCCAGGTAAAGAGAGGACTGTCAATTCTGCAACTGTTAAATACACAGATTTCTTGTTGGCTACAGCCTCTGGGAAGGTTGAAGGAGTGAAAGGTCCTGGTAAACTTGCAACTCCATTCGAAAGAACAAAAGTTGCAGCCTATACTCTGGCTGCCATGACACCTTGCATGCGGCTGTATTCATTTCTTGGCAAGGAGCTCCAGGCACTTCTAGATCCAGAGGATGACAGGCACCCTTACAAGAAGTGGATTGACAGTTATTCGTCTGAGAGTTTTCGGGTAATTTACAGTTTTGCCAGTGGTATTTTGCATTGTGTTTTTAATGGCATTGTGTTTTTAATGGCCCACCTGATTACATTTTATTGACTGCAGTCTGAGAGGAAACTGAATTACATAAATGGCCTACTTTACCCCCAACATCTCAATTATTGTACTCTTTGAAATCTAGGCATCAGCTCTGCAAACCGAAGACTTGCTGGATAAACTTAGTGTCTCCTTGACAAGCGAGGAGCTTGACATCATTGAAAAGCTTTATCACCAAGCCATGAAACTTGAAATAGATTTCTTCCTTGCGCAGCCACTTGCTCAGCCAACTGTAGCTCCCCTTACAAAAGGGCATAACCCTGCAGAAGATCGGCTTGTCATATTTTCTGATTTTGATTTGACATGCACTGTTGTTGACTCTTCTGCCATTTTGGCAGAGATTGCAATAGTAACAGCACCAAAATCTGATGTGGTTCAAAGTGAGGCTCAAATTGCTCGGATGTCATCAGCTGATCTGAAAAACACATGGGATCTTCTTTCTGGACAGTACACTGAAGAGTATGAGCAATGTATTGAAAGCATTATGCCATCTAAAAAAGGTATAATTCTTTATGAATATTCTTGCAAGATAGAAGTTGGAATCTGTCAACTTTTTGGGGATGGGAAATGGTCTTTTGCTGAAGATCTTAGTATATTATTAAATCCTCAGTTTTTGACTTTCTGTGTTTTTGCAGTGGAGTTCAACTATGAATCTCTTTGCAAAGCTCTTGAACAGCTTTTAGACTTTGAGAGAAGGGTAAATTCTAGAGTGATTGAGTCTGAAGTTCTTAAGGGTTTGAATCTTGAAGATGTAAAACGAGCTGGTGAACGTTTGATTCTTCAGGATGGCTGCACTAGTTTCTTTCAGAAAATTGTGAATAATAAAAATTTGAACACTAATGTCCATGTGCTCTCATACTGCTGGTGTGGTGATCTCATCAGATCAGCTTTTTCTTCAGGTATGTTCCGGCCAGGTCAGAACCTTGAGTACAGAATTTGGAGGTGTTCCACCCTCGAGTATTTTTTTCATTGAAGTGGCTGCTCTGAAAATTCAAACTGATACATAGCGCTGTAGCATCAAATATGCACACACACATGCATATATGTATATATTTTCCTATCATATTTTACCCTCCATGATAACGCCTAACTTTGGATGTCAAAGTAGTGTGTGATACAGGATAGCTTAATCCTTAGTTGCATGGTCTACATTTCCTCTGTGCAAAATTGGTCAAGTATCTTCCTTTAAAATAGGTTGTTGTGCTGGATTTTGTTTCTTGTTTTCCTATTTTGCAAATCCAACTTTTTAAGGATGTATTTTTACTGGGAGAGATCTGCTCGAGAATGGTGTATTGCAATGAACTTCATTCTTAGGCAACCATGTAGAACAGGAGAGACAGCCTTTGTAACAATCCTTTATTACAATGGTTTATCTTCTTCACTTATGATTTTATGCATTGAAATTATGTTACTATGAAAAAAAATTTGTGCAACAATTAGATCAAATATGCATCTAAAATGTGTGCACAAAATTGTTTAAATGGAACAAAGAATTTGATGGCACTAATCAAACTATAATAGCTGGATACAGAAGTCAGTCCTTGTATATTAGTGATGATTTTACCTAGAAACATCCTCTTTTAAATATGATTTAGATAAAGGTTTGCAACACAACATGTGTGAAAGATTACTGGGTATTGTTACACTTGGTTAGCATAAACTCTCTGTTAAGTTGATGGAAAAGTTGCTCTCATCTAGGAGAGTTGTCTTTCAGAAAACCTTGATTACAATAGATAAACCATCGCTTCTAACTTGATCTCTTGTGCCATACACTTATCTGGGAGTTCATAAATATTATTTTGGAGGCAAACCTGTGGCCAAGCCATGACATACCCTAAGCTGCCAAGGCTTAGCACAGTTACAACATGCCTTTCTGAGGCTTAGCATGGCTCTGATATGTATAGCCATGATTTTCCCACGAGATCTCTTCCTGGATAAAAAGATGCGGGGTAAGCCTCCATAGTTACTTGGTCCCACATTTACATGACACTCATGACTGTTATGCATGCATACAGAGAGACTGATGCAAGACTAATCATGACTTGCTATTAACGACTGAAGCTGCCTCACAGGATCTGTTTCCATCCTGGTTTTGTGTTCTTATCTTCTGATCTCATAGTCCCTTGTATTCCTTGAACTGGAAAAATGTTTTCTTAGGGTCAAAGGCTGCAATTTTTTATTTTTTCATTACAATATTGGGTTTTTGGATGTGGTGATTGGTTCCAAAATTCATTACTAATGCATTTTGGGTGTTGAAACTCTTATTCCCTCCCTCCCTCTCTCTCTTTGCTCCTTTTCTTTTCATTTCTCTTTTTAGATAAAGTGTAGTATGTTTCCCTGTTTCTCTTTAAGACTAATGGATAGTTTGCTCCATACTCAGTCATAGTTTGTTTTGCTGTTGTACAGGGGGTTTGGATGTGAATGTACATGCTAACGAGTTAATTTTCAATGAATCAATCTCCACAGGGGAGATTGTTAAGAAGGTGGAATCTCCCTTGGACAAAGCCCAAGCTTTCAATGATATTTTAAAGAATTACAGCAATGACAGAAAGAACTTGACTGTTTACATTGGAGATTCAATTGGTGACTTGCTTTGTCTACTTAAAGCAGATATTGGTATTGTAGTTGGATCAAGTGCAAGTTTAAGGAAAGTGGGAAGTCAATTTGGTGTTTCTTTTGTGCCATTGTTCCCTGGCTTGGTGAGAAAACAGAAAGAATCTGGCGGAGAAAGCTCTCCTAATTGGAAAGGGCTATCGGGCATACTGTATACAGTCTCTAGTTGGGCTGAAATACATGCCTTCATTTTGGGTTGGTAGAATCATTTTTGTTCGCACACTCCTGCGTGTTAGTTAGGGCAAGTCAAGGAAATATTTGTTACATAATGGAACACCAATACAAGATGATTGGCCAATTTTATTAGGGGCCACAGATCTGCTGCTGTTTTCTTTTTTTTGTTTCTCAACAGGGTCTTCCGTTCAGAAATGCAGTGGATTCTTTTGGGTGGATAATGCTGTGATCTTGGTGTTTAGAATCTCCTGTACTTTTGTTGCCAGCCTCACCAATTCTTTCGTTGCCCATTGTAGTTGGTACTGGTTCTATACCCAAGTTTAATATGATTATTTTTTACAGCTTGTTCATATGGTACCCAAGTCTATACATTGCTGGTATCTTTTGCTTTTCATAGATCATCATTGTTCTGTATTTGGCAAGGGTGCCATTTTTGAGAAGATATCCGCGCAGCTCCTCTCTTTCGACTTTCAAAAGACCATTTTGGTTTACCCCTCTATTCAATGATGAGGCATTTTATATGCATGCCTCGCTTTTTATTGATTCTGTTCTCTTGGCCTGCCAAATTACAATGAGTGCAAGAACTCCTAAAACATGCTGCTTGGCTGTCATTTCATGTTATTTTCCTCAAACAGGTACAGCATTAATCTTGCAATCATTCAATCACATGTGGTGGTGGTTAATGGCGTTGATTCAATGCCTGTCCAAGTGACCACCATCCAGTACTTAACCCTTGAAAACCACAAGACAATAACTAATCCACGCGCTTGGTTCTTGAGTTGCTGTAAACATGTGATTGAATCTATAACTTAGACTTTGTGGCAAGCTGGACGAAATCTAAATGTACATTTCCTTCATTGAAATAAATAAATATAAACTGAATCTCATTTCTGAATCACCAAGGGTTGCCATGGAAAGAGTTAATGCAAACACCACATCATCATCCGTCATCATCATATATTATAAGAGTGAGTGGAGGGCTTTGTTAGAGAATCTTACTTCTGTTACCTCCATAAACTAAAGTAAAATATTAATAGCAAGAAAATAAATATTAAAAAAAAAGAGAGAGTAAAAGGTGATATGAAATAAAATCTACTCACAAATTTATTCCTTTATAATACATAAATAAATACATCGTACTTAGAGATGTGCTTCAACAAAAATTAAGAGAAAGAGAGTCAATTTGACAAACACTTAGAGATATAGATTTCACCAGAAAGCATCCTCTTCTTCGCTTCCAAAAACACTAGTAATCTTTAAATCTCTCTCTCTCTTTTTTTTAAAAAAAAAACCTATTAACACTAAATTGTCTACGTGAAGGATTAAAATTTATTTCTAAAATTAAAATTTATTTCATAAAAAAATTAAAATTAACAAGTTAGGTTGAAGGTTTGTTTGAAATTGTGGTATTAGTGATGGTTAAAAGTATTTTTTTTTTAACATGTATCAAAATAATTTTATTTATTTTTTATATTAACATATTAAAATAATATAAAAATATAAAAAAATTATTCTAAATAAAAAATTCAAAAAATTACATCAAAGTAAATAAAAATTAAAATTAAATTTGAGAGAACAACGAGTACTTCTCTAGTAACTTTTAAGTTTATGAAATGTTTAAGTAGCTTAGCTACTTAGAAAAGATTTTTAAACAACCATTCTAATTATATGTCCCTTAGCTGTATACAATAAGAGGTTAGGTTTCAACAAGAAACTTGAAAAAATAATTTAATGAGAGTAAGTTATTAGTAAAATATATAAATCTTTGTTCGGTGGATGCGGCCGCGAATATATCTATATTTGTGATATTATATGATTGTTTTTGTATTTTAAAAATATTTTTTAAAAAATAAGATTTTTTTATTTTAAATTAGTATTTTTTTATGTTTTAAATTATTTTGATGTATTGATATAAAAATAAATTTTAAATAATAAAAAATTATTATTTTAATATATTTATAAATAAAATATTCTTCGAGAACCAACTACTACCAAATATTCACGCACCGAACGGGCTCTTACAATCGTATCACTGTCACAATCCATTATTAATACAATATTGTGTTAATTACTCTAGTTTAGATCATCATTAGCATTAATAAATCTTTCTTCTAAGTGGGGTTGGTGTTTAATTAAGATTCCTCTGATCAATAAGCTTGCTAAACGTGTTAAAGTATGAATGATTTACGCATTATTAATAGGAGTTTCAAATCCAAAAAATATATTAAAATATGTCTTCCACAGATTCAACTTTTCTGGGTTATGAGTTTTTTTTTCATATTTTTTTTTTTAAATTCAGGTTAAGGTTTTTGTCTTCATGTGTAATTACATTAGATTTTAATAAATGTTGTGGGACACAAATCTCCACATGAACTTCCGACAAGATTACACATGAAAATTATAAAAGATGGGAAAAAAATATAAAGGAAAATCAGATTTAATCAACTATATGTTAAAAAAAATCTATAAAAAAAAACAGAAAATAATCTAGATTATCTCCCTTCACCATAACAATTATAACCCATAACTGAATTTATGAACCAAATTTATTTCAATTTACTCGTATAATTTGAGTGCAGCTATACAAGCAATCACAAATTAAGGTCATGTAACTTACCTTAATTTCGAAGCAAATTTGGATTCTTCAATGGAAATGGTTGCGCATGAAGAATTCATATGCAGCTGCAATGGCTACAAACAAAATAGGAGCATACATGCATGCATATATATATATATATATTATTTGAAGTTCTTAATTATGACCTTTTTTTATTTTTTAAGGAAATTAAACACATGACTTACAAGTAATATTTGATCATTAAAATGGACTGATTCAAGAGGAAGGACACCATAATCAGCAAAGAGATACCAACCAATAAAAGAAATTAATAATTTAAGAAAGTGTACTTTGTGCAATTTATCAATACCTCATTTTATATTTAATAAATTCTTCTGTATTATTATTATTATTATTTACCACAACAGGCAACACATAAGATCATTTGATTGTTTTCTTAATGATTACCAAAATCCTTCTTGGAGCACATTCTCCAATTTTCCGTACTTTTGAGATGTGGAACACCCAGTTTATGCCCACATGAACCACTCAATAGACGCATCAAGACTTTGTTGCATTTCCACTTGGAATCAGACCTGAATTATGCAAAGCTTCCCTCTTAATTTACTACTTAAATTTTAATTATAATCTATGCCATCCAATGAATTCATGGCTGACTTCTCGACTAGATGTAACTTAGTCAGTACCCACTTCTGATTTGCGACAAATTTTTGTAAATAAAATTATGTATTTTAATCTCATTTTAATTTGACAGAGATGGATTCTTGATGACTGGTGTTGCCAGCGGTTTTCTAGGTTAATGAAAAAAAATTATTTATTTTTATTATCTTAATTACTAAGGATTCATGTGGGTTTCTTAATTTTGTAATCTAAGTTACTAATTGACTTATGTATTCTAATGTCATTATAATTTGTGAAGGGACACTTTTTTTTGCCCAAAGTTGACCTCTTCATTTAATTCAAGTTTTTTTTTTTTGCCTCCAGGTCTAGATTAAGAGATGAGTCTACCAAGTTCCTGAATTATCCTCAAGATTGAATCGAGTTTACTAATAATGATTAACTTATGAAAAAACTAATTATATTATCTTGATTGAAGTGTGTTTTGGTAATTTAATAAAGTTTTTTTAAAAAAAAATATTTAAGAATTTAATACAGTTAAGAGTATTATAGATAGTATCTGTGATTTTTATAACAACACACTTAGCATGAGGTAATTTATTTTGTCATTCACTCCTTATTTAAAAAATAGCAATTCATACAATTTAAATAACCAATTTCTAGTATCAAAACACAATTTACATACGAAACACATAACATATGTAATCTTAAATAAAAAATTTAGAGTGACCATTAACACAATATAATATTTTACTAAAAGTTAAATTAAATTAACTATATATTTATTTATAATTCTTATAACATATAACTATATCTAATTATTATTTCATCTCGTGAAAGGGCCTAAAGCACTTTTGAACGAGTCTAGAGTATCATCATAACTTATCTAACTCGAGAATGAGTCTGTAATACCATGTGAATGTGAGGAGAAGCAATAATATTCCAAGTAAGGCAGTCATATAATATTCTTGATAATTCGTTAATAAACATGTTTGACACAAGAAATATAAATTCATAGCTTCCTTCATTATGAATAATATCATTATCAATATTAACAATAATATCATCATGCAAATATAATATTTTTAAATTATTATATATTCTGTCAAATAACATAACACAACATGATTCTAATTTATTAAAATCTTTGGATTAATTAAAGTGCATTAATTATATAAAAAAATTAAATTCAATGAACACCTATATTCATGAAATCTTACTATCATAACAAAATTATCAATAAAATTCATATATTTTATAGCTAATATTAATATTATTATTTTATATGTAATTTAGTATAATTCATAATTTAATCTGAATCAACACTAACTCTTTTATTATATAATTTCACAATCAACAAGAATAATTTTTTTTGATTATTTAACAAAATAACTTACTATCAACTTAAAGTATATATAATTAACATAATCTATAATTTAACCTAGATCAACACTAACATTTTAAACAAATAATTTTATTTAACAATCAACAACAACCTAAAATAATTGAGTATTTAACAAAATAACATAATTATATCTAATTAACAAGTTAAATTACATCTAATTAACCTAACTCTTAATTCGGAACACTAACATTCAATAGAATCGAATTAACACTAGCTGAGAGGAAATGTTCAATATACATTTAAATATGAAATGTACGTTGTGAGAGTGGCTGGTGGTAGCCATTTGTGGCTAGAAAAGTAAGAACTCGTTGTTGTTAAAGAGGAAAAAAAGAGAGCTTGTCGCCGGCAGAGCTAGAGAGAGAAAGATGAGTGTTTTAGTGTTGTTAGAGGTAAGGAGAGAGAGATCCAAGTGGTGGTTAGTGGGGAGGAGCGGTGATTTTGACAAGAGTGAGAGATAGGAGAAGAAAAAAATATATTAAATTTTAAAATTCAAATGAAATTATAGATATTATCTGTTATTTACTTGTCACATGTATTATTATCTATAAGCTATAAATAGCATATATTATCTGCGAACCATGAAAATATTTTAATTTTCTAATTATGTTAACAACTATATTACTTTATTATTTTCTTAACGTGCTAAAAAAAAAACAAAAACACTATTGATTCAAGGTGCCGGCCAATTGTAAATATGTCGGGTTCGGGACTCCATTTCAAGTAGCATCAAAAGCTAGATTTGACATCTGAGATGCAGGACCTGTCTAGGCCTCACATCTAGCCGACAACACTCTAACTAGAGTTCGTTTTTTAAGGTTAGAAAGTAACAAACTCCAAAGGCCACCCTCCCCCTCAAAACCAAACCAATACCCATAATATAAACTTTATGATCTTTGTAATAATAATAATAATAAATTAATCTAAATTAAAACATGGATATCCAATATTCTACCAGATAAAACAAAACAAAAAAAAAACTCACCACAACCCTAATAGAACCAACAGCAAAAACTGAAAACAAATATTAATTAGACATCTCAAAAGTTGCTTTAAACCCTTTTATTTTTTCATAATTTCTGCCTCCTTTTTTGTTCTATAACTTTATTTATGTAACATTTTCTACAATGGTTTTGATTCGGATAAAAGTAAAAAATAAATAAATTAATTAATAAATAAATAAATAGACGTACAGGATCTCGAAACATCTTCTACAATATTTTAAATGGGGGCATAAAATTTTGGAATGGTGTTGAAATTTGATTTTTTTATTTTTTGGGAATTAAATTATGGTTGACCTGAACCGGAGTTTTAAAGAAATCCGGTCAAATCAGGGTCAGAAAGTTTGGACCCAACCAAAGGTATAGTTACAGCTCGATGCCTTAATTTTCAACCTCAAAACCAACCAATACGTGAATTCATGCCATTTCCGTTGAAATTAAATCAATATTAAAATTAAATTAAAAATAAAATAAAAAATACACTAAAGCCAGTCATGGTCTTTGCGATGTAATTCATTTATCATTATTAAACTGATCGGAGTTATAATGACCCATCAAGTTTTTCGGAGCAGTTAAATAATATAAATATAAATGCTTTTAGAAATAAACAAGTAACAGGGTAAGCGAGTTTTATTTATTTTTAAAATTTAAAATAACTTCATTTTTTAAATAAAAAAATTAAAAAAAGTGTTTGGGGTATTTATATTTTTTCAATCATATTTATTTTGTTATAATTTATTTGAATTAATCGCAAATTAGTCTTTTAACGAATATAATATTCATAAAAAAAATATTAATAACACGCGCAATGTATGTGCCAACAAGTGGAGGCCAATGCTCGATCAAGTAGATGCTGCTTGCATCATTTAGCGTTCGTGCATTGATACCAGCTAGCCATGAAATTTATCCGTCATGTTTGTTTATGCGTAAAATGATATGCAGCTCATTGAGTAGCTAGTATAGTGATAATCTTGATGATTCAATAATGAATAAATATTTTTTTTCCTTTTCTTTTCTTTTTTATCTCCTTGAAATCCACACTGCTTCATTCAAAATTCATAGTTGTTCTTATTAACTTATTTGTTTTATCTTTTAATTTTGATCTTTATTCTTTTAATTGATATTTATTTGTTTTGAATTAATTTTTTGATTGGTTTTTATTTTAATTGCATCCTTTATTATTTGATTTTATTTGATTTTTATATCAAATATGGTACTTATTTTTTTTATTGTTATTATTTTATTAATTATTTTCTTGATTGTTTTCCAAATTTTTTTCTTAATATTTTTTTATTTAATTCTCGTTCTCATTTTTATTTTTTTTATTGTTATTTTTTTATCACTTTCTTAGTTTATTTTATTTTTTAATTTTATTCCTTGTTATTTTCTTTCATTAGTTTTTATACCATATTTGATTTTTATTATTTTGATTTCTGTTTTTTTCTTTTTACTATTGAGAATTTTGCTTTATGTTTTTCTTTTTTTATGGAATTATCTCAATCTTATAATTAGAGTCACCGGTTTTAAGGATTAGCCTAATTTAACTTTTTTTTTAGGTTCTTTTTTAAGAAATTACTCTCTTTTTTTTCAATTTCATGAACAACATTAGATTATAGAACCTTAAGCTTTCCAGGTCCTTTTTTTAATGATCCAAGTTATAGGTTAGTTAAGTTAATTTTGATTGACTCGAGTTTCTTTCAATGTTATTTATTTATTTATTTAAATTTGATCCCTTTTCTAAGTATTTAAAAAAAATATTTTTTTATCTCATTCTCATATCGCAAGTTATGGTTTAAGAATAGTGAACTTAAATTGACTCAATTTTTTTTAAATTAATTATTTTTAATTTTATCATTTAACATTAAATTATTAGATTTTGAGTTTTGTTATTTATTTCACCTTTGTTTTGCCGGGGTATTCCAATCTCATATCTTCAATCACATATTAGTTAAAATAATCCGAGTTAATTTAAATTATTATTGTCTAAATATATTTTTTTATATTAAATTTTTTTGATCTAGCTCACTACATAGCCCAACAGGCAAAAATATATAGTTGATTTACTAGAGATTTGATCTATGATTATACTTGTATACTAATTGTGTCTACCTCACTTAATCCAACTTCATTAATTAAGAGTCACCAAACTTGTTAAAAATTAATTGAGTTAATGATGGTTGACATTCTAGCTTCTCATATTCAATTATAAATATTTTTTTCATGATAAAAAAATATTTTTAGATTAACTTAGATGTTAATAAAAGTCAAATTTTATTTTTTTAAATGATCTTAAAATATACATCCCATGTCAATTTAATATATTCTAAAAATTATTTTTTTTTAATATTATTCCAAAATCCTAACTTAAGAGATGGGAATTAGAAGAATCAAACCTTTTAACTCTCAAACTAGGCTTAATTGTTGAGTTCTAAATTGATCTATAATCACTTCTATTTTTTTTTCTTTCTTTATTAACGATGGTTGAGTTTTTTTTTTTATTTTCTTTTCCCTCCATGACCCCACAATTAGATGGTTTACCTAGATTCCCACCATGATATAACTATAGGTTCATTTACTTTATGAGATATTCCATTCACTATAATATTACATCATAGTTGTCCCTCACTCGTACGTGGCCTACATAAAAATTTTTAACCTATATTTTATTTCTTGTATCATCCGCCTTAAACCCAAGAGCCAAGAAACCTCATCACCTTAGCCTTGGTGTATATAATAACTAAGAACTTGATGAAAATGCTGGCATCTTCTTTTCCTTCTCTTTCTTGATCAAATTTCCTTTTCATTTTTTTTTCCATCAGGGTTTATCATTATCGAAGGAGGAGATCATCATGGTAGTTTTGAGGAGGAGGAGGAGATTGTTTGAAGGATTACCTGCTGATAGCAATGGAGTAGCCTTGGAGCCGTGGCCTTAAGATACAAAAGAAGATGATAACCAGAGGGAATGGAACCTCTAGGCAAGTCTAATTCTTGGCTTTGAATTATCCTCTCCCTTTTCGTTTCTTCTTGTTTTTTCCATGTTTGGTTGCCAAGAAAATGGAAGAGAGTACAAATAATAAAACATATATGGAATCTTAACTCCTGATTAGATTCCAATATTTCATTTCTTGAAGTTGTTATGTTACGTCTTTCGGGCGACCAAACAAATTCTCTCCCACTTTCTCAGCGCTTCTGTATCCTTAAACACCGAAAAGGGAACCATTAATTAATCATTTTAGAGCATGAATCTTTACCTTATTTCTTAATCGTTGTTGTCGTACAATATTTAAAATTGCAGGCTTCGCAGCTCAGCTTGGTTTTTGTCGTTCAATCACCCATCTATTACTTTATGTGTTGGCACCTGTTCATCTACTGTTGTTATCAGTAGCTAGCAATAAACCGATTGTCGCAAACGAGTTAGTGAACAGCAGTTAAAACTCCAAACATATACGAGTTAAATAGGTTATGGAAATGCTAGCTAGGGTTCATCACAAGGAACGAAGTTTCAATTAAAGAACTGATGAAGGAACAATAGCACATGATTGATTACTGTAGGTAGACATTATTGGCATGGACCATGTATGTCACCATGTATATGGTGCTTTCAGAATTTAAAATGCCAGACATTAGCTGTCCTTCATGATTGTCACCAGCGTGGAATTACAGGTACAAGGGAAATGCCAAAGCATTTATAGTGACACGATGACATATACACCATGCTATGTAACTTCTGAGGATGTAAGTTGAGATAGTTTTCACTCACAATTTCAGTACTTGTGCTATAATATTTGGTGAGCGTACATGCCACCCATAGCCTAATATTTTTTCCCATCTCCTATCAAGGGAAATGCTCATCTCATTCGGTTGCATCTACATTCATCTTCTCTTATCCTGTCCAGTAAAATTTACTCACCAAACAAACCATAAATCTCACAATCTTGATGGAGATTTAAACTGTGATCCATTCCAAACACAAGTGAGGCAAGCTCTTAGTGCCTGGAAAGCTAGAGTACTGGAGGAGAAGCAGAATTTGTTCCAAATACATGAGCAAGAAGATAATGTAGTAAAATACTCTAAAATATGAGAACTTCCTGAAATTGCAGACGTTAGGTATCAGAAATGCATATTCTCCAAGTTTGTACTATAACTAACAAACAAACAATCTCAGATGTACATGTCCAATCCATGTCCTTCTGAACTAAACTAAGAGGAATTAATCTCAAGATTTACCTTTCAGACTATGATCAGTTTGCTTGTGGTTAGACGAAGTGTTGCTTTTCATCTTTTCACGATCTTAACCTCAAATAATGATGCTCACACAGGTGGTAAGGTAACTTCATATTGAAGATACCCATGTCCCTTCAATGGACCATGCAATATTTGCAGCCAGCTTTCTTTCAATGAAAAAAGTCATATTATAGCGGTACAAACAAAGTTTGTAGCTTTCTGCAACTTTAAAGTTAAATTAACAGGAGTTGTCATTAACTATACAACCTTTAGGATAAGGATGATGATTCAACAAAGTCCCACCTTTCAAAATCTGCTTTTCCTTTTCTTAATCTTTAATTTTTAATTTTTCTGGGCAAGTCGCCATCTGTCTTGATTAGTGGAAAATGACAAGCAAAGTGTAATTCTATATCAATTAGCTCAAGGACTCGAGGAAAAGTAAATATAATCATTAAAATGGTGGGTTAGTTCAACGACAGTTCACTAAAATTGAAGAAGATTCAAACATCAAATAAGCAAACGCAACACTAGAAACCTTCCACTATCAATTAATTACGATCTTGGTTATGCCTTTTCTATAACCTCCTCCATTCTCTAGTGCCAAAGTTAACATCACATCCAGATTCTATGGTGGATTGGCTTGTGGCCATGCCTCTGCAGAATCAAAAAGGCTTCGTATACGTTCAGAAACTGTGGTTGGTTCCAAGGACCCAAAAGGTTTCCCTTTTAAAAGCATGTTACAGAATTTTTCTTATTTTTCACTTTAATTACTTGCTTCGAAAGGCAAATGCATCTGTGCATGTTAAACAGTCCATCGGTGCAGGCATGGCAAGAAACAATAGCAAGCGATGGACTCATGAATGATTGATGGTCTAAGTTCAGAATGTACTATAATTTAATTAATCTGGTTAATTAAAGAAAGTGACTCTAGCACTGCCTTTATATAGTACACAGAATGAAGATAAATCAATTTGAAAATGGGATAACAGAGATGACCCATGGTTACGGTTTAGGGCTCGACCATAAACATAATTATTAGCTGTGGATCTTTTTATAAACATAATTATTTGACTTATTATTAACCATCTATTTTACTTTTAAAGAAAAAGAAACCTATGTAAAAGGATTAATTTAAATAATCACATATTAACAACATAAATGATAGAAGAATACAATAATAATTAAATAGGTTTGGTACTTAAAAACATCCTTAAACCACACAACATCAATTCATAGCAATAATCATAAACACCATCCTAAAATGAAACAAATCTCAATGTCATGGTAAAAGTCAAGCTTTCTTAAAACATAGAACAAGTTACTAATTATTCATAATCAATAACATAATTATAATTTTTCAATACTAAACACATGCGTACAGACAATAATGGTCACAAATTTTGGACCGCTTCAATGAAACACTTTGTAGCATTTTCTTCTTTTTAGAAAAAAAAACCCTTTGACGAGCAAGAGGTAGAATTTCCATGAAATAGAAGAGCTCAGCACGAAGGCAGAGCTACGTGTACATGATTCATAGTCAACAAATTACAAATTTAAGTACATGAAACACTTGGTACTTCTAACATATTATTACCTTGAGAAGGTGAAAAATTCAACCATTTACATCACCAAATTTCATTAGATGGATCATACAAAATTGGGTGTGCGCCTTACTGTCAAGTTCAATCAAACTGTTCCTGAAAGAATATTACAAGACCTGGGAAGAGGAAAATCTCTATACAGTTACAAATCTATTACAGTGTTGAGTATATTACAAATCAAAGGGAACGTACACTTACATCAACATTTTAAGCCACCAGTCAAAATAAGAAACATACATACCTAGCTCGTGCTGTGTCCCGGTCTTCAAAGCCTTTCAAAAATGATCTGATTGCAAGATGTTCTGAAGCATACGTCATGAAAGATGCTAAAACCAGGCCTCCAGCAACCATCAACCCTAACCTGCAAGGAAATCACATACTTGTTAATTTCACTCCCTTCACATGGAGGGCTACAAACTGACATCTCAATATAAAACCTGATACTACAAATTACCTCAAAAATAGAGCAGTAACACCAAAAATACAAGGTAATGAAGGGGCACCAACAGCCAACAAAGCCATCCCTAAACCATAGTACCATGCAGCAACATCACAAGCTGACCCCTGCCGATGACCTGTGGCAGAAACAGGCATTATAAACTAATTTTAAATTAAAAAAGAAAGCACTTAGCATGGATATATAACCAAAGTCTACAAACCTTTTCTAGAATCATAAGCCAAAGATTCAGAATGAGGAGAAAGTGATGCAGCTTGAGTTGCCATCCTCTTTCCCCACAGATAGATCAAGTGGAGAAAGCCTCCAAATAAAAGGAAGAAGATTGTGAATGTCCACTCATACATCAAGAGCAAACCAGTCCAGGGCATCACTTGCCGAGGCACAATTGAAAGACCAAACCCAAGGGCGATCAAAACAGCCATAAAACACATGAAGATGGAAACTCCACCCAAATAGGCTGGAACCTTGGACTGTGCGTCATTGGATAACTGTTTAGCATCACAATAAAAACTGTAACTTGCAACAATCAAGTCAACAAGTAGTGCAGCTACATATGGCCATTTCACTATTGACCATCAAACTTAGAAGAAAGGTGGGAGGGAACTAACTTGATAGGTGGAATTGCCAGCAGATGATGAAGAAATACCAGTGTAAGCAAGTGCTCCATTTGATCTTATTTTGTAATAGAGGCGTCTAATATGATCACATAATGAACCTCTACAGAATGCCCTTGTCTGTACCAATGATTGCATTAGAGATGAAAATAGATCCCCTCAATTATCATTTAAGGAAAACAATTGTAGAACAGCTTACCTGAAGAAAAGATCGGTAGTAACAGAGAAGTACAAGACATAACGGTAACAAGAAAAGAACTTTGACAAGAAGTTCATCTTCTGGATTTTTGCCACCTCCAGTTCCAGGAAGGGACTCATCAAGCTGTTCCCTGACTCTCTGCACCATTACCAGAGTTATTTAATCTGCAATTATTTACACTCCAAGAGTGTGGTTGAAATTGAGTTTTCATAGTCATGGTTTTGAAAAAGCAGCAAGAGAAATACAAGCTTTGCCTGCAAATAAAACAAAATGCCAACTGCCAATATACCCAAGAAATACAAATGGAAAAGCTTGCCCACAAGCAAAACTGAATGCCAACCCCCAAGACACCCACATCCACCAAGAAAATAACCCAGGCCTTCTCCTCGGAAAACATTTTGGTAGGGGGGGGTAGAGAAATAGGTTATGAAGATGATAAAGCTGCAGCTAATTTGATTAGGCAAAGAATTAATACCTGCCAGACATCAACAGGTTTTAAGAGCCAAGATGTCCACCAGTCCCAAGGTTTAAGGGGCCCAAGTGTATAGTGAATAACACGGAGTTCATTCTCATCTACCATCCACTGCATTGAAATATAGAAGTTAACACCATTTAACAATCAAATGACGAGCAAATATAAATTCAACATTACCCAAGAATTATCAATTTATTGTTTTGAACAAAGGGCCCAAGCAATTGAGGATATGGAATGAGAAATTTATCAGAAGCACAGCATACACCACAATCGAATGTGCAAACCATGAACCAAGGACTTTGTAGCTCAATATCTGTTCATGCTTACAGTTAGTTAAACCAGGAAGATTTAATGTGAACTAGCATGTTGAAATTGTTAGATTTACAAAAATTGACAAGAAAGCAGAGATTGGGCATATGATACTCCGCTCCCCTTATTAGAGAAAAAGCAGAAGAAAGTAGCATCAGCAGTTATAGAGGCAGTCAATCTGCACTATCAGCATAAATAAGAATCATCTTATTCTCTGTTCACATAATACCTTGTTAGCAAGCATGTAAAGACCAACATCCGCATTATACAAAGTAGAGAGCCGCTCCATATCAGGTACAGGTCTACTTTTCCGTACTTCCTCAGGTAAACCAGGTTGGAAAACATGTGCATTTGGAAATTCTTCATAATAAGAGTTGAGAAACCCTTGATCTCCTGTTATTGGAAAAAAATTATGAGGCAGAATATCAGAAAAATAAACAGCTGGATGACAATATCCATACAGAATGAAAGAAAGAGGATAGAGAATTTAGTAAAGGCAATAAAATCAACTAGACTGCACAGATAATTTTCTGGTAGTAGTCAATGTGAGGTAATGTATAATTTAACTACTAAATTTAATTTCACTAAAATTAGCTCAAGCCTTGATTGAAATAGAATTGTAAGATTTATGAGTAATATTTATTAACTGATGAGAAAGCATAACCAGGCACATAAATTATCAAAGACCGCCTAACTTAGTGGTATCAACATTGTTTGACAGAGCTAAGTTTCCTTCAAAACCATTAGATCAAATACAGCAATTGAGTGTATTCTTTGATAAAAAAATCACAATAACCCAAAGTTTTAACACCCAACCAACAGCAATGAACACAATTATATTTACATGAAAGAAGCAGGCATTGATGAAAAGTAGGCACTTGATTATAATTACAAATGATAAAAAAGACAAACTTCACCTCCGGTGTAAGATGGCAAAGTGGTTACTTTGCTCATCATGTTATTGAAAACTGTTTCAGATGGTTCCACCACCATGACTCCAGAATTTAACCGTTCTGAATGCTTCAGATTGGCACAGAATTTCGCACACTTGAAAAGATCCTCAATGCTTTTGACCACAATAGTATCCGCATCAAGATATACAACTGCATGAAAAAGTCACCAGGAGGTATTCAGCACAATTACTAAAATACATGTTGTTTGGCTCATGTCAATCTAAAAGAAAAGAAATGGGGAAAACCATAACCACAATTTTGAGTTCTCAGAGCCCACAGAAAAGCATAAGAATAAAGCCTGAGATTTCTTCCCATGCAACAAAATCAGATTTGAGATTTTTTAAAATTTTAACAAAACCTGAGACACTAAAACAACATGACCATATAATTATGCTTCTCTCTGTTTGGAGATGGGTGGACCTAAGAGATTGTGAAACTTTACCTTTATAATAGATAAAACTCAGAAAAAATGTTTAGCATTTATTCCCCAACAACACACAAATGGTGGTAAAACACAAACTTGGAAAGATCCCATCAAAATCCACCAACATTTTAGATGGATGGAGAAAAACTCTTCTTTTATCCCTACTTTCATTGGAAAAACTTAACATTACAAAAATATAAACCACAAACAACAAATGCAAGTACAATCCAAGCAATCAACAATATTATGATTGGAGTCGAAACTTAAAAACAAAAAGGGTAGAAATTATACCTTTTTTGTAGTTAGTCATGTTAAAGATTTTTAGTTTAGTATATACACCCCAAAACCTCTTCGGCCGAACTTGATTAGGATTCGCCAATAAGCTGATTTTCTCCACTATCCAGCCATCAGCCTGCACAACAATATTCATTCGAAATCCCAAAACAAAACAAAAATAAATAAATTAAACAACTTCAAAAAAGAAGAAGCAAAACCTAAATCTAACGCAACCAAGAATTCTAAAAGATAAATAAAAAACAAATCCCATCATCTTTTTTTTTTCTTGAAGTAATCAACTTTATTAATCAAAATAGAGTTATAACAACGTAAAGTTTAAAACTTCATACTCTACCTTATTTAAATCGCTTTTACTTATTACTCCTCAAATCAAATATATTAACTAAAAAACGATTTCCTTTGTTTCATTCACTTTCTCAACCAGAAATGGATCCACTCTTTACTTAATCAATTCACTAAAATCCCATTTTCAAAGCTGAATTTTCTCAGAAACCAAACAAATATAAAATAATAAAAAAAGAAAAATTACCAGTAAAAGCTTCTTGGCATAATCAGAGACACCATCAGAGACTAAAACGACAATATCTTTGGTGGATCCAGTATCTCTAATTGATTTCCCCAAAACCCTAACTCCCAATAAAAACTCATCTCCGTATAACAACGTAACGTAAGCCTCCTCTGTTCTCTGCGATCTCTGAATCGAAGCAGCGAGGCATGTATAGCTTATTAGATTCAACGAGAACAGTGTAAACAGAGCAACTAGTTTTAATAACTTCATTGACAATTTACGGTCGTGTGTGCTTGGATTGGGGATTTTCTTCTCTCTCCAGAAAGCTTTGAAAAATCTGGGATTTTTACGAGGAAGGAAAGGGAGTGAGAGAATTTTAAAAGGGTTTTGAATTATTTTTCCTTTTGGTTTTATTTTATCGGCGTCGTTTTTGACTTTTTATTTATTTATTTGACTGGTCCTGGCGGTCTGCAAACGTGATGGGTTCTTACACGATGGGGCATGATGCATAGACATCCGCCCATGTTTGCTGTTGATGTTGAAGCATAGTTAGTGGATTTGAGTCGGGTTAACCTGCAACTCAGTTCGCGTCATGGATCAGGGGAATTAAATTGAATTAATTTAAATTTAAAAAGATATATGTTATTGTTTTATGAAAATATAATTTTTGTTAACCTTTAATAATTTAGATCGCGGATCAATTAGGGAAATCCGAACCAAGTTTTATAATTAGATATCAAGTTGAAAGCATATGCTTTGCAAGATTATTTTTTTTTATATGAGGCATACATGACGAGTAAAAGTCAGGATTCCTAAACTTTAATATCTTATTATAATAGTAATAATGATTTAAAATGTTTTTTTGTTTAGAAATATATTAAAATAAAATTATTTTATTNTTAAAAGTATGCTTGAAAATATAATAATAATTATTTTTTAAAGTATATTTTATCTAAAAATATATTAAAAAATATTTTTAAAAAATTATTTTTAACATTAATATATCAAAATAATTTAAAAATATAATAAAAAAATTAAAATTTCATAAAATATGAATCTCGTTCTGACAGCCAACAAAAGAAAATGAAGATAATTTTGATATATAAATTCATTAATGATTTTTTTCTGTATAATTAATCAACTAACCATATAATTGGATTCTTTAGAACTCAAAAGCAATTCATAAAATTTTTAATGATTTTTTTCTCTCTTCATATTCAAATTCAAATTCTTTAGTATTATAATCAAGCCCACCCACCAAACGGCCAGACACTTCGAAAAACAGAATACGTGCAGGTGTCTCTCTCGTTTACCAATAAAAATCAACGAACATCAACTACTAAGCTTATGGGTTTGTACTTTCACAATAACACAATCGTACTTGGTATGGCTTTCTTCTTTTAGAAACACCCTTTTCAAACCCCCAGTTATTGGCCTTATACCTGCACTGATTATCTCCAGGGTCATGGGTACCTCTAATGGTTGCAGAATAGATTATGCTGATCTGGATGAGTCTTATCAGCCAATATTACATGAAAGACGCTCATTCTCGTGGGAGACGGTGAGTTCTGAACTTGAAGAAATATTATCTAACATGGAATTATCCCTCAGTCGGTGAATCCTGAGAGCCACCTTTCTTGAACTAAAAATCCTCTTTCCTCTAGCAGCACCAGCAATTGTGGTTTACTTGCTCAATTTTCTTATTTCCATATCCACCCAAATTTTCTGTGGTCATCTTGGCAATCTTCAACTTGCTGCTGTTGGTGGGAGAAACCACTTGTGGTGGCTTTGAAACACTCAGATGGGATAAAACACACTCTTTTATTTCAAGAACAAAGCTTACAATTACATAAACAAAAGCTTACAACAACCTCTCTCTTTCTCTCTATCTCTCTAGTGTTTCTCTCTATCTCTCCACACAGAATTGTATAAACTTAGCTATCTATTTATACACGAAATCAAAACAAGAAATTTCAACTTTCAAGTGTGAAGGCGGTTTGTGACCGACGGTGTGAAAGCGGCCGGTGGCTGGCGGCTGGCGGCTGGTCGGTTGGTGGCTGGGCGGTGACAGCTGGTGGCTGCCTTCCTTGACCTTCTGGTGGATTGAGTTTACTTCAACAAATCTCCCCTTTAAACTCAATCGAGGGATGTTATTCCAAGCATGAATTTCAATCTGATAAATACTTCTCTCTTTAATGGCTTGGTAAAAATATCTGCAACTTGATCATCTGTCTTGCAGGATATCAGCTCGACTTCTTTGTTCTTTACATGCTCTCGGATAAAATGATGACGTGTATCAATATGTTTACTTCTTTCATGATACACCGGGTTCTTTGCCAATGCAATCGCTGATCGATTATCGATATAAATCTCTGTAGGATTTTCTTGAGGAAATCCCAAAAACTTCAGCAAATTCCTTAACCATATTAAATGGCATACAACTGAGTTGGCAGCAACATACTCAGCTTCACAGCTTGATAACGTGATAATTGATTGTTTCTTGGATGACCATGTGAAAGATGTATCTCCCACGAAAAATATAAACCCTATTGTACTTTTTCTTTCATCCAGATCTCTACCCCAATCACTATC
>SRLM01000157.1:680387-786648 GCA_015708895.1 Populus ilicifolia | reverse complement strand
AGAAATATATTAAAATAAAATTATTTTATTTTTAAAATAAAATTATTTTTAATATTAATATATCAAAATAATTTAAAAATATAATAAATTTTAAATTTTAAAAATATAATTTATACTGTGTTTCTAAATACATTTAACCTAGTGTTTAATAAGAGAAAAGGAGAGAGAGCTAGGTATATTCGAGAGAAGGAAATTTTCTGTAAAGATAGTTGTCTTTTTTATTGATTCCAATAATTTACGTGGATGTAGCAATTGTCTTCGTCATATTAGATTCGGTGTTTTTAAGGTTATTCTTTTCACATGGTTGGTTGAATTTTATGTTCTAGATTGTATGTTGGTTTCTTTGGCTTAATTAATATTGTTGTTGTATTTTTTTATATAAAATTATGGTAATAATTATTTTTTAAAATATTTTTTATTTAAAAATATATTAAAATAATATTTTTTATTTTTTAAAAAAATATTTTTTATTTTTTTAAAAAATATTTTTTATGTTAATATATCAAAGCAATAAAAAAAATAAAATAAAAACTAATTTTAAACAAATATTTTTTTAAAAATTTTGTTCAACCGCTATTTAGAATGCAATATCAAATGAGGGCTTAATATGACTTGATGGTTGGTTCAAAATCCTATCATAGGATTAGAACCAATCTCAAGCAAAGTTCTCCAATTTACAGAAAAATGAAAACAAGACTTCACTATTGAATGTTATTAAACTCAAAAGACTTCACTAGCAAAATCAGTAATCTTTTCTTTAAATGGAAGCAAAGCCGCTAACCTAAGGCTTCTAGGGGGATGCTGGGTTGAAGAAGTGACTGAGGTTATTGTGAACTTTTTCCACACTGGAAGTCGCTCTCTGCGGTACTTATCACATCTATTATTTGATTCCAAGAGTTTAAAACGCTAACAAAGTCACAGATCCACCATTTGTAAATGCATTTCAAAGATGAGGAGCATGATTGATCCAAATTGTGTTTTCTGAAACAATGAAGTAAAATCAGTTGGTCTTATCCTATGGTGCTACCAAAGAGATCCGAAATTTCCAGACTAGGTTGAGTAGTGTTCAAAGATCGGTAGCCAATTGGGATTTCGAGTTCGAGTTCGCTAAGAAGTTCTTACAAAGGAGAAGCTTTGGATCAGTTGTTCTGGGATTTTCCTGGTGCAGTTACATTTATTACATCTAGCTTGAAAGAAACAAGAAGAAGAAAGCCAATTGGGAGTTCGCTAAGAAGTTCTTGCAAAAGAGAAGCTTTGGATCGGTTATTCTGAGATTTTCCTGGTGCAGTTACATTTATTACATCAAGCTTGAAAGAAACAAGAAGAAGAAAGCCAGTTGGGATTTCGAGTTCGAGTTCGCTAAGAAGTTCTTGCAAAAGAGAAGCTTTGGATCGGTTGGTCTGGGATTTTCCTGGTGCAAGTACATTTATTACATCTAGCTTGAAAGCAACAACAAGAAGAAATTTATAGCAATGAGATCACCAGCATTTGTTCCCTAGTCAAGCGCAGATAATCAAATCTGTCCAGTAAACGAAGAGAAAAAGACACAGTAAGGGAACATGAGGTTTCAACGACCGAAGTAATACAGATCAACATGGAAAAAAGGAACTAAGATGCTGTTGAAGCAATACATCTAGTAAATATTCTTCGCCGATCATCCAGTAACTTCTTGCCAATTTTGTAGGCAGCATACGTATCTGTAACCGCACACATAACCTGTTGCCTATTTAGCGAATTATCCAGCCAGTTGATCAAAGAAAGGATGGAATTTCTCGGTTCAAGATGACGAAGAACATCAAGATTAGTAGCCAAATCCCTGGCCCCGTACGTGCCAAGAGCAGGCTCGCCAAGAACACCCACTACCAACTCGCTCAACTCCACTAAATTGGAGATTTCTAGCCACACCGACGAAAACAATGTCCTTGTTAGCCAGCAACGCTGACAGTTTCTTCAACAGATGCACGTAATCGACGTTATCTCTGTCAAGCCTGAACAATATGCATCTGTATTTAGTGCACAGTTTCACTAAAGCAATTCTTTTCTCAACAACATGTGCATTTAAATCTCTGCTAAATTTTGGCTCCAGAGAGTACTCCGTGTCGAACCCCACAACCTTGTCACCCGCCGCATCACGGAACAGCAGGTTGAAGCTAAGATCTATGTCGTCCTTTCCAGACACCAGCGTTGTGGATAGATCATTGCCATCGGTCATAGGAATAAGAAACGTATCCATTGTTGCCGTGAAAAATATAGAGAAACGATCGATCGAGTGGCTTCTTGATTTTTTTTATACAAAAAGATTAACTGCCAATAAATAAATAAATTAACCATCCACCAACTTTAGAGTCGGTTTCATTTTGTTTTTCAAAAATATTTCTAGCCATTGAAATTGAAGTTAATGAACTAATTTTTTCTAGCATGAAGAGTCGTGCTATCCATAATTCAAGAGGATCCCAACACGAGAAGTCCGGCGGTCTCTTCTTTAATAATGATCACATTCTCCTGCGGTTAAGGAAGAATGGGAAATCGAAGCAGATGCATGGAATGAAGGAGAGAGAACCTCGAGGGCATGCCTGTCCATTAATCGAGTGATGATCAAGGTTACGGCTAGCTAGGGGATTAAACATTTCGAGTTGATTTATCAAATTCTCTTGCTTAGCCCTATAAAGAATAACCGTAAATATTTCATATGTGAGTAATTAAGTCAGTGAAAGTCAGTGTTCATTCATGAAGAAGCCTAGTAATGCACGAGGAAGCTATAAGGACAGCAGCGACTCAGAAAACACACAAAAATTGATGAGGAAAAAGAATTGCTTTAAATTCACAATTTTATATTTTGAAAATAAATTTAATAATGTTTGTCTCTTCAATTAAAAGGTTTATAAAATATTTAAATTTGTCAAAAAACACTATATGTACTTACAAACAAATCAAAATATAAAAATATAAAAAAAATAATATAAAATCAAAATAAATATTAAATCCAGAAAATCAAAGAAAAATAATAAAATTGATTGAGATATCATCTATCGAGTCTAATTTTAGACAAAAAATAAAAAAAATCATTAATTAAAAAATAAAGTTACTGAAGAGATACTAATCTAAATATAAGTTAGAATAATTTAGAGAAAAAAATAAAAAAAATCATTAATTAAAAAATAGAAAGAAAGTTAGAAAAAAAGAAGAAGCAAAGTTCTCGTTGTTAGGCCTGACAAGCCAAACTAGTTTATTTGCTCACCAAATATGTATTCTCCTTGTTTTTTTCACAACTAGAATGGATGACATGTTATTCATCCTAATTTTCTTTCAAAAAACATAGATAATATGTTGCTTACTTTGCTCAGATTTCAACCATTATGATGGTTGAATAATTGAGAATTAAGTTTTTTTACTTGAAAACTGTTTTTCAATCTATTTTTGACTCAAAACACTATAGAAATCATGATAAACCTATCTATGGCTTTAAAACTCAAAAACCAAAAATTAACCCGAAACTAAATATCAACTTAAGCTTAAATTTTTTTTTTATAAACTTTATAAGTAAAAAAAAATACCTAATATACTATGAAATGATACAAAATTAAGTTATTGAAGATCACAGTGTAGTTTATTTAACTGATGGACAACCAATAAATATTGTAGGTATAAGAGATATGCAAATCAAAACTATAAATGGATCTATATGGAACTTATAAAATATAAAACATATTTCTAGATTAAAAAAAAAACTGATATCTATTAGATAACTTGATGATAGTGGTCATTTAATTTTTTTTTCGGAGGTATATGAAAAGTATTGAATGAATTTGGTTTGTAGAAAGAAAACTGATACCCCACAAAATTTGTAGATATTATGGCCTCTATTGAGACAGAAAATCAGGCACAACTATGATATTATAAACTTGATCATATAAATCAAAAAGAAATGAAAATATTTTAGTTAAAGAAAAAGCTACTAGAATTAAAAAATGTTGATCTATATACTAAAAAACACATGAAATAGATAGAAATACAGAATGAGAGCTGATAAGAGTTGAACTGAGTAAATAAAATTTTTCTTTATTCTTTTATTATTTATATTAATTTTTAAATTTAATTAATATAAACTAATAGTTATGTGGAGTAAATAAATTATCAAACCGTTTAATTTCTAGAATATTCTAGCAGTTTTCACCATACAAAAGCTAGTAACTTACAAGACAGTGAATCATCTAGCCAACTGGTCAAAGCAAGGATCGTATTTCTCGGTTGGCGATATAAATGAATCCGAGGACAAGTAATCAAGTTCCTGTGCCAAGTGCAGGCTTGCCAATAACAGTTACTGCAAATTCGCTCCGCTCCTCTTCATTAGAACTTTCTCTAGGCAGCTATTTAACTGTGTGTGTGTGTGCATGTCATCTGAAGTGATACGTTTCTATTCTAAAAACTACGAGTAAGTGTGCTCTGCTCATCGATCAACAAACTCTACATCCACTGTCCCCTTTCCTTTTATGGCAGCTTACCACGCAACACCCGATTCCCATTGCTGTGTTGCTGCTGAAGCTAATATATAGAAAAATGGTACTTCTAATACAAATTCAAGATTTCATTGCAAAAGGGATGAGATTAGGGAAACCGGCTAATCTTAACAATAATGGCATTAATTTACTCAAATTGTGAAGTACAGAAGATACACACGTCTCTGTAACACTTTCAGTCTATCAAAGAACAATCTCATCAAAACACTTAAATGATTAGATAAGATTTCGTGATATGATTTATATTATTTTCTAACACATTTTTTTAAGTGAAAGCTTTTTGAGTTTGAAACTTATATGAGTTCATATTATTTTATGTTTAATTTTTATCAAATAAATAGGAATGGTAAGATTCAAATTCGAAAATATTTATTTATTAAAGCTCTGATAGCATGTTAAATAACCAACTCACCTAAAAATTTAAACTATTAAATAAAATTTTAAAATATAATTTATATTATTCTTTAACACAACTAGGCATGAAAAGCTTTGATGACTGACAATCGAGAAGAAAATGGAACGAAATAAAATTACAGTCTGAAATAGATTAATGAATAGACAACTATTCCTCTCAAGGCTTTCAGCAATAGAGGTTGGGCATAAATAAAGAGATTACGAGAACAACCTCTTGACACTGCTACTGCCGCTTTCCATAAGCTTTTTGCCAATCTTGTACGTTGCATAAGCATCAATAGTTGCAGACTCAATCTGTTCAGGGCTAAGAGTAGGATCAAACCAGTTTGACCATAAAACATTGAGAGATTTTGGGTCTGATTTTAGTGAAGATATTTTGCACGCCAGTTCCCTTGCATTATAAGCACGGAATCGAGGTTGATCATATATTGTAGCAGCCAGTTCACTTAAATCCACCGCATTCCGAACCACCAGGCCACTGACACTTCTTAGCCTTTGAAGATCTTCCTTGATATGAACTCCTACAAACATGATGTCCTTGATTGAAAGAAAGCGTTTCAGAGACAGAGAAATATGATAAGGAGAGAGCCTTATTAGGACACAGCCAAGTTTAGTGCAGAACGTCAAGACAGCAATGTGATGTTCCACTCTCCTAGGAAGGTGCTCGGACTTGTCAGGCTGAGAATGATGTTCAGTATGTCTGCTAGAAGTACTTCCTGATCTGCTAGCAGAACATCCTTTGAAGCCCCATTCGATGTCAAACCCAACAACCATGTCACCAATCTTGAGCATGTCCTGCAGTAATACATAGAGGCAAAGATGCGAATCATCGTCCGATACCACCTCTGTCACCAGTGTGTTACCGTCGTTCAGTGTAAACTGAGGTCCACGAAGTGTTTCCATTGTTGAAAATCCTGCAGTACTCAAGAAGTAATTTGAATGCTGGAAGGAAAAGTTGAGCACAAATAATAATATAGGGCTGGTAATAAAACAACTGCCTGAGAAAGTTTTCAATCTGAAGAAATTGAATCTTAGTTACTTAGCTATCATCTGGGACAAGTAAAATAGAAAGGAATATCAGTAATCGCAGTCTTGTGTGTATGGGGAGAAGTCGAACTGTGAAAACTGCAGTTTTGTATGTATCATAGGCATAAAAAGTTGGATACTCCAAACTGGTCATATGCTAAAATATCCCTCCTCCAGCTATCCAATCATCAGATACACCTACCCTGACATTGATGCTGTAACACAAAATAGAAAAACAAGATTAGGGCATGATCAAAAGATTCTAGTAAAATATGCAAGAACAGTAAATCAAAGAGGATATCTACTGGCAATTCAGCATTCGTCATATCTACTGTATGAAACATATTCAGCCAAAAACAAGCCTGGACAAGAGAAATTGGAGGAAACAAAAACAAATGCATGAAAATTCTTATCTTCTTTATTAAGAATCCTGAGGCCAAATCAAATGAGGCAAAAATAATGTACATTAAATGAGAAGAGGTTGCAGAAACAGTACTCAACAGTTCCTGCATAACTGATTTATGGTTTTTGAACATCTGATAAACAGATTAACCTTACAAATTCTGAAAGATAGATGACTCTATAAGAAATGTTGTCCTTAAACTGGATCCCAAATGGAAATATCATAAGTTTAAATAATTTTTATTTGAGGAGCATTTATTTATCTAATAATTTAAATTTTTAAATTAAAATGATTCTTAAATATACGCGAGGGAACACTACTTTGTTTGAGTTGAAGATCCTAAGAAAATGGATCATAATTAGATGATCAAGATTTCCATGACAATGTTCATAGTCGTAATAAAGAAAAGAAAAAAATGTGTCAGTCTAAACACCTTCTTGGAGGGTCAAAACTTGATTTTAGGAGTGAAGATGAAGAAATCAACCAAAGTGAAATCGAAATGAAACATGGAGGCCAATCAATTTTACCAGTGCAACAAATGTAATCATAAGATAATCCATAAAAGCCTTCAAACTTGAAGATCAATGCAAAAGAAAAGGTTAGGAGGAGAAGATTCTAAACAATGCTGTTCCATCAGGATTAAGAACAAAACTCATGAAAGATGAAAAGATAAACCAATCAACCACCAAGATTCATAACATAAAGGCAGCATCATATATATCATAAGAAAATAAAAAGGGAACAACAATTATATATCACATTTTAAATACAAATACTTTTAGTGCCAGTCTAGTCTGTTTTTAACCAAAATTTCCTCAACACGTCTTGTTGTTTGAAAACTTCCATTTTTATACAGAACAAAAGGTTGAAATGAGACCAAAAGACACTAAAATTTTGAGGGCTGCACTTTCATGTTCTAACACAAAAATTTCTAAGAAAATGCCCCCATTGCTAAGGCAACAGACAGTGAGAAGAAACTTTGGAGAAAATCATACACGAATTTCGAATCTGAAACGAAATTTTTTTGGATCTGCTGCTAATCACAGATCGTCAATCATTTCTAATTTATCTAAAAACCCAATTTAATTTCAATTAAAGCATTACTAATTTAAATAGTCAGAAAGAGGGAGAGAGATATAGGAACTTACAAAAAAGCTCTGCAGCATTTTCCTAGTATCAACAATGGCAAAGGTGATTGTATGCATATGGAGAAGAAAAAGAATAGGCAGCAACTTCATACCTTAAATCTAGTACCTGCTACTATTTTAGGATAAGGTCATAAATGAAACAACACTTAACTACCAGGTATATTTGTCAGAAATCCATAGCTATACACATGGATTGATGAAAATAACTGAGAATCTTAAGGTTTATTTATTCCTAACCATTAACTTTTGCCGAGAAATGGGTCATTTTATTTCCGGATACAAAACAATCTAGCAGAACCATACAACAGCCGTCATAAAAACCACAGTCCACCATTTCGCATGTACAGATTGTTACTCATATTATGAAAAGCTTAAGACATCTTTTATACCAACTTGACCATATAAATATGACAGGCATCGTGGTAAATTTCTGCTATTATCTTGCATCATAAGCGCTAAGCCATGGCAGGTTAGGAACCTTAGCTGCCAATCCATAATTGTGAGCCCGTAAATTCTCAAGTCTTTAGCCGATACAAGTTTATTTATATGTTAAAAACGGTGGAAGAGCATTCTCAAACCGTCTCGTTTCCTTCATTTTTTCTTTCTAAATCAAGGCGTGCCCAGCTAACTTTGCAAGTTTTTTCTAATTTTTCTTCAGTAAGTTTTCTTAATCCATTTCTAATTTGTTACTGGGTCTTTTTCTTTACAATTAATTAATTTGTTGGGAAGTACAATTTTATTCTTGGATTCTGAAAGATTTATTGATAATTTATTATCAAAGTCTTTATGGTTTCCTTTTGACTTGGGAATTAATTATATTTTGCGATAAAATATGTTTAAGTACTTCAAAAATTCCACATACTGCTGAATTGATATTCATCTTGGTTTTTTCTTTTTCTTTTTCTATCATTGTTATATATTGTGGGTAAATAATTCTGAAAATGCCTATGTAAAATGATAAACATGAATATGAATTTTATTACATGATTAAATATGAATAATTTGATTATTTATATTTCAAATTGTGTGATTTTGAAATATTAATTTAATATGAAATTTAGAATTATACAAATCAGAATACTACACACACTTACTAGGCAACAACATTAGTCCATGTTCATATTGTGTGATTTTGAAATATTAATTTGATATGGATCGCAGAGTTGTACAAACGCTAACTGGACAATATTAGTCCCAAGTGTAAAATCTGACTATCCTAGCAAGTTGGGGTGACAGTGGTCATCTTTGATGCTTTACATCTATATTTGATTTTTTTAACTTGTAGTAATTATATTTACATGTATTATTTGGACTGCTTAATTATACATTTATCATAAATGATCCTATTAGATATTATTGTGTTTATTGTGTATATAGCTTGACCTCCAATGACAATGGTTACCCTTGAGGTCGTGGTCTGTGCATGTTTTACTGATTTTTCTTTTCTTTCACTTCAAGTTTTTCACATTCGCATGGGATGATGAGGATATTCTCTCGATGTTATTTCCCTCCTGTATTCCTCTGCCTAGTGTGTTTCGCTGAGTGTAGAAATAATTCATCTGTCACAGTATGAAAAACGGCATCAAAGAGAGAAGAAGAAGACGGAAATTTACGTGGTTCGCCACATGAGTGACTACTCCACGGGGGAAAACAATTCTGAAAGCTTCCACTATGGAGATATTTGATGTTACAATACACATCTACCAACCCCCCTCCCTTCAAAATCATTCTTTGATCTGTACAGCAATTGAGGGAGGAGGGAAGGGGTGATGCAACCAAACTTGAGGGGGGCTATGTGCCATTTCATTTATGATTTTGTTGCCAGTAGTTGTCTCAATTTGCGAAGCATGGATATCGATTGTCGTTGATTTGCCTTCTCCATTCGCTGACAACAAATTGTTGTTTTCCCGGTAACCCAGAACATAATATGCATGCGAGGATTCTGAGATTCGGTGTGAAAAGAAATCAGACGGAGACGACGTTTCAGAAACTAACTGGGCAGAAAATGTGTCTTGGCACATCTTCTGCGAGATTTTATTACAAAGTTGTTCTGTTTTCATTTCAGCTTCAGCGAAGGCGATTCAAGTGAGAAAATGGCTCGGGATTTGCTTTAGGAGCAGCTTTAGCAGCCACTTCTGGAACTCCAAAAACATTCCAAAATCTTAACGTTTCATCTCCTGCTGCTGTTGCCACTGTGCAACCATCCGGACTCTGTAGGTAAACAACAAAGTTGGTAAATTAAAGCCAAAATAAGATCATTAAGAAATCAATTTCAATCCTCAAATTATTTATTAGTACCTGAGCCATGTAAAGGACTCTAGAAGTATGGCCAGTGAGCTCTGCCATTTTCACCATTGATGGATATTTCCAAACAGTGAGTTGATTCTGAGTAAAACCATGAGAGCTAAGTAGTTCCCTTTCATTCTTGTTCCACAAAAGAGAACAAACCTGAGATCCGGTATCAATCGAGTTCAAGCAGGCACCTGTATGTGTATTCCAAAACTTAATACTCCTATCTCCTCCACCTCCTCCAGAGGCTAGCAAATTCCCTTGGAAAGGACACCATGCCAGGGCTTTCACTGCTGAAGTATGGTCCTCAAGTCTGTGAAGCCACTGTGTTGCTGAGTTTGATAATGCAGTAGATCTATCCCATATATGAATTAGATTATCATTGCCTCCACTTGCTAATTGTTGGCCTGAAGCGGACCACTTAAGCCCACAAACCTCCTGTGTATGCCCTCTGTAAGTCTCAACAATGTGTGATCTAATTCTCACGTCATTGTTAATGATTTGACCATCCATTCCCCCTGTTGTCAGGATGTGATTGTTCCACGCCAATGACCCAACTCGCGATCTGTGGCCTCCTTTCAATGTTCTTAGCTGTGGGAAATACACCAAAACAAATACAATAAGCAAACAGCAACAAGAGAAACTTTACCAAAAAAGGACAACATTAAAAGAGGTATGGACTTTATTACCTGTCTATTGGAAGCAGAATCCCATAACTGTATGTGAGAATTGTTCAAGCCTATGGCAATATGGCGTCCATCAGGAGCCCAATTGACACTGGTAACGGGTCCATCTTCATCATCAACCGTGACCAATTCTGAGGTAGAACCGTCTGAAGCATCCCACAAATAAACAGTGCTTCCAAGAGCTATGGCTAAAACATTGCTGCTGCCCCAATCCAGTAAGTTGAGGTAGAAATCATCCACAAGATCCGGTGCATCCAATGTCCTCTCAGAGGTCTGAGGAATATGTCGGCGAGGCTTGGCGGTTTTGGGCTGGTGGTGGTGATGAGAGTGGTCTTGAGGCATCAACTCGACAGGTGCAGGAGGCTTGCTCTTGAAAGCTAGAATTCGAGTTCGGTTCATGTTCAAGGATTCAGCAAGTTGCTTCCTGTAAGCCTCTCTTGACGGTGAGTTCACTGTTGGATTTTCTTTCCCCTTTCTCCCTTCTGTTAACATGAAATGGGCATAATCCATGTCCATGGCCGACCGGTTTGGAATAAATCTATCCAGCTGTTAAAGAATCCAATCCACGAAACAAATCATAAGAACCCAATTCATAATTGAATCATTATAAGATATCAAGAAAACCGAATGCAAAATCTTACGTTTTCTTTAGAGTTCATTCTGGGAAGAAACTGCTGTTGAAGGGGGAAACGAGATTGTGCTTTCAAGCTTGAAGAAGAGTTAATAGACCCTGCATCCATAATGTTTACAACAACCAGAAACAAATAATAGACAGAGAAACAGTAAAATTAATAAAAAATAAAGGAACCCAACAAGATTTTTCCTTCTGCAAAACAGAAATGTTAGTGATCAAAGAGAGTTAATAAAAAATAAAGGAACCCAACAAAATAAAAAAAAAAAAGTAAAGCCAAAGAGAGAAAATAAGAGCGACGTGTTGTTGATCTTTAAAGACAGATTGACTTGATTGGGAATTTTCAAACAAAGTTGATGGGTTTATATAGAGATTAGAGTGCGATATTTCAAAGATGATGAACAAATAAAGAAATGGGGAAGAATATAGAGAATAGGGTTTTGCAACGGCTATTTTTTCTTTAAGAGCCGTTGTAAATTTGATGTGACCAAACTGTCCGTTCAGGAGAGACGCAATTGGAGACTCAAGAACAATTCTTGGGCTATAATGTAAAAGGGCTTAGGACTCAATTGCTTGAGGAAGGAAGCTATGAAGCCCAGTATTGCGTAGGCCTAAAAAATGCAACAGTCCTCGTAATAAAGGGATCGAACCAACATTGAAATATAACGCGTTGTCATAATTTTAGGGTTTTTTTTTTATATATATACATCTCTTTCATGATTCTTTATTATTTATTAAAATAATAATATATTTTTAAATTTTATCATTTAAAATTAAATTTTTTTATTAATTTATTTTACTCTTAAGTTATAAATTTAACAAGTTAGCTTAAATAACTCAAGTTTTTTTAATTAGTTTTTCTTTTCAATCTTATTTTTTTATATTAAGTTGATTAAAAATTTAATTTTATAAATTATTTAATTTAATTTTTTATTAAGTTATCTCAGTTTTACGATCCAGAAACAATACTTAGCATATTAACTTGAGTTGATTAGGGTTTTTTAATTGATTTTTTTATTTAATATTAGATTGATTAATAATTAAATTTTATAATTTATTTTTAATAAAATTATCTCTCTCTTTTTTTAAGTTAAAACTAATGAAAGATGTGTTGAAAAGAATAATGATAGCACAATCATAATTAATTCCATAATCGGGTATAATACAATTGAAATAATATGGATACGATATCTAATCTCTGCATATTAATTAAAAGTTTGCTTAAACCACCTTCAAAAATCTATCTAGGCCCCAAATAACGTCATCAAAATTATTAGCGATAGCACACAACACGGGCTTTCAGTAAGCAAGCTAAATGAACAATTATTTCGTATCAAAAGTTTTATTTTATTTTTCAAAATTTTTAAGAAAAAAAATAAAAAATAAAAAAACTTGCTAATCTTGATTTATTATTTTCTAATCGTAAAAATAGGCAGACTATTTTTTTTATTTCCTAAAATTTTGGTGATTGTTTGCTGGTTTCTATAATTTTTTGAAAATGAGAAACTAAAATAAATAATTTTATTGTTTCACATTAATTTTTTAAAAATAAAAAAACTTCAAAATGATATTAAATAGCACCCCAAAACATTTACGAACCTAATTATAATTTTGAAAGACCAATACAAGATTAAACCGATAGCTAAATAGGTTTGTTTCTTTTCTTAATTTTTAAATTTAAATATTAAGACCATCCCTAAAAAATTTATTAAATTTCTTTAAATACTTACAATAAGACAGAAGGATGCATCCTAGATGTTACTCTAAAAAATAACTATTCTTAATGAATAATTTACATAAAATAAAAATACATGGCATTTTACTGCTCATAAAAACATTATTTATTCTTTTATATTTTATTGTGGATTACAATAATATAATTTTTAAAAATTCTCATTTTAACCCTTGAATTTAATTTTTGGTACAATTAAGCTATTTTGAGATCAAATTAAAATTAAAGCCCAATTGCTGTTTTTTTTTTTTAGTAAGGGAGGATTAAATTGAAAGAAAAGAGACTATAAAAAATCAAGTAACATAGATAGCAGATTGAAAATCTCAATCAAAAACTCATTTGAATCCTTCGTGTATTTTAACTATTAAGTGATCGGTCCCTTCAATTTTATAAAATTTAATTTTGATATCAAACTTTATTTTACTTATTTTTTATTTTTTCTGTTGAAAAAAAAAAAGAAATCGTTAGATTTTAGCTTAAAGAGAAAAGATGTCAGTTGGTGAGAAATCTGACCATTAAAATAACCATTATTTAGGTCAAATAATTTCACGAGAAGAGGTAAGATTATGTTGTTGTTGTTTTACCTTGAAAGAATCTAAAAAATTAGATTTGAGCTCATGAAATATTTCGTTCCAAGTGGATTTTGGGTTTTATGGTGTTTTTTTTATGCTTTTTGCAATCATGGATTAATTTAACAAGATCTTTATGGTTTTTCTTAGGTTTTTTTGGGTGAAAATGGGTTGAAAATAATTATTAGGTAAAAAAAAAAAGGATCTTATTTTTTCAAGCATCATAATGGCTTGATTTTTTTTTTTAAAAAAACATTAATTTAAAAGATAATGCATTGGTTGATTTTTTTTTCAAATAAATTTTTGGTTTATGTTTTAATTCATTTGTGATGTTTTTTTTAATGATATTAGTTGTGTTTAGTTTTTAAAGATATGAGCATGATTCATCTTTTTTTTTAATTTCATATGGATTAATTTTTTTAAAATATTGATTTTTTAAAAAGATTTATCATATGTGCAACCTTGTATTTTTTTTTTGTTTTTATTCAATAAATTTTATGTGAAGCAATTTTTAGTATAAATTTTATATGTTTTTCTATTACAAATTTATTTTGATAGAGAAATTCATTAAAAACAATAAGATAAAATATTTATGTTGCAATGTTAAATATTTTGATATTTATTTGTCACTTAGTTTTTTTACAACATTTCAGTATTAGATTGATGTTTTATTTTACAATTGTATTTTTTATTATGTAGTAGAATAAAATATAGTTTTGAAAAAAATATAATCTCACTAGAATAAGTTTAGCATGTTAATTCAAGTTATTCAGTTCATGAGTTTGATAAGTTTATCTATATTTTTTTTATTTGTTAATTGTTTTTAATAGATTTTTCTTGATTTTAAAAAAGCATTAATTCAATGTATTTATAAGTAAAAATTATTTTAAAAAACAACTAACACAGTGGCACACAAAATAGAACAACCAAAAGTAATATCAAACAAATACTAAAGATCAACCTAGTCACTTTTCATACATGCAATCCTAAATTTAACATCCCATCCATCCCCATGATTTCTCTTCTTCTTTTTGTTCTTGGTGAGGTACCAATTTTCCCATGATGAAAAAAATGATCTGTAGTGGTGGCGGCGGCTGCTTTGGCATCAAGCCATGTGGGGCACCTAATCTTGCACCCTCTAGTTGATTCTGAGATGGGCAAAAATATATTGCAAAAAAGATGAACCAGTATACATATGCTTGTAACGTAATGTGAGAGAATGTCCCATGGCAAGAATATTGGGGGGACTTCGAGCCCTTTCCCTAGGAAGCTGCCCTTGGCACATGGCCTCCAGCCCCTACACCATGTGTTTGTGGGGGCATATTGAATTGAATTATTACCTTTTAATCGCTAGAACTTTAGGACCTTCCTACGCTTTGGAGGCTAATATTCTAAATCATGTAATAATGGCTATGAGCCAGGTAAGTGCATGTGCAGACATGGAAAGAGGCAGCAATCATGTTTTGGCATTTGGTAGGCGAAGGCAATGATTATCGAGGCTATCACCTTTGCAGAGAAACACTTCCCCCATGAGACCCACCATCGGAGAGAAGTTCCATTCTCTTCTTCTCTCGACCTTGTAACCCGGGTGAGAGATTCTCCTGTGCCAAATAAATCCTGATGAGGTAAATAGAATGATAATACCCTAGTAATATAAGCAAAAATAATTGAATTTGATGTTTGCTTGACTCTGTAATGATGCATGAAGAACCAGCTCTAGAATGGCCAGAGTGGATTAACTTGAATTGTTCGTATACCATATCCATCACCTGCTGTTTTCCCTGAGTTTTAGCAGGGAAAAAAAGGGGTGGGAGCACAGAAGCATGAATTTGATGATGATGCAATATTCATTTTCTTATTTATAAGTAATTCATGAACATTTATAAATCATAAACAATGGATTATGAGCACTTCATGAACCATGAACATTTATCATAATTAATGTATATTTATGAATTATAAAGATTAACAAATTATAAGCATTAATGTTCTGGTTTTCAAGTCATATAAATTAGTGTTTTGGATGGATAAAAAAAATCCATGAAATTTGTTGAGTTCTTTTTTTTATTATTATTTATCTATTTATGGTTTTTCTCATCCGTGTTCTTCTACCCTTTCCTTAAACTCTAGAGTTTAATTTTAATCTTTATAAAAAGCATTTAATATAATTTCTTTAAATTTATTATATCTTATTTAGAAATAAATTTAATCAAGATGGTATTATTGAAATACTAGGAAACTTAATAAAAACAAAATTCTGCATTTTCTGCATCAATTGAAGAGTAACATAATCTTAAGAATAAATTATTAATTATTGACAACAATAAAGGTTGATTAACTTTAAAATATTTCAAAGAGTACTTATTTTTAGTTTTGTTTAATATTATGTATTTAATATCTATGAAAACCTACATATTTATTAAGTGTGCTGGTCTTTTTATTATGATAGCAAGTAATCATATTCTTATTACATTGCAAGTTTATAAACTAAAGATATTTTTCCTACCTTTTCTATTTTTATCTGTGAACTTCTGAAGAACAATAACCGAGTGTGCTCAGTAAACAGTGAAATGCTCACGTTACCTGCAGTAGTCAAAGGTCATGATGAGCAATCTAGCTCAGAGCATTTACAATCTTAAAATATACCATATTTCAGATTAACAGAAGATAAGTACAATTCAGTTTCAGTTAAATGTCCACGAGAATGAAATAAATCATCATTACTTGCTAGGTTATTAATTACCCAGCTGGGTTGACCATCAAGATGAATTGATAATATAATCAACAGGCAAAGAATAAACAGCTATATCACTGAAGACACATTCTTTCCATGTTTTAGTGTCTGGTGGATTTGCAATGAGTCCAAACCTTCACACTCATTAAGGGCAGATAATTAGCTGGTTCTGATGCCAAGATCCCACGTAAACAGATTAAACTAATAATCATTGTTCATTAATTATGGCAAGCTGGCTGGTTAACTTCTTCCTCTCTCATATAACATCGTCTTGCCACACTCCTCCTCTCTGTTCCACAGAACCAGAAATGTCACACAACTAGAAGGAAACAAACTCAAAAGAACAAAAAAATGCAAACCCTTTTGCTGTTCTTCGACATTTGCATTGCTTTCTCTCTTGTTTTTATTGAGGGAGTTCAAAGTGTACAGTATGATGAATTGTCAACTTTGTTGTTGATCAAATCTAGCCTGATTGATCCGTCAAATAAACTAAGGGGTTGGAAAATGCCAGGCAATGCAGCTGGGAATCGGTCTCCCCATTGTAACTGGACTGGAGTACGATGCAACTCCAAGGGGTTTGTAGAGAGGCTTGACCTTTCCAACATGAATCTTAGTGGCAATGTATCATATCATATTCAGGAGTTGCCTAGTCTTTCTTTTCTCAACATCTCTAGTAATGGGTTTGATTCTTCGTTGCCAAAATCACTAGGAACTCTCACCTCGTTGAAGACCATTGATGTAAGTCAGAACAACTTCATTGGCAGCTTCCCCGCCGGTCTAGGAATGGCCTCTGGATTGACTTCAGTCAATGCATCAGGCAACAACTTCTCAGGCTATCTTCCTGAAGATCTTGGCAATGCAACATCACTCGAAAGCTTAGATTTTCGAGGGAGCTTCTTCGTAGGCTCAATTCCTAGTTCTTTCAAGTATCTGCAGAAACTGAAGTTTCTCGGCCTTTCTGGTAATAATCTGACCGGAAGGATTCCGAGAGAGATAGGCCAACTTGCTTCTCTAGAGACCATCATTCTTGGGTACAATGAGTTCGAAGGCGAAATCCCAGCAGAGATTGGAAACCTTACCAGTCTTCAGTATCTTGACTTTGCAGTCGGCGGACTCAGTGGCCAGATTCCTGCTGAATTGGGTAGGCTAAAGCAACTTGCAACAGTTTATCTGTACAAGAACAATTTCACAGGAAAGATTCCACCAGAACTGGGTAATGCTACATCCCTTGCATTCCTGGATCTTTCGGATAATCAGATTTCGGGAGAGATCCCAGTGGAGGTAGCAGAACTGAAGAATCTGCAGCTCTTGAATATGATGCGCAATCAACTGAAGGGTACAATTCCCACCAAGCTTGGTGAATTAACCAAATTGGAGGTGCTTGAGCTATGGAAGAATTTTCTGACTGGTCCTTTGCCTGAGAATCTAGGACAGAACTCACCCTTGCAATGGTTAGATGTGTCGTCAAATTCATTGTCAGGTGAGATTCCACCAGGTTTGTGTCATTCTGGCAATCTCACTAAACTCATCCTCTTCAACAATTCCTTCTCTGGCCCAATCCCCACAAGTCTCTCAACCTGTAAGTCATTAGTACGTGTTCGCATGCAAAATAATCTTATTTCTGGGACAATTCCAGTTGGTCTTGGAAGTCTTCCAATACTTCAAAGGCTGGAATTGGCTAACAACAATCTAACTGGCCAAATACCAGACGACATTGCTTTGTCCACATCGATTTCTTTCATTGATGTCTCTGGAAACCACCTTGAATCATCTCTCCCATATAGCATTCTCTCCGTTCCAAACCTTCAGATATTCATGGCCTCCAACAACAACTTTGAAGGCCAAATCTCAGTCCAGTTCCAAGAGTGCCCATCGCTTTCACTTCTTGACCTTTCAAGCAACCATTTCTCTGGAGAAGTCCCAGAGAGCATTGCTTCATGTGAAAAGCTGGTGAATCTGAACCTGAAAAACAATCAATTTACTGGGGAGATCCCAAAAGCAATCTCAACAATGCCCACATTGGCCATTCTTGACCTGTCCAACAATTCTCTTGTTGGTCGGATCCCAGCGAACTTTGGAACCTCACCAGCGTTGGAAATGGTAAACTTGTCATTCAATAAACTTGAGGGTCCGGTTCCCTCCAATGGTATGCTGACGACCATAAATCTTAATGATCTTATTGGCAATGCTGGTCTTTGTGGCGGCGTACTTCCACCCTGCTCTACTACTTCTTCTGCATCAAAGAAACAAGAGAATCTGCGCATCAAGCATGTCATCACGGGATTCATCATCGGAGTCTCAATCATCTTAACTCTAGGAATCGCATTTTTCACTGGGAGATGGCTTTATAGAAGATGGTATTTGTACAACAGTTTCTTTTATGATTGGCATAACAAGAGCAACAAGGAATGGCCTTGGACATTAGTAGCATTCCAGCGAATCAGTTTCACCAGTAGTGATATACTAGCTTCCATTAAGGAATCCAATATCATCGGCATGGGAGGGACGGGCATTGTTTACAAGGCTGAGGCTCATCGGCCACATGCAATTGTAGCCGTGAAGAAGCTTTGGAGAACAGAAACAGACCTCGAGAATGGCGATGATCTATTCAGAGAAGTGAGTCTCTTAGGGAGGCTTCGGCATAGAAACATTGTCCGGCTATTAGGGTATCTTCATAATGAAACAGATGTGATTATGGTTTATGAGTACATGCCTAACGGAAACCTGGGAAAAGCTTTACACGGTAAAGAAGCTGGAAATTTGTTGGTGGACTGGGTCTCACGCTACAATATAGCAGTTGGAGTTGCACAGGGACTGAACTACCTCCACCATGATTGCCACCCACCAGTCATCCACCGTGATATCAAGTCCAACAACATCCTGCTTGATGCAAACCTAGAGGCAAGGATAGCAGATTTCGGTTTGGCAAGGATGATAAGTCATAAGAATGAGACCGTATCAATGGTGGCTGGATCTTATGGTTATATTGCACCTGGTAAGTTGCTTGTCTATTCTTCAGACATCTTGTCTGAGCATGAACCATAAATTATTTCAGCAAAGAAGTTTGCCAGACACCCATCTCATATCCATCCATTCACATGCTAGGCCTAGGGTTGCAAGACCAATAGTAAGAGTGATATACTCTGAAGGTTGATGAAAAGAATGATACATATTGCTAATCTGGACTGCTACTGATGTTTTTATTTTCTCGTGACAGAATATGGATATACTCTGAAGGTTGATGAAAAGAGTGATATATATAGTTTTGGGGTTGTGCTTTTGGAGCTTCTGACAGGAAAAATGCCACTAGACCCTGCATTTGAAGAATCTGTTGATATTGTTGAATGGGTTCGAAGAAAGATCAGAAACAATAGAGCACTAGAAGAAGCACTAGACCACAGCATAGCAGGACAATACAAGCATGTGCGGGAAGAGATGCTTCTTGTTCTCCGTATCGCGATTCTCTGCACCGCTAAACTACCCAAGGACAGACCATCTATGAGGGATGTCATAACAATGCTTGGAGAGGCAAAGCCTCGAAGGAAGAGCACTTGTCATAACAACGTACAAAATCCTAGAGAAGAGAGGCCAATCTTCAGCACCTCACCTGTAACAGGCCTTCTATAGGAAGAATATCCTCAGGCTACTGCTCCTGTGCAACTCCTTTTTCTTTTAATGTGTCTCCTTTTACTTTCACTCCCAAATTTGTTCCATGAGTTTAGTTGCAGATATAATCTACATGAATGTTCATACTTTCATTTGGTCGAATCAAATAAGCAGATATTAAACTTCACTGCAAATTGTTATGAACTGCTCAGACTATTTCTTGAGCCTTCAAAATAGATCCATTCCGGTGTATCATGTAAATCCAGAATTTAAGTCCCATAATAAGATTATTCTGCCATCATTGGTATTTGCATTAAAATGCTCTTTACAAGCCTAAACTAAAATTTCAATGGTGAGGCCTCCATGTCTATAAAAAATTTTCAACTCTTCAAGCTCATCCCTGTATTCGAAGCACTGGCTTTTATGCTTACAATCATATGGAAGGGGAATACGGTGAAGCAAAAAGTTAACCCTTCTAATATGTTGCCTGTTGCTGAAAAATCAAAGAAAGCGAGGAGCCAAAAGTCCTCTAACCAAAAGGATTGAGATTGCTAACAGTTGAGAAGGGAGAAAACAGCGGGGCATCTTCTCAACCCTAGCCTGCTTCCTGTGATATTTCAAATGTCAGAAAGACACTGTTAAATTAAGTTATTAAGACGTGCGGCAAACTAAACTCGTAATAAAAATTGGCCCTTCATCCTAGGTAGATACACCTAAAAGAGCAGGTCCTGCTCCATTGCCTTGATCTAGAAAGGTGCTAGACAATGCCTGAAAATATTATGGATAGGATTAGTCCACATATACACAAATGCAGGCAGTAAACTGAAAACACAGACAATAAGGAAAATCATTTCGTTGCAAAAATGAAATGAAAACAACCAATTTTTATAACAGGTGCAAATCTAGAAGTCTATGAGTCTAACCAACTTCTAAAGAAGAATGCATCACTTTTCTGTTTCATGCAGAGACCATCAAACTTTTACATGTTTACTTTTAACTTCAGAATTCCAGATTATTTCAATCCCAGGATTAATGTGCCTTTAATGCAGACTGCTGAAACTCGAGGCTTTCTTTCTATGCTATTTTGAAGGCGTTGGGGGATTTCTATGGAAATGAATTAATTTTTCCAAATCATTCTGCATCTCGAAGAAATACCTATCTATACCCTGGAGCAGCTTTAATGTGGAAACAACAAAGCATCTTCAAAGTAAATAATTTTAGTCACACATTCTTAAATTTGCAATCCTCCCCTCCCCTCAAGGAGAAACAAGGAGGGGGTTGAAACCTACCTCTGTATAATTAGCTTGGGAAAGGGAAAAGGGCTCTTTCTCCCGAATGCCACCATTATCATCAACCATCCTTTCTAAATCCTGAAAGAAAACGAAGTTTTATCTTAATTAACATTAAAAATACAGTGATAACAACAAACAGAATCAACTTTTATATTAAAAGGCTCAAGTGACATCAACAAAACCTACACTGCAAAGCAGTAACATACAAAGGTTTGCTGAGATGATCCAATTATTTTTTAATCAGAATAATTTGAAAAATTAACATAGAAAAATTGGGTAAAAGTTTTAGTTTAACAGATGAAGTTTAGTGAGATGATCAACTTGTGCTATGCTACGAGTAGGATTTTAAGTTGATTTTTAATGTAAAAGGAACAAAATAATTACATCATGAATGTGTTCTTTGTGTATCATAATTTGTTTTAATTGAGCAATGAAAAAATATTGCTTATCCTTTAAATAATAAATTAAAAAAATATATAAACTAATAAATCCAAAAAAGTTAACATTGATTTAATATTAAAGCAAGAAGATAATCTTCATAATAGAAATAAAAGATTGATGCATATGCAAATATTTTACACTGACTGCTCTTTTATTTTAAATGTTTTTATTCATTTTATCGTAGCGGGTAATTGTAGATGCTGATAACAAATAATATAAATAGAAAACAATCCGTGAAATTAAACAAATCTCTTTAAAGTATCATGCAACTAAAAAAAATAAAAATTCAAAAGATCAATCACTATTTAAAAATAAAACTAGTTCAATTTATTTCAAAAATAAGAGTTAGGGCATAAATTGCTATTTAAATGGAAAACATTAATGAAAACAATATATAAAAACAAAAACAAAACAAAACAAAACAAAAGAAAGAGGCCAAGCGCTAATATACAAAAGCTCAAGCCCTCCTTTTTATCTTTCTTTTTTTGAATCAAGTGACATGTCTAGGTGACTAGAAAATCATGGTTCTAATTTTTAGATCTGGAAACCCAATTTTGAAGTCATTTTTACTAGAAAAAACCTCAAAACACCATAGAAATCTCCATAAACCACCTACCAACTCCAAAACACTGTAAAATCACTTAAAAATAAAAAATCAGTTGAATTCAAAAAATCCAAACAAACCTCAATCTACTTTTTCAAGAAAGATGAAGGCCAAAAACCACCATCATTGAACTTTTCTCGTTAAATGGAACCCTTTGACACCAATCTTGGTCGTTTTGGTTGTCAAAACTATGGTAGCCAATAACTCTTTCTTTCACTGTTTTCTACCAACTTTCTCTCTTCTCTCTCAAACTCAAATATTGAAAAATAAACAATAAAATTTTGAATCAAAATAAAAATTGACATGAATTTGAGATTAACCAATATTTTTTCTGTGCTTTACATTTCAATCCTCTGTCTTTTAATTTGGTCTTTATACCACAATATCAAACTTAATCTCATCTAATCAGACTGTACTTCAATTGAAAGAATTAGAGTTTAAGGACAAAAGTTGAAAAAATAAAGGGACAAAAATATATATAGAAAAAAAAAAGGTGAACAGTGAAGAGCCATATTAAACCCCAGTTCTTTTAGTTTTTTGGTTAATAATTATCCGAAAAGGCAGCCTGATATAAATGCTTTGATATTAGAATTCTCAAATTTTACAAAACTGCTCAAGAAGGGCAAGGCGGAGATTTAAATGATTGATAGTTGGACACTGAACAAGGAAACAGTGCTGTCTACAGTAAGCAGAGAAGCTTAAACTGTTTTAGGGTAACAGCTTTTACCTTGCCAGATAAAATCTCAAATTCAAGCAATTCTTCAACAATCTTTTCAAGAACTCCTCGATTTTTCTGAAGCATACCCTTTGCTTTAAGATATGCTAAATCATAAAGCTGCAGAATATCTCAATCCAAACCACAACTACTTCAGTTAATGATGTTTACACTGCAGCCATGTAAAGGAAGAAAGTATAAGCATTCACCACAGGAAGCATGCAAACATACCTTTTCAACTTTAGCTGCCATCTCATACTCATGGCTGTTCCCCGTGCTTAAAAATGTAACCTACACCAATGGCAAGAAAAATAAATCCAACAAGGAAATAGCACTATGACAACCTTTTTTCTAATAGTAGTATCATACATACTAGATGCTTTTAAATCAGCCAAGAATAATAAGATCGCTGTACTCTTTTTTTTTTTTCCTTTTCTTTTCTTTTTCTTTTTCTTTTTTGCATCGTGAGAGCTAATCATATGTACAAGCAAACATAAAGGCCACATCATGGGAACAAAGCCATGTTTGTTTGTTTGAGCCTCTTATCCCAGGTTAACATGGCAAATACATTACTCTACTAACAAAACAAGGTCTACAGTGATTAATTTGAGCAACAACTTAAATTTCTGTCCACCAATATATTCATGGTTGTAGAATAAGGAATACCCCTTTGCTACTGTAGTAAATTGCAGGACTGTCATCAGGCCCCCACCCATACTGAATCACCATCCTTGTAGCTATCTGTTGCAATTAGCAAATAGACAATGATGCATGCTTTACTCAGATGGAATTATAAAATCTGTTGATACTATTAACTGATGAATACTGACCTCCTGAGCCTGTTTCAATTCTGAAGAACAGAGAAAATTTTCTTCCCCAAAAGGAAGTAGTAGTTGGGATGATAAATATGAACCAAAACAAAATACAAGCTTCTTTTCAAGGTATGATCTTGATTCTGAATTCCCATTCAAGGAACCTTCATTTTTTGCCTTGCTAATCTTTGTACATCCAATACCCTGCAAAAAGAACAGGTAAAATTTTTCACAGCTTCAAAAGAGTTTCAATGCTAGCATTCATCTGAACCATACCTAAGCATGGAAAAGCTAGTACAATTTTCAGCTTCTTAAGACAACAAATAAATTGAATGTGGAAGGATCATAGGGATAAAAGAAACAGGCAAATTGCCATGCAATCAAAGACTGCGCAGCCTTAGCTTAGGCAAGATGTGTTGTACATTTCTTGGAGACATTGTACAAACTTGGCTTAGGCTTAAAATTCATGACCTTTCATCATTTTAATTTATAAGGAGAATGACAATGGAGCTTCAAATCAACTGACATTGATTATCGGAGTTAACATGCACTCAGTCACTAGAAGATATGAAATGACTCACCTGCCAAGAACATGGCTCCAGCCATAGATTATCAACCACATCAAAGTTGGGTAAAAGAAGGGCAATTAGACCACGGCCAGCAGCCCAGACAGCATGTGGAAATTTGGTCTCCCTTGTCCACTGCCATGCACCATATCCAATTAATTCAAACCTTCATGACAGTATAAAGAAACAACATTTCTACATGGTTGTAAGCATGGCCCAAAACAAGAGATGCTGACTTATCTCAAGCAAAATTTATAGTAAAATTCATGTGTTTCTTGTTTCCTACAAAATCAAAAGGAAGAAGAAAAAGAAGGGAATACTTGTTGATCTTTGCTTCTTTTATTAAGACCAAGCTGCCCTATTTGTGATACCATCAAGTTGCTTTTGAGTTTTGACACAGCAGGGTAAGAAGCACCCCCTTGTTTATAACATGGATAACTTCTCTAAAACAGACTGGTTATACTTTTAAATTTTGAGGTGTTGAACCATTCACAGAAGAAAGCCTAATCTCTAGTAAATTGAAAGCTCCTATACTGTACATGGCCATGCAAGATTATAAACTGCCAGGAAGTGGTGAGGCTTATACACCACATAAGTTGTACAAAACTTCATTCACTGCTGATTGGAGATGCAACTACTTAACAGAAGTTTAGAAAAATCATCAGTATCTTTTTCATGGAATGAGCTGAAATTCCTTACTGTTCATCTAATAGAAATATCACAGGGATTGAACTCTGTTTATAGCACAAGTTTTAGGCTTAATTTATGAAAATATAAAATGCATTCAGAAATTATCGATTCTTTCATAATGTCTTTTGCACAATCAGGTTAGGACATGAGTTAAGTTACCTAATGCATGGGGAATAGTAAAGGTAAGCAGGGAGCAAAGAAATGGAAAACAGGAAATCACCAGTTATTCAATAGTTTACTTTAAAAATATATTTAAATGGATCCAGGAAATTTCAGATCAAAAGGCAAAATAAATTGTTGGTGAGTGACAAAAAGCAAAGGAGGTATTTGTTGACTAAATTCATAGACGAGGAAAAGACATCACCAAAGGAAAGACAGTTGCTTATCAAAAGCTTAACCTTCAAAAGCCAACAAAATTACTTACATCAAGTGGAGGATTCAGAAGTTCTATTCCATTGCTTATCTGACCATATGGCTCCATTAGATCAACCACGTTCTGCAAATCCTCTTTACTCAATGTTAGTCCCAAATGATTCACCATCATCCTGCTCATCTTCTTTGCAATTTTTGTTTTCCGAACCCAATCTGGAACCAAACAGCTGAAAGTCTACAAAAAGTATTAAGTACCATCCCCATATCAGTGAGAAAATCATTAAAAAAAAAACGAGCAAGGACCACATTACAAGCCTGTCAACTAAAAATGCTTATAAGGAAAATTAAATAAATATCAAACTTGACGGGGGTAAAAAGGAACAAGAAGTTACTATGTGAAGAGAACCAAACAAAGCATGAATTTGTTCATACACTGGAGCTATATGTGACTCAATGATAAACGGGAGCAAAAAAATTAATAATCTCTAGTGACAGGATTATACATATGTATAAAGATGAAATAATGGAGATTATTTCTTTACCGCAAACCAGCTGCAATAGCTCATGAGTTCATCCGTGTCAAGAAACTTGCTCTTGAAGGCACTACCTTCCAAAGCAACAGGAACAAGTTTTAATTCTACTGGTCTTAAAAGAGCTGTCTTCTCAGCAACCTGAAAAAGGTAAAAGTTGATATTTAAGACAAGCTCGGTAGAATTCAAATGAAAGAAGGAAAAGTAAGTACTGAGTAGTGCAAATATTCATCAAACAAACTGGTTTTCAAGAAGGCAACTTTCTGTAAAACTATAAATTAGGATTGATGATTAAAAGTGAAGCAAAAGCTGATAATTCAAACAAAAAAAGCATTCCTCATGCAGAGGGTCCAAACATGAATACATGTATCCAAAAGACCCATGGTGAGAGAAAAAGTTCTCAGGAACAGGGTCAAATTATGAGATCTTCAAAGGCTAAGCAAATCAACCACAATAAAATCCATAAGCAAATTAGTGGGCTCCCATTGCACTTCTTTATCCATCACAATAACTGTTTATATGCATTAGCAAGCAAGCACGCACACACATAACACTGATCAGGAATGACCTTTCTCCAGTCTACAAAATCAATAAGGTCTTCATCCATGGTTTCTTTAGCAGCTAAGTGTAAAATCTTCTCCCTCTCTGCTTGTGTTGGCTGTTGTAGATAAAATACTCTATCCATCCGTCCAGGTCGCCGCAAGGCTTCATCAATTTGATTTATATTTCTAGTTGTAGCCATCAGAACAACGCCATCTTGTTTCTGAAACCTGGAAGAGTACAATGTGTACTTTGATGTAACAAAGATGCTGACAATATAAAACTTGGCAATCTTTCTAATGGTCCAACAAAAAAATAGAATCATCATCTTGCAAAATCACAAAGAATAAGTCCCCAAGGCAACAGGCTGGCCATTAAGGCTTGGGATTTCCACATTCTAACCCTGGAAGGCTGGGGTGGGATTTATGGACAGGGGAGGGCTACCTGCAACTGTTTATCCCAAGGATCATTGGGCCTCTTGTTAAACCAAAAAAAAAAATCAGAGTATCCAGGTTAAAAGTTGTAATGTGCTTAAAGGTAACATGAATATACAAATAGATGGTATAACTATGATTGCATTTCACACCCATCTAAATCAAATCATAGTTATGTTGCAAAATGCAAAGCAAAATGCACCAACTAGAGGCAATTAACAGGAATGATAGACTAAAATGTGATAGAATCCTATTGATGAACATGGAGAAGATATATGAAGATGCATCTAAATATTGGTTTCCTAGCAATGAGATGGGAAATGCTGGTACGAGGAGAAACAAGAGATGACACAAGTGATAGCAAATACTGTGTGCTGATGTGTTGATAATAACTAAAGGCCATTACCAATTACAATCTTCCAGAACCTATTAAAGGCAGTCTTGCCTTCAGCATATGTGCATTGTGGTTGCAAACTCGAGAATTTCACCATTACACCAAGCAGAAATTGACCAGTAGATCTTACTCTTAAATGGAAAGGTTACCGAAGCTAAAGGACTAAATTGATGTGAAATTATGCAAAAAAGACTAAGTCGAGCAAATCAACAAGAGAAAAGGGCTTGCAGGATCAATTGAAGAAAGAAGAAGCTCAGTGCTCGAGAGGATAGTGAGCATTCTAAGTCCTCAAGTTAAGAAGCAAAACTAAAAAATTTAAAAATGGACATCCTTGCAAAAGAGATTTCCTATACCTAACAGTGATTCCATCAAATTCTCATTAAACTCGTAGTTGTTTTTCAGCTCATGGTTACCACCAAGATATGTCAGTCACAGATATCTCTGCATCAATTGCTTCCAGGAAAAGAAAAGGCCAAAATCACAATATAAGAACAGAAGTGAAATGCTCTGTAAAAGTGATAGATTCAAAGAGGCATTCAATAGACAGCTACAATTAAAACCATAAGACATTTTTTCTTGCTACTTGGTGGAGGAAATTTCATGTTCAATGAAGTTGCGCAGATAAAAAGCCAAGACCACCCTCCCTCCTGGCTACTGGGCCAGGAAGAAAATAAAAAGATGCAAAGCACATGTTCAAAGTTTCTTGCAGGTTGCCAGTCATTCAATTAAAGATGCAAAGCACAGGCGTCCATGACCATTTGCCTCCTTACACATGCAGAGAAAAAGATGCAGCAATTAGGCATATTAAAAGGCATGAGATCACACCAACAAAATAGGAAATGGAAGAGATGTTTGAAATCTATCATTGAGTGTTGTATGGAAGAGCTTGCTTTACATAAGAAAATACTAATTCAAAGCATACTGTAGAGTTTTCTCAAATAGAGTGAGAAGCTGAAAATTACCCATCAAGCTCCACCAGAAGTTGATTAATGAAAGCCTCATGATCCTGCTTTTTAGTATGTATGAACTTACCACGGACACCAGCAAAAAGGTCAAAATCCTCCACAAAAATTATTACAGGGGCCTACACATGACATTAGATAATCAGCAAAACACATATCTCTGTATCATTGAAGAACTAAAAACTGGAAATCAAATATCTAACACAGGAAAACTCAAGTAGATATGAAGCAAAACCCATATTTTGCTTTTTATTAAGTATCACATAAATTTTTTGATAGAAAATAGCAAATCCAAGACTTACAAGATCAGCAAAATCTTGTGCAATTTATGAAGAATATTTACTGCATGATAAAGACACAGAAGCCACAGGAAAAGAAAAGGGAAAGGAGAAAGTAATTGTGTTAATTTGCATCTAAATTTTCTCTTCAAGACTTGCTTATAAGTAAGTTCTTATTTTCAAAAAATTCAAGGATCCAAAAACCTGTCCATCCTTTGCAAAGGCACATTCAACAAGTAAAAGCTTTATTGATTCAAAAGGTATTAAAAGATAACCAACTACCTTTCCCTACAATTAAAAGAAAACTAAGAAGGATTAATAAAATAGTGAAAGAGATGTAATTTGTCAAATTTCCAGACATTCATATAACCTTCACGCTAAAACGGGTAATGAGAGAGAATAGTCCCCTAACTTTGGTTAAGCCCAAAGTATAAATTGAAATTGACCGGTCCAAATAAAATTTATCTTTGAAAGGGAAATCAATAATAGCATATAATGTAACTTTTAACAACAGTTCAGATTTGAACCAAGCATTCATTGAATAAATCAACATGCTCTGAGAAATACAATTGATCTGTGATTCCCCAATTAAACAAAAATTAGTCAAAGTAGATAACCAGGAAGGCTTATAGGACAAACCAAATCCCTAGCTGTCTGGAACAGTTCCCTGACATTGGATGCACTTTGGCCAACCCATAGCCCAGCCTCCAATTGCTGGGCTTCAACTTTTACAACCGGTACCCTAGCTTCTGCAGCGATAGCCAGTGCTAGAGATGTTTTCCCCGTTCCCCTCTCACCTACAATAAGAACTCCCTGCAACAAGGAACTACCTCACAAGCTGGTATAACCACATTACACATGAACATCTACCTTGCAGCACAAATTAGTAATTTGAAATAGTGTATGCTCAACAGATTACACTACATGTTGAACAGGCAAACAAATGGAAGCTGAACATGCAAGTGTGCTGAAATAGTTATTATGAATGTTTCAAATCTTGTATTCTGGTAAGTAGCTCAGCTGAAAAGTACAAGAATCATAAGAGGAAAGAAATTAAATTTTTGTAGTCATTTCCCATGAATTCCACTTATCAAACTATAGACCTACATCTAATATTGATGTGAGAAGTAAATGTCTCCATCAACATGTAATCGCTATCTTGTGCAAAATCAAAATAATTAAAGCCCAGTTTTAATTCAAAATCTCGTTTAATTGACTCATCAACATCAGCGCCATTCTTTTTTAAACCTATGAGTCAAGGCATCATGTTTTATATTGCTTGGGTACTTCTGTTTTAGCTTCAATTTATATTGCTCAAGTGTTGGGCAACAAACAAAAGTAGAAACATATATTAATGATGCACAGCTGACCAAGGCATTCATAATAACAAAATAAAATATAAAAAAACAACAGAATGTCAGTAATATCTTGAGAATAACATACTCGAGGTGCACGGGCACCCATTTCTTGAAAAGCACTAGGATTTTGTAGAAATGCAACAACTTCATTGATTTCCTCTCTCATAGACTCAACACTAGAAAAATCCTTCAATGGTATAGGAGGATTCTTTACCCTCTGCAAACAAACATGGATATAAAATTTGTCAGGGAAAATAGTTCTCCATAATTAAATTAAATTTTTTAAAAAAATTAAGTGGCAGGCATAAACCTTCATTCCATCAAATGCAGTGCTTATAGGATCAATCCCAGCTTTTTTCTTACGTTTGATGGTCCTCAACTTGTACTTAACATAGTATTTCTGCAAGTTAACATAAAACAGTAATGCAATTCAGTCAGCTCGCATCTAGACTTTTAATCAAGAGTGTATGTGCTATGTAGCAACTAAGTTCCAAAGGTCATCCAAAATCAACCAATAATTTCCATATCATTCCCTTCTTTCAATAGAAGAGAGACCAGGAAAAAGTATTTCACTAACAGGGATAAAACAACAATTGGTATTGACCATGAATGAAGTTAAAATCACCACAACTAACATTACTTGGTAAACAGAAATTAGAAGATCGCCAGTGCAGATGTTAATTTAAGAACCTAAAAATTCTAAAGAATTGCCAGTTTTATGAAGATGGTAGGCATCAATGTAAGTTATTTACAACCATGATAGTAATCACTAACTGAGCAATGGCATTGAAATGGAATAATAGGTCCAGGCTTATGACCTATACAACATTCTGATAAGAAATAAGCCCAATATATTAAAGTTCAAATTATAAGAACCAGGAAAGGGTCTAAGCAATACCACTCTGCGTAACTTCAGGAAGTTTGGATCTCTGCTACGTAAAGGTCCAAAACCTAAAAGTCTTGGAACTTTTCTCTTCAGAAACCGGAAGGCATGGAACAAAATATATCCATATATAAACAATCTAATGGCAAACCAAAAAAACCATTGCATATCATCAGTTTTTCTGGACTTAAAATTTATTTCTGCCTCAGATTGCCATTTCAAGTACCATGTTGAGCCAACAGTTTGATCTATTTCCTCTGGCCATGCCATCCCCAACCGCATCCTTACCTGTGACACAACAGTAACTATAAAACTATCAAGAGAATAACAGCACTGGATAAATACAAACAAAAGGTGGCAAGTGATGAGTTCATATAATTGATACCGGGAATGGAACGATGAGCTCCAGCATGGGGAACACGATCACCATCATTATGTCATCATTTATATTTCTAACTTTCTCTAAAACCCAATCTCTCCCATATGAAACAATTCTACTCTTCCATGATCCATTTAAGCATTGACCAGTCAGCCTTAATGCCATGAGAAACTGTTGACCCAAATCCAACTCTGATAAAGGGATCCACATCAGATGAACACTAGTTGGAATGCCACTGGCAAGCATTTTCATGTACAGCCCATCAAACCCTCCAAAATCTTCATAGAGAATTTCAAATTCCTAGAACAAAAACAAAGAGGGTTAAATGCATTTCAATAGTGGGTCAAAAGGAATAAATGGCATAGAGAATAAACAGAAATAACCTTAATATCAACAAAATATTCCTTGTCATCCCCCTTCAGTGCAATGTACATGGCACCCCAGTCATGCCTAATTCGAGCATGCTCCACTAATTTCTTGGAGACAGCATATGGAACAGCTATTGGTTCCATTTCCCACCTGTTCTTTTCTTCACTGTACCATGTCTTTGATACTACTCTATCGCGACCCAGAAGAACTTGTTCCTGCAATAATATTTAGTGAATGGTTCATAACACAAACTAACAAAAAGAAATGCATCCGGTTTTAGATAAAGCAACAATCTACATCATTAATCCAAAACAAGTGACATAAAAATAGAGAGCTCTTATCATCTAAAATGCTCTATTGATAAGGTTCAAACCTAACACCAACATCAGATTTCAGATCTTAAAGCATGAGAGAACCAGTTGTGAATGACACAATTGACATAGTGAGGAAAACATGAAACAGGTCAATTTCCTACTCCTTACTATTCAAATGAAAGCTCTCAATACAAACACAAGGTTCTATATAGAATTATAAATATCTTTTACTCTCTAAAGTCTGAACCATGTCAGTGACCTACAATATTGCAAGGACAAGAGAATTACAGTCTTTCAGTAAACTCAATTGCTTTCTTCAATTATCTTTAGTTGGATGTGCCATATGATCCAGACCTATCTCAATATATATTACACGCTACTTGGTTGATGACAAACTACCTGTTTTCGGGCCACATATTCTTTACCAAAATCTGCATCTTCCAACAATTTTCTTTTCAGTTCTGCCGTAGCTTCTTCACGCCATTTTTTCCAGCTATGGTACAGGTGAAGATGAATTGCTTTAGGAACTACAACCTCCTTATCCCCAAACATCCACTTCAATTCAACTTCTGGATAGCCCTTCACAATCTCATCTGCTGATGTCTTCACAACCAAATGCTTTTCATCACCGAACCTCTTCATCTTTTTCCTTATAAGAGCCTCCGTATCTTTCTGCAGCTTCTGTGAATCTTTAAGGCCTTGTCTTATACGTGCAGCAAAATCAATCGAATCTTGATCAAATAATAGCCCAAGGGCTTCACCTTCTACAACATTAGGCAGAATCATTTGCTCCAATAATTTTCTTTGTGCAGTTTCCAGTTCTTTCTGAATGTCAGATCTTGGAAGCTTGGTAATAGAGCTCTTTTTCTGACTGCAAGCAAGTTAAACATTGCTCAAAGAAGTAATTAACTTTATAACAATTTTATAGACAGAGAATTTAACAAACACATGATATGAAGCCCGTGAAAACACACTAGTCCCAGAATGTAAAAGTGGAAGGACAGAGAGGGAGAATCTAGGTGCACACTTGCCTTAACTTGTAAGTTGAAATATCTACTTCCAGCTCTAAAATAACAAACCAAGATAATATGTGATAAGGGATGCGGTATAACATATCAGAAGATAGGTTAAAGAATGCTCAGTCAACAGAGTGCATGCATGGAGATTGCTGAATAAAACATTAGCACACCAACTTAATTTGTAAAAATCATGAACATGACATCAATTTCCCTTTAATCATTCTTTCCAAAATCCATATGACCATAGTATATCCAAGTACATAATACATCCAAGTGCGCAATTTAACATCTTCCTAACTGCATTAAAGATTGCATAGTCTTTCATCTAACTTCCCCCTAAGCCTGTTGGTAGCAAAATATAAGCTTGTAACTATTAACAGTACAAGTTGGTTGGAAGATTTTACATCTTATGATCACTACAATCACATTCTAGTGACCATACCTGCAGCATTCCAAGAGAGAAATGGAACACCAAAACATAGAGCAGAATACTATTATCATTCTATCAGAACATTAATATGGCACTTATTCTTGCTATCTTGATTCTTCCTGGAATAGAATCAATTTTAATAATAGAAAAACTCAAAATGCATCTACTTATAGAGTTACCTGTCCGTACTCTTTTGCCTCATTTCCTGGCTAAACCTCTTCACCAATTCCTCACACTCTCTCTCGATAAAGCAAAGTTCCCTAACCCCAACACTCAATGCCATTGTCTCCCTCCTCAAAATCTCACCTCCAATCTCACCAATTCTATCCCATACACTAGTGTACTCCTCATCCATCACTCTCATTCTCTCCTCCAACGCCTCCATTCTCTCTTTCTCACCCTTTTCCCTCAAATTATCATACTCTTTCTTTTCCTTTTCCACCTCTTCCACAATCTCCCCTGAGAGATTTTCCATCTTCCCTTTTTCCTTCCTCAACTGCCTCACTTCCAAATACATCCCCTCCATAATTTCCCTCTGCAACTCCTCTTTCCTTCCTTTAACCGCTTTTAACACCAACTTCACTTCCTCTACACTGCCATTTCCTTTCCTAACCTCCTCTATACGCTTCAACAACCTCGAAACCTCCTCCAGCAAACTTTTAGTATAATTTGAAAACTCATGCTCCTTCAAGTTTGATTCTTTATTCAATTTTTTCTCTTTCTTTCTAACTGCAACTTCACTAGCCGCCGCGACATCAGCCACAGCAGGAGGTGGCAAAACACCAAGTGGATAAAACCCAATTGCAATACAAAACAATGTGAGCACTATAGGCCTTGTAATGCATTGAAATACACCTTTTTCAGGTTTTGAAAGGAACCCATTTGAGAAAACTAATTCCTTTTCTTGTTTTAACCTTCTGGGTGAATCCAAAGGCAGGTATTGACTGCTCTTGGAGCACTTTGAAGCTCCTTGAAACCCAAAGACACGTAAACTATGGACAAAAGGGAGAGCTGTGTGTCTGTTTGGGTGTAATTTTGTGGTTCTGATTCTGTATTTGATTGGTGATGGAGGGTCTTTTTGCAATGGAAAGAGATGAGAGAGAGACGGAGAGATGAAGGAAGCCATGAGAATTAAAAGAAGAGTGTAGTTGAAAAGAAAAGAAAGAGATTGAGGGTCATTTGGCACTTTGTGTGTTTTTTGGCAGGGTTTTGCAAGATGAGGATGCCTGCAAACAAGAAGTGAGAGTGATGAGGGACATAGGACGAAGAAGAGAGTCCGGTTCATTGGCTTCCGGTTTTCATTTTAAAACTGAGGGTAAAACAGTAAATCAGAATGTTTACCTTGAGATTTATTCTTGATTAATAAAATCACTTGATCCCTCTGCTCTTGACATTTTTTTAATATTTTTCCCTCCCCATTCTGACCATCTTCCGCACCTTGTTGTTAAACTCGGCCGTCTTTAAAAATTAGGAGCCGGTTGGTTTTTTATTATAAATTAATATATTTTTAATATTTATAAATTATTTTGATGTATTAATATTAAAAATAATTTTTAAAAAATAAAAAAATTATTAACATATATTTTAATATGAAAAATTATTTAAAAAACAATCACAACAATATTTTATAACAAGCTCTTAATTTTAAAAAGTATAATTTATAATTTAATTTACACAAGTTAAATTAAAAACAACTATTATCACGATAAAATTTAAGTTAATTTTAACAGGCTTGTTTGATTCATCAAGCAAATTTAATATAAATCTTATCAAGTCAATGCTAAAAAATATATATTTAATAAAATATATAAAATAATATCATTTAATAAAATAATCTACTCAAATTAATATTATATAATGTTTTTAATGTCTATTTAATGAGAGAAACCCTTTTATTACGTGACTAACTTTTTCAACCATAATTATTCAATAAAAACATAAAAACTAATAAATAAAAACTACTAAATTTTAATATCAATTAACACAATAAAAACAATAAACATAATTACTTGAATATATAAAAATATTTATTTTTTAGTAGTTTAGCTTTTTAAAAGGTGGACAGCTCTTTAAATAAACTAAAAAATCAATTTAGAATAACTAAAAAACTTGAAAAAAAATAAAAGGTAGCATAAATCCAAAAAAAATATTAAAAATAAAATTTAAAAAAAAATATATTTTTTCCTAAAAAACTGCTACATCAAGGCTTTTAAAGTCATTATATGTGGGAAATAATATGCAATCTTAACTCCCCTAGGATACACACTTTTCAATCGCTAGCATTGGATTCATTGGTGGAAATATTGAAAATCTAGAAATATTCTATCTAGTTCAATAGCTTGTTGAAAACAATGACAGTTCTCTCATTAACATGCATATTATTGTTTCAGGGTGATTTTATAATTTTACTTGAAAATTATAAAATAATTTTGAATTATTATTCTATTTGAAATCATTATTATATTAATGTTGTATTATTATCATTGTTATTATCATTAATATTTTAATAATATTATAATTATTTTAATATAACACTATTAACACCAACCATAGCACTCTATTATCAAAGTTATTGTTATAACCATTATTATTATTATTATTAAAATTATATTCAAACATATAATACATAGCAACAAATTTAAGATTAAAATAATCTAGATTTATGATTATTTAGACTTCAAAAAATCAAATCTTATGATAAATCATCAAATACGAGATCGTTAAAAACAAAAATAAAAAGAGAAAGTAGCAATGCCTAAAAAAGAAACTTTGGTCTAGGTTGATTTTAATTTCACCATAATTTTTTTATCAGACTAGACACGTGTTTTAGCCATAGACATGAAACTTGGGCCCTATGTTTGATCGAGGTCTTGTCTCCAAGTTTAACTTTTACGAATTTGTATCATGATTTACAGGCATGGGACTTTTTTGTAATTTTATTTTACTTGGGACTATTTTGCAACATAAAATAAGGATAAAGCACGACTAATTATTTTTAAAGAGAAATTAAAATTAACTCAAAACTTAAAATCGTAAAAGCCCTGCCCAAACACCTAATTGAAAAGGAGACCCAAATTCTCTCCCCTAATCAGCAGAATATCAACACCACATTCGATTATTCGAGCCCTGGTTTTCTCAAGTAAATCACTTATCTGCAAAAATCTTCTCTTAGGTTTTTGTTATTCATCGATTCTGATCCAGTCTCGAATTAGAAATTGCTCACCTTTTATTGTAAAAACAACGGGCATTACTGGGTTTTGTAATAAAACATGAAATTTGAAATATTGAAGCAATAATCAGCATTATAAGCATAATTCCTTTCTGGATTTTGTTTAGTTTGAGCTGTTTTGCCGTTTCTGTTTCTGGATTTTGCTTGACTTGTTTACGAAGCTAATTCTCTCTTTCATTTCCAGGCATTGCTATTTCTGGAGGGTCTATGTGAGAGAAAATGGAGGACAAGCACGAGGAAGTTGAGGACATTGAGAGTGGTTCAAGTGATTCATTTATTGACGTCGACGACGACGACGACGACGATTCTGATAATGATGATGACAATGAACCTTCTACATCTGGACAAGATGATGGGACCCGTATTCAGGTTTCTTTTCTGTTTTTTGCTGTTTTCTCATTACTGTTAAGTGTTAATTACACTGCTGTTGATTGATAGTTTTTAGAGTATGCTATTTGTTTATATGAATGTTACTATTTTTTGAATACTAGTATTATAGGCTCGAACTCAGAAGTTCGACCTTGTGAAAAAAGAGTCTCGTGGCTATGGATTGATCAAATGACCAATCTTGAATTAACGAACATTCCGTTGAGCGGAAGCTTAAATGAACATGCTTGGTAGAAAAGGCACGAAGAAGAAGAACGAATGGGTTTTGGTTGACAGTGGGCCTGGAAAGAGTAACAATAGGGGTTTACAATGGTAGGCCATGACACCACGCTAATGTAATAGGTGGAGTACATCCATTAGAAAAGGCCATTTGAACTCTTGCAAGTTTAAAACCTGCCAATCTTCTAGAGCAAACGGTTTCATTTTTACTTTCATGGTGCAGGAACCTTTGACCGACCAGGAAGTAGAGGAGTTGGTTGCTGAGTTCCTGGAAGTTGAGAGTAAGGTATCCAAATTTTTTTTCACTTAACTTTACCATTCTAGTTTTTTTTTTTTCAATTTTATTTTAGAAGGTTTACTAAAGCTTACTTTAGGCTGCAGAGGCTCAAGAAGCACTGGAAAAGGAGTCTCTTGCAAAAGTAGAGAGTGATGTGAGAGAGGAGTTGGCACAAAGTCTCCAGGGTGATGATGTTAGTTATGCTGCTTTCTAATTGTTTCTGGGGTTTTTGTTAAATCAACTTTGCCTATCATTTATGCATTTCTTTCTTGTCTATGTCTAGCTGGAGGCAGCTGTTGAAGATGAGATGGCTACTTTCAGGGAAGAATGGGAAAATGTGCTTGATGAGCTCGAGACTGAGAGTTATCATTTGTTGGTCTGCTTCTTTCTTCAATTTGAGTAAAATTTATTGTTCTTAATGCATTTTTTCAGTGAATGTATCGTGAAGCAAACCAGAAAAGGCCATTATTTGCTATATCTCCCATAACATTTTTTTAGCAAAGAGCTTCTTTGATGCATAACACCTTGCTGCATTTTTCACTGGTCTCTTATCCTTCAATATCCATGATGCGATCCCATTGTTTATGAAGCATACTCAGGAGGAACTTAAATGCATTCTCTTGTTGTTTCTTCATCAGATTTTGAACTTTATGCATTGGGATATGGCTGCTATTATTGTTTACGTGGCTCTAGCAGATTCCATTTGGCTGGTAGCAGCATGTGCATGGTTCAACTCATGTTTTTTTACCATTTTGTTATGGTTTTGAGATCATCCATACAAGCACTAAATATGTTGAACAGAGTCACCAAAATAGAAAAACTGAGCATTTTAATTACTAGCAAGCAGGTCTGAATCTGTTGTTTGTGATCTGATGGCATGTGAAAACAGATATGGTTTTAAGAACAGTACATTTACAGTTGCAGTGTAGGCAAATGAGTTATGATTGCATAGTTACCTAGAAGTGCTGTTTTAGACGTGTTGGAGTGAAGGAGGAGGAGGCCAAAAGATGTAAAAACAAGTATGGAGAAAGCAACCACAAATCAAAAGGCAGCTTCGAAATTTTCTAAACACAGCTGAATTCTCAAATCAGCTGTTTTAGGATTGTTGCATGGACATGGAGACTGCTCGACCCCTGGACACCCTGTACCTTAAAGCAGCTTTGAAGCATCTCTAGGATTAGAATTTTGGAAAGTAGATAGTTAAAATACTTGACCACAAGACTTAGTGCCTGTTTGTTTAAGCTTCTCAAATCATCCCTTTTCATGCTTTTCAACCTGCTTTTTGTCCAAAAAACTGGTTTAGAAGCTTAAACAAATGGGACCTTAGTAAAGGAACAAAAGAAGCCCAACTTAGGCCTTATCAGGATATAACCAAGGCCTATTCCAAGAAAACAAATTTAAACTTTTGGGTTTAGGATGGATATTCCTTACTAAGCAAGCCAGAGATGCAACATCAGTTGTAGAAGAGCTACCAGGTTTTAATCATTTTATCCAACTGATCCATTAATCCATGAAGTATGGACAGTTCGTCAGAATTCATATATTAATGGAACCATTGGGTTTTGAATTGTTAAGGGAGCATAATAATTAATGCGTTCTGGTTTAATAATAATATTTATGGCAAACCTGATTGTTCAGGCAACATATGGTTGCTAGCATAAAATGGGCCATTTTTTTTTTGTGAAGTGAAGTTTTCTGCCCATCTTTGATCATTTCCCATAGGAAAATAAGTTGTCCTGTTATATGTCCATTTTCTGCCCCTAATTCACTTGCTTTGCCAAACAGGAACAACTTGATGGGACTGGTATTGAGCTGCCAAGCCTTTATAAGTGGATTGAGAGCCAGGCTCCAAACAGTTGCTGCACTGAAGCTTGGAAAAGCAGGGCACACTGGGTGGGAACTCAGGTGACCAAGGAAACGACTGATACAGTAGCTGATGCTGAGAAATATCTTCAAATCCATAGGCCTGTTAGACGGTAAGATCTTCTTTTTCAGCATGGTAAATTGTGCAAGGTTTGAGGTCCATTTAAATAATATACTTTCTGGGTTCAGACGACATGGTAAATTATTGGAGGAGGGTGCAAGTGGATTTCTGCAGAAAAAACTTGCAATGGATGGAAGTGAGGCTATTGCAGAAAATGGAGAAGTAGATTGGGCCTCTATGAAGAAACTATTCTCAACTAGCAGTTCCGAGGATGTTGCTTCATTTGGCAGCAAGCATTGGGCTTCTGTTTACCTTGCCAACACTCCTCAGGAAGCTGCACTTATGGGACTTAAATTTCCTGGAGTCAATGAGGTGACATTTTTAGTTTGCGTGTATAATTTGCTACCTTTTGACATTTCTGCTTTGTTACTTCTGTCTTAAGCATTTTCCAACCACTCAGCAATTGCATGCTGTGTCATTTGGAATGAAAATCTATTCACAATATTACTGAACAAGGGCTAATTGTTTTCATCTTATTTTGGCTGATCTGATGTATTGGTTCATTATGTTTTGTCTTGATGCAGGTTTTCCAAGCTTAGTATAAACCATCTGTACTGTTAGGATGTCTTTTTTTATTTTATGGGAATTTCTTTTCCAATTCTGTTTCTCTACTCTTACAATTCAAAAGGAAGCAATATAAATGTTGAATCAAGTTTCAAGAAGCATATCGCCTCACCCACTCAGCAAACCTTCTTAGGGTAGTGTAGAAACAGACTCTGACATTTTCAAGTTAATAATTGACTCACAATTACTTGACTGTCAGGATTGGTTGGACATTTGCTTTGTTGTCTTGTTCTATCTGTTTCAGCTGGCCTCCCTTTGTCTCCGTTATGCTAAAGTTTAAACTTAACAATGTCCTCTTTGGTAGAAACTTGCAATAGCTTTGATATTTACCTTATTTCAGGTTGAGGAGATTGAAGACATTGATGGGAATTCCACTGATCCATTTGTTGCAGAGGCCATAGCAAATGAAAAGGAATTAGTTCTTTCTGAGGAACAGAGAAAAAATTACAGAAAGGTTAGTCGATATTGTTGTATTGAATATTACAATTTTTTTTTTCCTTGAGTTTTCAGATTAATATTCTGGACATTGAATTACTTGTTTTAGTTTCTTTGGAGCCTTATTTGTGGTGGTATTAAGTTGATTAGGTAGTTCATTAGGACATTATGAACTTACATTTTAAAGCCAGATGGGTCAAAATGCTGCTCTCACCAAACTCTATGCAATCTGATGAGGTGATCAGAGTGTCCGTGGATGGTTACAATTAAAGTTCCCATTAATTGTCATCCCATTAGTGGTTAAGCTGCAGTGTTTCTACTGTTGCTTGATGGATTTGTTGAATTTTTTAAATCCAAACCTTCATGGTATCTTGGGATTATCATAGGATAATTTTGCTTTCTTCTTTGAGATTCATGCTTCAGTTGCTTTCGCTTGAGTTTTGCTGAGGTTCAATGGGATTGGGCTGCTCTTCTATGATATTCCTTTTGCTTTCATGTTTTGGAGGATGACTTTTGTCCAACATGCTTTTGCAATTCTTTTCAGTTAGTTAATATAATTTTCTTTTATCTTAAAAAGTATTGGTCTTCATCATGCAAATTTGTATGTACTGTAGATTATAGTGATTGTCAAGCTTCTTTGATTCTATGCTCAGATGATAATAAATTGTATGGTTCTTATATTTGTACTTCAAAAGGTCAAAGAGGAAGATGATGCAAAAATTGATCAAAAACTTCAACTTCGTTTGAAACAAAGGAGATGTCTTAAGAGATGTAAACAGGTGAGATTTTCCATTCTTTGTTTTCTTGTTTGACTTGTCTGTCATTTCCATAGTATCTAAGCCATGGGTTCTATTTTTTGTTGTTGAATGATGGGACTCTTGACATGAACTTTGAAGTATGGGAGGCTATCAAATTTTGGTTGTTCAGAGTTTGAAATTGTTGCATATCAATCTAGGTCTCGGAAATTTAATTGATTGCATATGCTGATGCTATCATGTTTTTTAAAGTTGAACTGTTTCTAATTAAAGTATTATTGTTTGAATTAGATGTTGGAAATTTAATTGGTTGCGCAGTGTATGCTCCAGCTATTATGTCTTCAATACCTCAACTGTTTTTTTGCAGGGATGCTACAGAGTATTTACTCTCTAGGCAATCCTTCTATATGTGAACTCATGGTTATTAGAGTAAAACTACATGTTTTTTGAAATAGACTAGTCATATTCCTTTTTCTTGTACTCTTATTTAATTAGGGTGTCAGCTCAGTCGTCCAGGAAATGGGAACAAACATGGCTGAGTCAGTGCCTCTGGATGACAATTATCATGAGGTCACATGCCAAGATTTGAAGAAAGACGTGTGTGAAAATTCTGGAGACCTTGATATGGAACAGTTGATGAGTGAGAGCAATTCAGTTTTCCCAGAATCTGATGCCTCTGAACCCAGAAGGTCCAAGCGTCCAAATGAGAGTGAGGACCTAAACATCAAAAATAAGAAGATTCGAACTGTTATCATAGACAGTGACAATGAAGCAGACATTTTGGAGGATAAATCAGTACAAGGCATTAAAGTTGAGGATCGATCAACTTTGCTAGAAAACATTGGGGACCCTTCTGCTGGCTGCAATCCTTCACAGGGTTCAAGTGAGAAGTTTCAGTGCACTGCCTGTGATAAAGTTGCTCTTGAAGTGCACTCACATCCACTTTTGAAAGTAATTGTTTGCAAAGATTGTAAATTCTTAATGGAAGAAAAAATGCATGTGAAGGTATGAATTTTAATAATGCCTATGCCTTCACCCAACTTGCTTCAAATAGGTTATAAAATGGTCAAGTATATCATTTCCTTCATAGATTTGTATGCAAGCTGTACCTAGGATTATTGTTGTAACCACGTTTTTTCTTGTCAGTCATCATAATAATGTTAATGAGTGGATCAACTTACAAGGATTCTCTTTTTACATACATAATGTACTTAGATTCTTTCTTTTTGTTGTGTTTGATGATGTGATAGAAAGATAAAACAAAACAGAGTTTCCATCAGAAAACAATGAAAGCTAAACAATTTTAACCTTTATGGAATTATAGGTGTAACTTTATCCTTGGTTCCTTGAATATCATTTGTCAAGTGAAAATAAAAACTCAAGATATGCAAAAAAACATTTACCTCCATCATTACATGCCATAGAAGTCTGATGATTGTAAGACTGCTGGTTCTTAAAATTGGTTGTGACAAAGCCTAGTATTTGTCTCTTTTCTAGCACGCTTAACAAAAGCAACAACAAATTAGAACTTTTATTGCTTGGAGTCTGAAAATTTCTGAAGTATTGAATTTCATTCTGTAGACTATTACAACTTATTAGGATCATGTTGATTTTGCAAAAATTGAAAAATTTCTAGCACATCATTGTTTGTTGCTTTTGTTGTTTTTAATGCCTTTTATCCTATTAAGTTTTCCACAAAATTTCATTCCTGTGATGAACTTGTTTCAGGATCCTGACTGTTCTGAGTGTTACTGTGGATGGTGTGGAAGAAACAATGACTTGGTGAGTTGTAAGTCATGCAGAACATTATTCTGCACTGCTTGTATAAAAAGGAACATCGGTGAAGAGTACTTGTATAAGGATCCAGTTTCTGGTTGGCAATGTTGTTGTTGCTCTCCAAGTCTGCTACAAAGACTTACATCACAATTAGAGAAAGCCATGGGGTCTGGAGATATAATGGTTTCAAGTTCTGATAGTGATTCAGACTCTTCAGATACAAATGATGATGTTACAATCAGGTATAGTGTTCATTATGAGACAGATCTTTGGCTGTAGGTTTCTGAATCATTCACTAGATTTTCTCATTTTTTTAGTTTGGTAATTTTTGTTTCCCGTATCCTATTCTATTCTATCCAAAAAAAATTATGTTTTATCCCAAGCATAATTCTCAAATTACGCTGTATTGTGACAGCTCTAAGAGAAAGAAGAAAAAGAAGATTAGAAGAATCATTGATGATGCTGAATTAGGAGAAGAGACCAAGAGAAAAATTGCTATTGAAAAGGTTCTGTCTTTCAAATGCTTGATTTGGTTAAATCTGTTATGTCAGTACTGATTATCCATTGTTTACGATCTTATGCAGGAACGTCAAGAACGCTTGAAATCCCTGAAAGTCAAGTTTTCTGACAAATCCAAGATGATGAAGTTTGCAAGCTGTAGTGGAAACTTACCTGAAGGTGCTAGTGTTGAAGTGATTGGTGATGCCACAACTGGTTATATTGTGAATGTTGCGAGGGAAAAAGGTGAAGAAGCTGTGAGGATTCCTCCAAGCTTATCATCTAAATTGAAAGCCCATCAGGTTCCATTCTATCCCTGTGTGGTTTCCCATACTTCAATCTGGTTCTCTTGTTAGTTGGTTGCAGCATTCTGTTTCTTGTATCCAAAGTGTAATGACATTGCTTCAAACCTAACTCACAACCCTTTAGGGTTCTTTGCCCACCACCTTACTTGAAATTAATAGTCAGTTCCCAAATTGCTTTCTTATTATTCTAGTGATTATGACACCCAGCACATTTGACACCAGCTGGTGTTAAATAGGTGTGTTTAACTTTAAAGTGTAGGAAGTGAGAACCTGGATAGGGGTCTTATTTGAATGTGCTTTCGTATTAATAGTTACATGTCATCATTGATTCTGATTTTTCGTTTTTATTTCTATCTTATTATAAATGTATCCATAAATTTGCTTACCTAAGTTGATTTGACATTGCAGGTGGCAGGGATAAGATTTCTATGGGAAAATATTATACAGTCAATTAGAAAAGTGAAGTCTGGGGATAACGGTCTTGGTTGTATTTTAGCGCATACAATGGGTCTTGGTAAAACTTTTCAGGTATTCTGTTCAGCTTCTCTTTTGAACATTCCACTTCTCATTGGTAATACATGAGGGCGTGTATTGTGAGTGGTATTAAGAATGCTTGCCACTAAATCCGGTAAGTGTTAATTGGTGAGTTCTTGCCAATTTATTTCAACTTCTAGGTAAGTTATTTGCTTTAGTCCTGATGTTTGCAATTAAATGTTAACTCTATCTATTCTAAATTATTGAATTTTGTTCTAAATTAGAGCATAGTGAGCAATCAGTTTACTGGTTGTAGTTTTAGTGGCAGTGTTAGTAATAGTAGGAACCTTTTATTGCTAACTGTCATGCCATAATTTACAGCATAGTGTTATACTCATTTAATCTGGTTGGATAGTTACTTTGCTTGATTTAACGATTTGCATTACAGGTCATAGCTTTTCTGTACACTGCCATGAGAAGTGTTGATCTGGGTTTAAGAACAGCACTCATTGTGACTCCTGTGAATGTGCTGCATAACTGGCGCAAGGAGTTCATAAAGTGGACACCTTCAGAAGTAAAGCCGCTCCGTGTTTTCATGCTGGAGGATGTGTCGAGGTTTTCTTGTATACTTTTTCCCTTTTTTTTTTTTTGATTGTGTAGCAAAAGAAATTGTCAAATTGATTTTACTCATTAAATTTCAAGTGCAGTATTATAAGAATATTTGTTCTTAACTAAGCTAAAGTGTAACTCCTTCTATATGAATTATCAATGATAACTTCAGTTCAGAATTTATCCCTTGGAAATAATGTGGACATTATTGTCAATGAACTAGCAGCAGAAATCACGACTTTTGGATATTTTCATTGAAAGACATGATTATTTGATTTTGTAAAATGAATAGAAAATGTACCTGATGTCCAAATATAAGAAACAAAGCCAAGATTGCTAATATCTGTATAGTATCTAGCAAGTGATCTGGCAATGCCATGTATTCTTCACCTATGTTCGAATCTGTGAGCTGAGTACTTTACTTTTCATGCTTGTTTTATAAGGTTTCACTTGCCAGGATCCATTTTGTTTTATTAGAGTTTGAGGGCAATTGGAGAAAGAAATTCAATTTTGGTTGCTCATTTGTCAGAAGAAATACAAAAATGGAAAGACTGGCATTTAATTAATCTAGGTGTGGCTCTTGTGAACTTTTGATAGGTTAGTTATTCAACATAATATCCTGAATATGTTACTTGGAAAAAACGTTTGATCAAGACAGTGTCTTACATCCAGTATATTATTAGATAAAGATTATCTATCTCTCTCTTTCTGTAGGGATCTTCCATTGTGAACTTTTTAATTCACTGTTGGGTTTGCTGGCATCAGGGAGAGAAGAGTGGAATTGCTTGCAAAGTGGAGAGCTAAAGGTGGTGTTTTCTTGATAGGCTACTCTGCCTTTCGGAACTTATCTCTTGGAAAGAATGTGAAGGAACGAAATATGGCTAGAGAAATGTGTAATGCCTTGCAGGTACATTTGCCTTAACCATTCAACTCAATCTGTGCTTTGAATCACTCAAGAATAACCTTGGATCTTGACATGGACACTTAAAATTTGCATTGATGAAATTTGCTTTTCTAATATCAGGATGGACCTGATATACTTGTTTGTGATGAAGCCCATATCATCAAGAACACCAGAGCTGAAACAACCCAGGCACTGAAACTGGTTAAATGCCAGAGAAGGATAGCATTAACTGGATCACCTCTTCAGAATAATCTAATGGAGTATTATTGTGTAAGTTGGTTGAGATGATTAAAATTTCAGATTTTTTCTATCCACTGGTGTTTCTAATAGGATTTATATATCTGAAATAGATGGTTGATTTTGTAAGAGAAGGTTTTCTTGGCAGCAGCCACGAGTTTCGGAACCGGTAAGATTTTCTCTGGCATTTTTCTGGCTGGTTTCTCCTTTCCACTGGTTCCAGTACATCTTGATTGGGTTTTCTCATGCTCGCAGCTTCCAAAATCCTATAGAAAATGGACAACATACTAATTCAACTGTTGATGATGTAAAGATAATGAACCAAAGATCTCATATTCTCTATGAACAATTGAAAGGGTTTGTTCAAAGAATGGACATGAGTGTGGTGAAGAAAGACCTGCCACCTAAAACTGTATTTGTAGTGGCTGTAAAGCTCTCGCCATTACAGAGGAAATTGTACAAGAGATTCCTTGATGTGCATGGGTTCACAAATGGTAGGGCTTCAAATGAAAAGACGAGTAAGAGCTTTTTTGCTGGTTACCAGGCATTGGCTCAGGTTTGTTATTGATTATTATGTCTGTCGTGCTTGTTGTAAAAATGGGCATACACTTAAAAATAATGATATCATGTCTTATACACTCTGTTTGACCTTTTTTGAACATGCAAATAGAGATTGTGAAACTTGACTATGTGCATGTAACACTCATCAATGCAACTTGAAAGCAATGCCCTTGTCTGAAATTCTGTAAAATTGATTTGATTTATCTAGACTTTGATTCCTCAAATTTTGGAAATTATGTCTATTATTTCACAGTTATCTTTTACACAGTCAAAACCAAATTACCAAGGTTTTCCTCTCCATTTGTTTCTGTTGAAGAATATTTGTTGAAGTTTTATTGGCACGGTGAATAGTTTTCCATTGTAAAAGAAAACTTGGAAAATCAAAATTGGCTCTTCTTCAATTTTAATATGCAAATTTGTGTTAACTGCTAGGAAAATATCACGATCAGCTTATGATAGGTAGAAGCAATGTTAATGGGATGTTTGGATCGTGATACATGATTGGTAATGTAATGCGCTCATTTATGCATTCGTGATACATAGGGTAGGTAGTATGCTAATTCATGGTTAGTAGAAGCCAATTAGTTATTTTTTGCCAATTACCTTATTAAATTTTTCTGTCTTAAAAAAATATCTTCCTTAATTGTTTATTTTTCTTTTTTCTAAACATTAGGAAGAGTCCCTAAATGTATCCCCATGTAAATTAACTAACTACCCCCCCATGAACCACAAATGTCATATGTGCTACTTATATTCTCGAATCCCTTACCATGACCTAAATGTCCCACAAATTTGCTAATATTGTTGATGGGAATAACTCTTTTCTTGAAGATCTTAACTCAATGCACATTGTGAACCCTTTGTATGTCTCTGTTACTATATTTTTCTGCAAAAATAAGCAAGGATTCTGGTTAGTTTCTTGCATGTAAGACATTGCTATAAAAAATGGGTCATCAAATGTTATTTTCCAGATCTTGCACCACCCTCATCCGTGAATCTACCATGATCTAGACCATGCATTCCGAAACATAAAAGATGATTGTTTTGTGAATCTGGTAACACTGGGAAGAAGATTGCAGTGAGCATTTAGAAAACTACAGGATGCATTTTTTGTATTTTCCTGCAAGGTTTAAAACATGTGAAATAGAAATTTGCTCCATTGCGATGATTATTAATGCAACAGAGTTTGTGGAAGGTTTAAGTGAATAGGATTCATGGGTGATAGGAATAGTATGTTGTATTATTTGCTACATTCCTTTGATATAAATTTGCTACATTGCCATGATTGTTGTTGCGAGCTCATTTTGACTCTTGAAAGATTTCGTGAATAGTTGGTTCTTTTATGTGAAAAAAATTATCATCTAATGATTCCACCAACAAAATATACTTATATTCAGATAATTATAATCCGGCACCTTTTGTCATTGTATTTGTTTGTAGCTTTAATGTCAAAAAGGAAGGCTGAATAAGTTTTCAATCATGCATGTGTCAATTAATTTGTCTTTTTGTTCACTGGTTTTAATGAACTTTTCATTGTTCATAGTAGATATGGAACCATCCTGGAATTTTGCAATTGAGGAAAGGGAGAGAATATGTTGGCAATGTTGAAAACTTTCTTGCAGATGACTGCTCTAGTGATGAAAATGTGGACTACAATACAATTGTTGAAGGTACTCCATTTCACCATTATATCCTTTTTGCTTGCCAGTTTGACCCATCAGTAGTTGTGCATGCTAGATACATGGTGGATGTATTTAGTGATTGTGGTTGTGGTCAAAATGCTCTAGAAGACAGTAAATTTCATCAGTTAACCTTGAAGGTTTTTTCCCCATCTTTGATGGAAAGTTAATCTTGGAGTTCAGTGTCATGTTTGCTATTATCCGAAACTATTACTGTGTTCAGGATGAGGCAATTTATCAAACAGATTTTTTATTTTCAATATGCTGTGTTTATTTGCTATATGCTGAAATATTACAGTGTTCAAAAATATGCAATTATTCATAAAATATAATTTCAAAATTTAATGTTTAGGGTCATATTACATATTCTAAAGGCACTTCAACTACCCATCTTCTTCTCATTGTTTCTTTAAGATTATCCTCGTAGGCTGCAGTATACAGAGTTTCTAGACACTAGAAACCACCAGTGCAAAGCACAAATAATGTATCTCATGAATTGCAGAATCAAACCTGTAACAACCTATTCAGATGATACATAAGTGTGGATAATCTGATTACACATAAAAAAATATGATATGACATTAGCAGTGGCAAATCTCTTTCACCCTGAAATTTCTGTAGTGTCCTTTTAGCCTGCTTGCATGGCTGAGCTGCTTGCACACTAACTTGGGCAATTAAATTGGGAAATTCATTCTCTGCGATTTTATTGTGAGATGTAATGGCTTGAATTACTACTTGATGTTGAAATGTGATGCGGCGTATAGCGTGGTTAAAAGTTGGGGCTCTCAAGCCCTAAGGTTACAGATCTAGGATGTAGAGGAATTTAGAGAAAACTCTTTAGTGTTTTATTAGAATTCTTGATAATAATCTTCTTCTTAGAATAAACTAGCATCCCTATTTATATTAGTCCTAAAATCCTTTAGGGGAGATGATTTTTCATTAAAACTTACCTAATTAATAGAATTCTTCTAGCATTAGGATTTTTAAATAGTACAATGTTAATTAAATTAAAAGTTCCAAGTTAAATAGGAAAAATAATCCAAATACAATGTTAATTAACAATAAGATAAATAAAGGCAATACCGCACAGTAACTTCCGAGATTTATTTGAAGGTCGTCCTGATCTCCAAACATCATGAAATTTTAACTCAATAGGAAATAATGTCTTTACAATCTTTTGTTAAAATTGTAGTTCAATTCAACAGTCAAATTAAAAATTATTTTTGGTCTACCAAACTATATATTGGACTTTTCATAAACTCCTTAAAACTTAAAAATCTTAACCACTAATAAAATAATGCAATAAATATTTTTATGCCAAAAATATAAAAAACTTTCTCCATGCTAGTCCCCTCTACTTCCGAAAAACTCGTTCTCGAGTTATTTGTTAGAAATTGAACCTAATCACTCCAAAGAAAAAGATATTTCGAATACAACATTGTAGCTAGTCTATTCACGAAGTTGCATGTCTTTCACATGTGAACTTCAAAATTTAATTGATGATGTATACACTTGAAATAAAAATCCATATCTAATGTTATATTTTTTGTTTCCATGAATTCCACTTGTTGTTCTTTCCCAAATTATTTTACTTAAAACTTGAGTTCATCATCATCTATGACCTCCAATACTTTAATTTTTGTATTTAAAGGAACACCAAGATAATCTTCCATAGTATCTCTAGAAGAATTATCAGGAATTATCATGTCCTTGTTTGCAAGATTTGCATCCATGATTGAAAGGTCATCATTTGCCATTGGCTTCTCTAATTTAAGGTCAAACGACTGAAACTATTTGTTAGCACCCTCTCTAGTCATATTATCTTAACATGATTTGATAACTTTGAAATTTTGCTTTCACCAAACTTCTCCTTGTTTTTCTTTCCTATCTTTTGAGAAGGTTGAACATAAAGCAAAAAATGATAATTTATTTGCCTATGTCCTTAATATAAAATATCTTCATAATCTCATGTAAGTTTCAAAATTAGTGATTGTTTTAAATCTTGCCAAGATAAAATTAAAGGCATACCAATACGAGTACAAAAGTTTAAAAATTCGAATCACCATTCTTTAGCACCACCATAAGAAAGTTTGTTTATGACAAGCCTTACTTTTTTATGACAAGGAACCTTATTGAAATAAAAATAAGTTTCTAACTTTGCCAGCCACTTGATAAATCTTTTCTTTGAAATATAACAGAATCTTTTCTAATTTACATATAGATTTGGGGTTTTTCCTGCATCAAGGTAAGTTGCTAAGGAAATTCCTCACCTTTTCACGATTATTGTTTGCTTTTCCCATTAGTCCAGCTAGGTATGATGTGGTTTACTTTAAACCTATGTTCCAAACGATCAAGTTTTTGCTCTTGAGCCTGCGCAACGCCTCAAAAGGTTTTCACTCCTGCATTGAGGAGTGGGTTGCTATCGTTTCCATCCATCAAATTGACCAATCTACTTTGATACCAATTAACATGGCATATAACATGGTTAAAAGCAAGGGTTCTCAAGCCCTATGGTTATAGACTTAAGTTGTAGAGAAATATAGAGAAAACTCTTTGATATTTTATTAAAAGTCCTAATAATAATATTCTTCTCAAAATAAACTAAACACTCTTATTTATATTAGTTCTAAGAGATTTTTTTTATGGGAAATGATTTTTAATTAAAACTAAAATCATTTATAGGAAAGGATTTCTAATCAATACTTACCTAATTAATAAAATCCATTTAGCATTAGGATTCCTATATAGTAAAATACTAATTAAATTAAAAGTTCTAAGTTAAATAGAGAAAATAATCCAAATACAACACAAGACAATTTCACATAGTAAATCTTGAGCCTTATTTGAAGGTCTTCTTGATCTCCAATTATCATGAAATTTGAACTCAGTAAGAAACAAGGCCTTCAAATTTTTTTGTTAAAATTATAGCTCAATCCAACGGTTGGATTAAAAGTCTACTTGATTTACCAAACCGTGTCTTGAACTCTTTTTAAACTTCTCAAAACCTAAAAATATTATCCACTAATGAAATAATACAATAAATATTATCATGCCAAGAATATGAAAAAAATTTCCCCATGTCTAAATGTAAGTCCATTATTATGTTATTAGCTGGTAACATTGATGTGGGAGCAGATTGAAATCAATTTTTTATGGTTATTACATTCCTGAAACAAAGCCTGTCGGCCGGAATCACCACCGTCATAAGGTGAAGCAAAGAGATACAAAACATGCAGAACTAACTAGCACTTGAGGGATCTAAATGCTTCTGTGGTCGTTCTTTTGTATAGCTGCATAGATATTCTCTAGAAATTGCTCTAACATGGTACTTTTGTTTATACTTCATGCTTGTGTTAAGAATGCATGGATATCGTTCTTCTTCTCCACCTGGACCCATGTTAGTTCTGTTTGTGATGACGTGTCTGTTATTGATTGCTTTTTGTGCATGCAGAGAAGTCAAGGAATCCAAATGATTTTATTCAAGGGAAAAGTGATGATGGATTCTTTCAAAAGGTACGGACATAAACAAATGCTGAATGATTATTATTCTATACTCATTTTCTGAAATTACTGAATTCCCACCATCTTGTTGATATGTATCATGTTTTTCTTTGTTTTCCCCCTTTCCAGGATTGGTGGAATGATCTTCTACTTGAAAATAATTATAAAGAGGTTGATTACAGCGGCAAAATGGTATTGCTGCTTGACATTTTAGTCATGTCTTCTGATGTGGGTGATAAGACGTTGGTTTTTACCCAGAGCATACCCACTTTAGATCTGATAGAGCTTTATCTTTCAAGATTACCTCGAGTTGGAAAAAAGGGAAAGTTCTGGAGAAAAGGAAAAGACTGGTATAGGTGCGCATATATAGCTGTCAACTGCTTCCACTTATGGGTTTTCTGCTGTTTCATAATATAGATTTGAAGTTCTTGATTTGGACTTGAAATGTCTTCATAGTTGAATAATAGTTTACTTCCTCTCTTCTGTCCTCAACAGGCTAGATGGAAGAACAGAGAGCTCTGAAAGACAGAGGATGGTTGAGAGGTTTAATGATCCCAAGAATAAACGAGTCAAGTGTACTTTGATTTCTACCAGGGCTGGTTCTCTTGGGATTAATCTCTATGCTGCTAACCGGGTGGTTATTGTTGATGGCTCTTGGAATCCAACGTATGATCTTCAGGCCATATATCGGGCTTGGAGGTGGGTTCCACCAATTTTTTTCCATCGAACTGAAACCTGTCCTCTTATGTCTTGATTGAACCTAATGGTTACCATTTTTCAGGTATGGCCAGACTAAGCCGGTGTTTGCTTACAGATTAATGGCACATGGAACCATGGAAGAAAAAATCTATAAGCGTCAGGTGATAAAATAGCATCTTGTAGCATTAAATTGGCCTGATCTCTGAAAGCAATTTTAATGAAAAGAATGATTTAATCAGGTAACAAAGGAGGGACTTGCTGCAAGGGTGGTTGATAGACAACAAGTATATAGGACTATCTCCAGAGAAGAAATGTTGCATCTTTTTGAATTTGGTGATGATGAGAACTCAGACACACTGATTGACATAGGCCAAGAGTATAGACAGGCAGATACCAGCAATATTTCTTGCCAAACCGCAAATTCTTTGAAACAGAATGCGTCTCATTCTCATGGAAGCTGTGCTTCTGATAAGGTGATGGAAAGCTTGCTTGGCAAGCACCGTCAGAGGTGGGGTTATTATTTTATCTTTTATATAAAAAGAACTAATAACTTCTTAGCTTAGCATCAATCCTTTTTGGATGCTTACCTTCAACACTGGAATTTGGAACAAGGATCTAGGACTGTCTGATTGAGTATATTTGTAACTGGTTTTTTATGTGCAATCTGTATGTTAGCATGCCATTTGCTTAATTATAAGTTCTTTCAGCAATTGGAGTGGATTTTTGAATCACTCGATAAAATAGTAACCTACCCTTTCTAGTGGTATTCTCAATCATATATTTATTTCACTTAATAAAAGCATGGTGTCTGATGTGCTTCCTCGTCTTTAGGTGGATTTTTGATTACCATGAACATGAGACTCTTTTGCAAGAGAATGAAGAGGAAAAACTAACAAAGGAGGAGCAAGACATGGCTTGGGAAGTATATAAGAGATCATTAGAATGGGAAGAAGTGCAGCGAGTTTCCCTTGATGATTCCACTTTTGAGCGAAAGCCACCCATGTCAAATGGGGCATCTTCTGCCCCAGATGCAAGCAGCATACCTGTGCCAACCATGGCCCCTCTTGCATCTGAGGCTTCCAATGGAGCACCTTCCCAGAGCATTTTAAGGAGTCGTATGGTGCAGCGGAAATGTACTAATCTCTCTCATTTGCTGACCCTTAGAAGTCAGGGAACGAAAGCTGGGTGCACTACTATATGTGGGGAATGTGCCCAGGAGATAAGCTGGGAAGATCTGAAACGGGAGGGTAAGGCAGCACGGTGAAGACACCATCCCCTGTATTTTGTTCATATACACTATATCTAGTGTAATCTATTTTGATAGTAAATGGAAGCAGCTGAAAGTTTAAATTCATTTGTTTTGGTAGTCATATTGGCGGGCTCATTCTGGCTAATCATTCCGGTCTGTTTTTGTTTTTGAAGGGAGGGGGGTTGTACAGAGATGATGGGATTTTGGGATGGTTGTAGATAAATTGGAGGGAAAGTGTAAATCTCAACTCATATGATCCCTTTTTGATGTAGTAATTGTTATGGAAGCTGTTATCGTCAAGAATGTAATTCCACTAATCCTTTCAAGATATGGAGATAAATGTTCCTTTGTGTTCTTTTCAAATGCGCACCTCAGATTATTGTGCTAGGGCCTTTAGATTATTGTGCAAGGGCCTCGGTAACCATGCACTCATTACATTTCAGTATTAGGATTAGCTTGTTTTCTTGATCATGGTTATTCACGACATGCATGTGATGAAAAACATGTATCAACCTGTCAATCTACAGTTTAGCTTGATGATGGCTTGTTATGATTGTGTTTTACTTCAGAACTGGTTCTGTTTATATGTATAAAAAAATCATGGTTTGGGTTGATTCACTGACTTGCAGGTTAACTAGTTAATTTATGTTAGGTTGATTTAAGAGTGGGGTAGTTGTGATTGTTTTTAGGGTTCCGATGCACTTCCTTCGTACTAGTGTTTTGAGTTTTGACAGTTATGGAAGTGTATCTTGCTCTGATCTAGTTGAAATGTTTGTATATTTATGAATATAACGGACGATATTTTACTTCCATTTTTTTAGTGTAGACTTGATTGAGCTTGTATATACGATTTCTTGAATATTGTTATGCTTTTCAAAATCAACAACTTTCATGAATAATATCAGCATTGATGTGGGAACCTTAATGGTAGATCCTAAAAAAATGTTATTGTAAATATCAAATTGTAAGGATTTTGTTGGAAACTAGTAATGCATTCAATTAAGATATTAATTATCCATTTAAGGTCGTGATCTAATAAGAAAAGAGATTTTTGTTTTTTTGCATTCAGGTTTGAAAAGAAATATATATATATATATTGTATTCAGGTTTGATTTTATATATATATATATATATATATGCCTGTCATTAGTATAATGTATTATGTATTTACTGGATTTATAGAGTGTTAAATGGATCCAGGGATTAAGGATTGGTCATGTTGTATTTAAATTGCTTCTAATATTTTGGATTATATANATATATATATATATATATATATATATCAGCAGTGACAAATTTATTAAATATCTTAGAAATAAGATAGATTCGCTAGAAGAAGAGAAAATATTGATCGACCAAATCATGGATAAAATTAGGTGCTAAAAACTTCAAGCATGTATTCATGTGAAATTTCAGTATACATGTTAACATAAACAGTAATGATTAGTTTATATATATATATATATATAATTAATTAACCGATTAATAGAATGAGTTTTGAATTTATTATCCTGAGTTGAATCAATTTATTCTCTTTTCCCATTCAAATTAACATGATTAGTGATATATACGACTTAATATTACATAAAAATTGGAAGTTTTGGTAGAGAATGCATGAGAGGTTCATCGATGAGGGAGACGAGAAGGGAGAAGAGGGAGAGATCTTTGATCCTGTGTGAATTAAGACAATTAAATATTTAGCATTTAAATGACATGTTCATAGCTTAAAGTCATTTTCAGCACATTAATATTAAGTCATATTCAAGACTGATTCCATTTTATTTTAATTAAAAAAAAGCGAACAAAATTATATATTATTTTAAAAGGATAAATCTTACTCCCTTAAGGATAGAATGTTAGATATAGATTTGGTTATTTCACCTACTTTATTTTATTTTTAATTCGTAAAGGTATACTTTCTAATCAGTTTTTAAATAGGCCATCCACATCTAAACTATATATATATATTAGTTATGCTAATTGAACTATAACTAGGATTTATGCTTGCGGGATACCTGGAGAAAATTTCAAAAATAGTTTTTATTTAGTTCTATGATAATTAAGATAAATATCCATAAGAGTTTAAAGGAAAAAATATAATTTTTTGAAGTCAAATTCTCCCTTATTTATTCATGCATTTTTCTTGTTTTTGTGGGAATTTCGTCTTCTTTTTTTTTTTAATAAAAACCCAAGGTAGTTAAAAATAAATAATCATAATAATCTCAATAATTTAAATTGAGGACAAAATGTTTTATTACATAAAACACTCATTTCTTTATTAATTTGTTTTGAAAAAAACATATATATTTTTTATTCTTAGCATATTTTTAAAAATAAAAACTTATCATGCAAGTTTTAAACAGAGAAAAAAAAACAATTTCTTCATTTTTTTCTATATGTATGTTTAAAAAAATAAAAGAACATTTAATTCGTGTGAACTATATAAAAAATAACAATAAAAATATCTATTTTATTTTCATTAAATATTCATGTGCAAATTTGTTTTATAATTTGTTGAATATTATGCTTATATTCCATTTTTAATAAAGTTATTACAAATATAATCATAAAAATATCTAATATTATTTAAAAAGCATGGCATAATTGAGTGATTGTTTAAATAGTATTGTAATTGTTAATTTAAAGAAGAGTTTATTTTAAATTAAAAAATTGTTTCTAGGCTAGGGAGGACAAGCCAGTCCACATGACCCATTAAAAAAAAAACTAAAGCGTGTAGGAGCTTGAAACATCAAACTACTCTCGACTTGAGTTATAATTTAATTTTTTTTATGTTTTTATTTTGAAAAAAAAAATTATGATCGATCGTGGAGAATGGATCGTAAATATATGTTAAATTTCTTGATAATAAATATTTCGGCAATAGCTGTTTATATATATATATATATATATATATAAAGTGGAGCCAAATAAAGAAAAGAAGAAGAAAATTAGACTTGTATTAGATTTGGTTTAGAGGTTAAACTTTGCACTAAACTTTATTTAACATTCAGCTCAGACCTTAGTGAATAGTGATCTTGGTATTGGAGGTTTAATATTTATGAAAAACAAAGCTTAATTCTAAGCATAAATCTCCCTTAAGAAATTATCTAGACAATCAATTCCTTAATTAACATATAATTGATGTTAGAGTAATCCGCATCATAAGTGAAGAGATGGGATAAGACACTTTCTGATCCCAAGCTTCAAAATTTACCAGCAAAAACACATTGAAGTGCTTGAAATGACTAGATCAGCATGGCTTGAATATTTTTATGTTTTCTAAACAATCAAACTCAGAGACAAAACAAGAAATGGATAATTTATGGGGGTGCTGCCTTCTCTTTGGCAAAATTTATTTAACAAAATCATGATCATGGGGGAGAGACTTATTGACCTTTTTATATGCGGGGGGACATGACGGCCTCTGGCATTGAAGCTAACCTTAAAGTCCAAATTATTGTGGTGGATGAGGAAAAATGGTCTCACCTCATTTCCTCTCGTGCATTAACGTGCCTCTTTTAGGCCCTTTTCTTGCCTTCATTTTCTTCTCAGACTTGCGTAGGTAAGGAGGAGGAGAAGGTACGTAGACCAGAGACTCTTGATCACTGACTGAGGTACGTAGATAACAGGGAGGAGGAGGTGAAGTGAGTGGAAGGGAAGACAATGGATGAAACCCTGAAGCATTCTTTTCTACCCACATAGAAGCACCATATAGTCTACATGGAGGAGGTGAAAGGTGAGTATCAAGAATGATTATACCATTCTTCGTTAACTGTTTTCTATGAAAATTTCTATGACAGCCACTACATGGAGGAGGTGAAAGGTGAGTATCAAGAATGATTATACCATTCTTGATCAACTGTTTTCTATGAAAATTTCTATGACAGCCACAAGCTTCACAGATTAAAGCTTCTTTAGTGCCTTGATCACCTTTCGGAGTGAACTCTCCACAACCATCAACAGCAGAGCCACCAGTCAACATGGCATGGTTACGCCAGCACTCTCTATACTCGGTGATTGTTCTTGATTCTTCATTGAGTGGCCCGGATTTTGAATCAGCATTAGCCATAGGAGAGAGTTTGGAGGGAGGAGGGCTGGAGGGCAGCTAGCTGTGTTAATATGTTAGCTTTTTTCTACGTTACTTGCGAACTGTCATAACTTATAGCTGTAGAGTGTACTTGCTATCATTTGTCTACATTATGTGTGGTTGGTGCTACTGGCCGCATGGTTTAGAAAAGGGGAAGGTTTGGTGAGGGACAAAGGAATCAATATGCATCTGTCAAGATCATTGAGAGATAGCTTTTGAAAATTTCTTTGGTTTAATTTTTCAAGTTGTTAAAAGGGATCATCAACTTGCGGTGCTAAATTTATAAACACCATCCAGCATTGGTGCATTTATTTCCCTCTCATTAAGGCTTTCTTTGACAATGCAGCAATCTGTCACTTTAAATCAATTTATACTCGAGCATGCAAGGGTTCTTAGGAGAAGCAAAACAAGCCAAGCAAAGAATACTGGAAATGATATTCAAGTTCAACAACAGGCTGCGATTATCTATCCTGCCAAAACACAGCAATAAAGATATTTCCAAATATATAGACTAATAGGCTGCGATCCTCATCTTTATCCACTGCAGCAAACAGGTTTGCAAATATATATAATAACAAGCGTGGACAATTAGAAAAAACCTTACTAGCACCATGACTTGTTTTAAGTTATTTCCAACATTTGTTTTGGCTAAGAAGAGATGGACACGCTCTCATTATCATCTCATAAATATGATTGACTGTCCACAGAGCTAAGATGGTAGACTTTTCCCTTGCCATTCTTCTTCTTGTTATTACGCCCACCCCAAGTAATGGAAATTTCACATCCGAAACCGAAACATGTAAACAGCCCTCCACCTTCTGTCCTCCGTCTATGCTTCTTAAGTCTACCTTTCGATTGCATCTTCCGAAGATCGCTATCATGAATTGGAGGAAGTTCAGTTCTCCATCTTTCGAGTTTTGTTCTTAGGCCTTCGATACTATCATTTTCGGTCCAATCCTCAACAACTGAGCTCCTTGGGCCATCTTTATCGTGTTGAACAGCATTTGCTGGTGTTTTAATTAATCCTTTAGCAATTGCTGCTGCTACAACAGACGCAGAAGGCCCCACATCAGAGCAAAGTGATCCATTGATCAAGCTACCATTGCCATTTCCATTTCCATTGCCATTGCCATTATCTCGTTTTACCACCGAAGAATTAATCAGCGAGCCACCAAGTGACCTGACACCACTCTCTTTTACGCCAGATTTATCAGAGATGGTCTGGTCAGTTTGGTCACTCTGCGTGCGACGCAACTTTGCACTCTTTTCTTCAAGGCTTTGACCGATGGTTTTCGCATCAATGAGGTCATCGAAGCCTACTGCAGACATACTAAGTTCAGTGTATAAAGGCATGCTTCGCATTGTAGTGTCCAGCAGCTGCACTCCCAAGTTGAGGATACCTTGAGGCCGTCCTGATTGGCGACGAACCTGAAGCGCAACGAAGTGCATTTTGTTGTTGTTGTTATGGGAAGGAAACAGGTTGCTTATCAGAACATTTACAGATCCAATCTGAACATCGCGTAGCCATGCTGCGGCGTAGACTTCAATCATGATAGAAGAGTTTTCAGCATTTATGAATATGTCATCAACGCGGAACACAAACTTTTCATTCCATTGAGGATTGGTGTGGCCATTTTGGTCAACCTTGGTAGACAGTTTCCTTCCTGGATGCACCCAAACTATCGCATAGGTACGCATAGATTTGGATACAGGAGCCAGATCTTGGCCTGATATGACATTGATTTCTAAAAGCTGAAAAGGATGCGCATTATAAGTCATGTTGCTTGATTGCTATGGCGATCGTGGGGCTAGTGTTGGCTGGGGGCAGCAACGTTGGCCTCTTCTCTAAACTTGCTCTGCGCCAGCATAGAAGGGACACAATGATCATGGATGAAATTGGAGAAACAATTGAAGGAGTTTTGTTGGGTTGAGATTCATGGGATGCAGCGAAATGAAAGGGGAATGTGGTTGTGTAAGTCTATTTTTAGACCTTGATTGTGTTACACTGTGACTAAGAAATGCTTGCGAGTTTGGCTCCCTCTCCAAAACATTTAGACAACATTTCTGACCATTTTTTATCAGTCAACGATGAATAGCTAAAAACAGTAAAATAATTCAGCCTGAAGTGCTCAGAACTTTCTAACCCCACCCTATTTAACGAAAAGTTAAAACAAGAGGTGCCATATTTAAAACCAAAGAAAACTATCTGGCGCACATCTGTGTCCATGACAGTTCAGCTTAATTTTTATTCTGGACCATTTGATGGAAATTAAAACTCCATATTTAACAAATCTAAGATAAAACCTGATTTGAAGCATGTGATCATTTCTATTTTATACTCATCATGCAGCTCCTTGTTTAGCAGAACCTTGTACTCGGTGCAAGACATGGCTTTGGAAGTATATAAGAGATCATTAAGATGGGTAGAAGTGCAGTGTGTTTCCCTCATGATTCGAAATTTGAGAGAAAACCACCCATATCAAATGGGGTCCATTTTTCTCTAGACGGGCTGGTAACGGCAGCCTAGCTGCCTGTGTCGAGCATCCCCCATATCTGAAAGGACAGCTAAAGAACATTGCCCCACGTTTCTGTTCATGTTTTCAACATTTGATGCAGTCGAGTTTGCTTCTAAAGAGAAGCAGCAGCAGCTAGCTCAAATTCTTTCTTTTTGGTAGGTGATGTTTGTCGCGACGTTCCTGCCCATTGCCTAATGTTTTTGACTCCTGTGGTAGTGGTGGTTATACCAGAGAGGAGGGCTGTGTAAATCTGAGGTCATGACACGACCCTTTGTGATGTAATTGTTATATGAAAGTGATTTTAGTAAAATATTCCACGAATTTCTAACACAATCGAAAAACGAGTCTTAACACTTTCCCTTCCCAAATACATTTCATCCGATGTAGTGAAGTTTAGACTGTGACTTATGATTGAGTTGGAGGTACTTTTCAAACTTCAGTGTGGTAAACCTTTCTTTTCATAGACATGGCAAGGTTAATGTGATAAAATACATCTATCATCTTCACAATCATAACAAACAAGTGCATGGCACGGTATCACTAAATTTACTGGTCCCCACTCCCCGGACCCCTTTCACTTAGGGATTGAAAAATTCTTCACATTTCGTGGAAAACGACACTCCATGATCAAACCTCGCTGCACCTCAACACATTTTTTGCTGCCTCTACATTTTACAAAGAATAACCTACAGGTAGCATGTTGCCATCAGAAGGTAAATCACACGCTGGAAGGTAATGAGTGCACTTCATTACATTAAAGGCAAAAACTCAATCTTTCTTGCCTTTGTCACAAGCAAAGCGTGCTAATAGTGAAGTGCTGTGGAAAACGTCGACAGGTGACGCATTCTGCAAATGCAGACGCTATCCCTGTGCGAACCCTCTATCAACAAGTATAGACATAGAATAGCAGGGAGGCTAGTAAGCCAACAAGTCTTTGTATGGCCCTTGGCTAGCATATTTCATCTCCCACCCAGTTACATTTTTCCTTCGGTCCAGTCGGCCCCTCCTCACCATAAAGCTCTGTTGGAAACAAGTCAACGAGGTTCTCCACTGAAAATCGAACAAAAAATGGGAGATGATCAAGTATCTTATCTATTTCAGATCGCGAATCATACACAATGGTTGGGCCCCATTCTCTCATATACTGCAACCAGCATGGTTCTGTAACAACTCCATCGCCAAGATATTCAGCTGCAACGAGTTGATACTTTAAGCTCGAATCCACATAATAATTGCTCCGAGCAACATCATTTCTCACTCCAATTCCAAGCTTCGTTGATCCTTGAAGGTAAGTCCCAGGGTGTGGGAAACTAGCATGACCATGTTTTGAGGAGTAAACAACTGGCCTATTACCTTCAATGAATTCCAAATCTGAAGCATCCACCCATCGACCCCCACTGTGTTCTGAGAAGAAGACTTGCCATAGTTCTCCAGTAAAGTTGCTTACACGAAGGGTGTAGTGCTCCCAGTCACCCACATGCTGACCTATCTTGGTCATTGGTATAGTCATAAGACCAATTTTAAGGGTGGCTGGTCCATTGAAAGGACAAAATATCCACATGGCAATATCAGTAAAAGTCCCCCCAAATGCTGGCTTTGCATGAACATAAAGCTCGGCACTCTCTAAATCTCCGGCTATGACATCATTTCTGGCAGTATCATCAACTGGCAAATCTATCCAAAATTCACCATCATTTTCCCCTCCACTGGGCAAGTTTGAGCCCATAAGATCAATAGGTTCACCCTTCTGCCTGCAATCTTGGTACAGAAGGGCTCCATTTTTGAAGAACCATTGCACTGACGAGGGCAAGCAATCTTCCTCTGGATGGAAAAACACAGTAGGGCCATAATGCTTAATGAGTGCATGAACCTGGTCCAGATTTGGCATTGCAGGCTGAGAGAGGTCAAGATTCTTCAAGCATGCAATATCTGTTAGTACCTCATCAGAACTCAAGTAGGCATTGCAGTAGAATGTCCCAACAGAAACACCTTGAGCAAACATTCCCCTTCTGTGGGGTCTTGTGTTCCAAACCTCAAATGGATTGGAAGATTTTGAATCTGAGGAAATTATTCGATCGCTAGTTTCACATCTTTCAGTAAGATCAGCTCGAACACATCTAACTTCTTCAACTTTAGGCTCTTCTGGATTGTTAGTGACCACAATACCCATAGCCTTGTAACCTTCTGGGGGATTTGGCAGCCAAAAGTAACCACCACCACCAGTAGTCTCTGAATTCGAACTCCAAATCAAAGAGTAGTTAAGCGGCTTTCTAAGAGGAGAGTCTACCTCTGAGTCATGGATATGGCCAACTTCAGGCTTGTGGGCATTGGAGTCACAACCTACAAGAACATATCCTCTAAGAGGCTGGTCAATGGACTGACAATAGTAACCAAGGCAGTGAAAACCTTCAGGAATCCCAACAGGCCGATAAAATGAGACCACTTTTGATTTTCCACGTAGTAGACCACAGCTCCAAACACTCTCAAATTTGGTAATCTTGGCGACTTCTATTTCTCCTAAATTTATTCTTCCAGCAGCGAATCCTTGACCTGAGAAAATGAATGCGTTATCATTTCTACTTACAAACAGATATTCTAAGATTCCAGAAAGTATGTAGAGTAAAACAATATTTAGCATAGCTGCAGTAAATATTAATTACGAATTTATGCATTGATTAAACCTACAAGAATTGTTTATTTCAATTTAAAAGAGTTGAAAAAACATGCAACAACACTTCAACTGACCTCTTTTATATATTTATATATATATATATATAGAAAGTTTAGACAAAGAATAGCTATCCATTCATAATTAATTCAACAAAAAAAATAAAAAAAGAATCTAGCAATTCCATGTTTTGAGAGTTTCGAGCAAGCTTCAACTTTCAAGGCATTCTAGGTTATCAAAGCTTTGACCCAAGTTCAAGCATGTGCCAGATAAACTTATCCATAATAACAAAAGAACAATAATATCAGATCACGATTCTAGCTCTAATCCTTATAAACCTTAGACTAAGTATAATTACATTCCTTCACATGGTAATCAAGCTGATAGGTGATTGTTTGATACATGCAACTGGCTAGATATAAAAAGAAATAATTGAGAGGAAAACAAGAGGGAAACTTCTGAGTTCTGACTGAAAGGAGGAAAAAAAAGAGAGGAAACTTCTGAGATTTACAAAAGGTTTAGGCATTTAGCACACAAAGTCGACCATTGGTGAAACAATGAAAGTCTGCAAACTGAGTCAAAAATCAGAAGAAAGGATCACCAAAAAAATTGAGGGAAAGTAAGGCATATACAAAGCATATTGCGATCAAATTAACAGTTTAACACCCAAAACCATAATTAATTAACCAAAAAAATAGAAATGAAGAGTTGATTTCTCTTCCTAGACAAACATAGTCAAACAAATAGCTCATCGTTTTTTAAAAAAAGAAAAAAGAAAAAAAGAAAAAGAAAAGAAAGTAGCTTGTGTATGGAAGTATTGATACCTTGAGGCCATTTAGGAAGAGGTGCAGGCAAAGAGAAAGGTTGAGGGTCTGGCAAGTAGAAATCATCATCATAAAAATCTTGGTTGCTCCAACAAAAGCACTCACAGTACCCACCAAACATATCTTGTTTCCTTTTTCAAGTAGTCTTGTTCAACTTTTTACAACTAAACCAACAGCTCTTTCTCCGACAAGATTCTCAAAAACCCATCAACACCCACAATTTGTTTTGATCTTTCGCCTCTTGATCCAGTAGTCTCTCTCTATTTCTAAAAACCACCGTGTTTGTGTATCCAAGAGAAAACAGAGAAAGAAAGAAAGAGAGGCAGGGTCTTGGGCCTTCGAAAACTCTCTCTCACCCTCAAAGAAGCATTCAAAAAACTGACCCGTGATTGAAATTATTAAAGCGTTAGAGCGAGATAGAGAGAGAGAGTCTTTAATTCGTCTTTAGAGGAGAGGAGGAGAGCGGTTGAGTTGAGTGAAAGGAGAGTAAGTTGATGTCTTGATGATGTTCTTGCCTCCTTACTTTAGTTTGTTGGGTTTCGGGTTAGTTTACTTTTCTATTTTTTTGGAGGGTAGCCCTTCAGTTTCTTTTCGTTTTAGTTAACTGTAACTTAGTCCTTATAGTTTATTAAAAATAATTAATTAGTCCTTTTGACGGAACCAATGTTAATTGTCCTCATTAGAACGTGGTTGTTTTGAGAAAAACATTTAATATATAAAAATTTTCTTAAATGAAAAATATTTTACAGTAAGTAATGATTTGAAAAAATTAGTGATAATAAAATAATGATAACTATCTATTTATTGTGGTATCTTAATAAAAGTCATGTTAAGAATAAATATGATAAGAATGATAATTATGATAATAATCGAGTTGTAATGATAAAAAAAATAATTATAGAAATTGAGTAATAATAATAATAAAATTAATAATAATAGAAATAAGTAGTGGAGGCTAATAGACCGAACCTGTATAAAAAAAAATTAAAACTCCTCCTTTAATAATTTAAAATTTTAAAAATCAAAACTTGTAAAATTTATATTTTAACCTCCTCTAAAATCTTTTTTTAATTTTAGTGTCCCTAATCAAATTGCAACAGTAGTGGTAAAGAAATTGATTATGAGATTATAGCGATAATAATTAAAATAGTTGGATGATGTTGTAAATAAATTATTATTTATTAAATATTTAATTCAATTTTATAAGTTAAAAATATTTTTCAATAAATAAATTGAGTTTAAAAATCAACTGAAATATTTTTACATTATCAATTTTCTTATGAAATATTTTACAATAAAAACACCAAAAAAAAACCACAAAAATTATTCTCTTCAAAAATCTTTCACCTAAAGCAAATATGTTTTCTTAATTGTTTTCTTTTTTTTTTTCAAAACACTTTGTTGCCAAAGTTTCTCATCTTACTTACATCTCTTTTCTTATTTCATTTTCTATAAATACATTTAAATAATATAAAATTGATAGAGTGAGGACTAATCGATCAGTTTTACTAAACTATGAGGACTAGTTTATACTTTACTCTCAATTCCTCTTTCCTTATCTTTGAACAGAAGGCCGTCCCTAAACTTTGTAGAATACGGAGGAGGAGTGCTTGCTCTCCTACTCTCCTTCTTTGGAGCGTGATGTTTAACTATTGCCTCCTTTCCTCCTCAATTTATTTTGTTTTAATATCATATATTACAAGTAAAATTGCTTTACTTTTTCAAGTTTCCTAATTCAATAGAAAATCTAAAAAACATATAAATTTTATGAACTTAATTCTCTAGATTCAATACGTAACTATGATACCAAATATTAATTGCAAGGTGTTTTTCAAAAATATTTTTTATTTAAAAATACATTAAAATATTTTTTATTTTTAATATTAGCAAGTTAAGATTATAAAAACACTAAAAAATCATCAATTTAATATTTATTAAAAAAACACTTTTAAAAAAAAATTATTGCAATCTTAAACATAACCAAACAAACCTACATGCTAGGCTAGTCAACCATAATTGAGCTTTATATATATATATATATATATATGTTGCATTCTTTTATAAATTTTTTTAAAAAAAACACACAATGTAATTACTAAATATTTAGAGTTGTGTTGTTAACACCTCAAATCATTCTTATATTTTATGGCCAGTTCAAAGTTATAAAATTATTAAAAACAAATAAACATGTTCATTTAAAGGAAAACAAATTCATAAATTATATTCGATAATCTTAACATTTTCTATCCTTGTTTTGTTCCTTTATTTTTCAGAGAGATATGAGATTTTTATGTCAAAAACATCAAGATTCCTTCTTAAATGTTTTAAAATATTTTCATATCAATAAGTAATTCACAATAAAAATAAATAAATATTCTATATTTTATTAATTTGGTTAAATCAATTTCTCTACGTATATATAAAACTATAACGGACCATTCTACTGTTAAAATTGGATCATTTTCAATTCTTATACTAATTAAAATCTTACCATTCATGTTATAAAGTAGCTAGTTTTACCTTCTTTTAATATAAAATAACTAATTTAAATAAATTTATATGACACCTAGAATTTTGATGATTTAAATTCTAAAAATGGTTTATTTCATTTTTTGTTTTTATATAATTTATTTATTTATTTATTTTGGTTAATGGACTAACTCAATATTCTATTTTATCCACTAATCTTAAGAGTATACACACCAAAATTTCTTAATGGGATATTTACCAATCACATAATTTAAATGTTTAATGTTTTAAATTATAAACATCATTAAATGGAATAGCGTGGTGATCTTTTTAGTTTAGAATTGATACAAGAAAAAAATAAAAAAAATATTTGTTTATCCAATTTTATGATAATTAAAAACCCTAAATGATTTTTAAAATTTGAAATAAGTGATTGATTATATAATAGAAAAAATAACTATCATTATATACATTTTATCTAAGATAAGTTGCAACATACTTTTTTTTAATGATAAAAACATATTGTGTTATTGTAAAAGTCTTCCTAAAATAAGATATATATTTTCTTTAATGAAAAGAGAAGGGATCACTAAATCTAAAATAAGTTGCACTATGCATATTTTTAATGATAAAAATATATTGTGCTATTGTACAAGTTTTCCTAAAATAATATATATATTCTCTAGTGAAAAGAAAAAGGATAACTAAATCTAAGATAATGATCGGAGTCTTGAGCTAAATTCAATTCTTACATTTAATATATTGGGTGTTATGCTTGAAAGGATGATACCACACATAAATTAAATAAAATATACATAAAGCAAATCAAGAATATTTTTTTCTAGAAAAAAATAACAAGATTTCAACATCAAATTAACTAAACTCATTTGAGGTTATGTAAAGGCATCGATCTTTTAATAAAATTCACACAAATCTTCATATATATATATACACACCCCTACACACACTCTTTTATTGTTTTTTTTAAATTTTTTTAGTGTAATTTTTTTATCAAATAAAAAAATACATTTACACATAAAGATTAATTTTTTTATATAAAAATCCCTTAAATCAATAATAAAGCACGAGAATAAATAACATTTTCATCCTTGAAAAATGCAAAACAAATTCTAGACACAATGTTAGCGCATGGTGTGCATGTGCTGAATCAAAGGTTGTTAAATAACTTTTTTAACATGACACAAAATATCTAATATAAACTTAAACTATAAACTCAAATTGTAAAATCATAATATTTTAAATAATTATATATTAACAATTACAATCAAGTAGTAATTAAGAAGATAACATAATTAAAATAAAAGTAAAATAAACAATACAAATGTCCAAACACCATAAAATACATAATTCAAATAAAAATTTATTTATGGTTTAAATATCTTAAAAATATAATACAATTATGTCCATATAATTTTATTAACTAAAAATTAACAAACTTAAAATAAATAATTTATTGGTATATCATGTAAACTAAACATGATAGCATTGCCTTTATCTTTCTTATTATTCTTATAACATTCATCAAAATTATTATCATCTACAGGATTATTAATGCTACTACTAATACCAGCATTGATATTATGGATATTAGTGCTGATCAACACCAGCACCAATATTTAACTCCAGACTCAGACTAAGTCATGGACTGGGTGGTTAGCCCTAGTTGATCTGGATCAATACAGAACGACATGTTTCAAGAGTTTTTTAAAAAAATTAAAAAAATCAAACATATTTTAATTGAGTTATTCATGTCGTAGTTCAACTATATCACGTCAAGTCAACTATTATCTAATTTAATTTAAAGTTTGACTAAATAGAACTAGATTAACAAGTAATAAGATGAACTCATATAGCGAAATCGGGTTTAATGACATTCATTAAAATAAGGATACTCACCAAGCTCTAGTTATTATCTTTACCTTTTCATTACAATTATGCAATTATAAATATAGGATGGTAGTTGTCAGAGAAGGGGAACTTGTGGTTAAGATTAGCTAATAGCTCTAGTGATCATTAACAAAAATCAATCTTAATTTTGGAGTGGAGCATCAAAGCAATTTCTTTTTGCTTTCTCTATTGGATTCTTACATGCTTTAAACTGCACCCACATTCCACAAACACCTTTCTCTTACCAACCCTAACTTCTCTTAATATCCCCGACGCATAATCCATCTTTAAGCCTTTCCTTGTTGTGATCATCGATCCTTTCTCTTGAATCTATATTTATGTTATCTAGTTTGAAAAAAGAGAGAGTAAAAGTTGTTGTGTTATTAGTGTTAACCTAGTAAGGTTGAGAATGCAAGATTAAGGCAAAAGACAAAGGGGAAAAGAGAGACTAGGGAGTGGGGACTATCAATTGTGGACTCGAGATGGAGAGTTAATAAATTTTGTAACTTTTGTCAAACTCATAAACTCGGTCTGAGTTTACTGAATTGACTATGTTTGGCTGAGTTTGCTGATTTTTGAATTTTTAACCCAATTTTACATGTTATATACATATTAACTTGTAAAATCATATGATTTTATGAGTCAATTTGTGGTTTTTACAATAATGGTTGGAGTAAGCAGAACAAAAATAATAGCAACATGTGTATTGCATATGATGAAGAATTAGGCAACTATTGGTAATGGCATGATATTTTTAAAGACTTCAAAAGGCATATAAAAAATGGGATTGAGTGTGTCCTCTCTTCATCAACCTTTCTGTAATTGTGATGCAAATCACTGATGTCTAAAACAAGAGCCGGAGCTTATGAGATTTTTTACCTTTTTCTCTTTCTCTCTCTTTATTGGTTTGCCATTGTTGGAGGTAAATGCAATTATGTTTCATTGATTATAAAAAAAAAACCCAACTAATTTGGAGGTTTTTAGGTTGCCATTAGTTATTCTAGATAATACTCTTGTTTTATTCTAGATAATACTCTTGTTATATTTTAGGAGTAGAGGGAGTTTGCTATTCTTTCTTCTTGTTTGTGAAGAAAACTTTTTTTTTTGTATAAATATTTTTCTTCTTTCTTCATTTCCCTTTTTTTGGTTTTTTTAGGGTCCCTCCTCTCTTTTTTTATTTCTCCTTTTTTTTTCCTATTTCTTTAGCTTTCTCTCATGAAATTTTATGTATGATTTTCCTTATAGTCTTTTTTTTTCTATGCATCTATGTATAACTCACGCTTTGCTTATCTTTTTCACATCCTTTTATCCCTTACCTCCTCATTTACCTATCTCACATAAAAACTCAATTTTTTATATTTATTTTACTATTTATTTTTTTAGCTTGCATTTCATTTTGCTCTTTATTTTTTTATTTTTCTTGATTTTTAAAAAATATGTTATAAAATAAAGGTTCAAAAATAAATTAGGACAAACACGATAAGAAATATACAATAAAAATCATTATATGATTAAAAAAATAAATCAAATAATTATATTTTAATCCATTCAATTAAGTGTACTTGCTCATGCTGTTTAGGCCAGCAGATCCTTGAAGAACATGGATAATCCACATTAATGTACTGCTACACTTTAGGCGCGTGTTTCAAGCAGGCCAGCAAGGGCATGCTACGTGTTGTCACACGCGCTGAGGATGCGTGGATGCACACTTTAACGTGAGTTCTTCGCATCTTTTGCACACCAAAAAAATATGCCTCGGAGAAAAGTTAGAGAGCGGTTGGTGTACCATAACTACGGTGCTGCATGTTTCCCTATCCACGTAGCAGTCACTCCTATTTGCCCTTTTATATAATTATTGAGCACGTTGAAGAAGTCTCTTGAAATTTCGCTGGGCACATAAATGAGATGGAATTTGAAGGGAAAAATATCAAGCAATGAAAACAGTAAATATTTAATTGTGAAGGATTAAATTGGAATAAAAAAAAAAGCAGGCGCTCAAGTCCAAGCTCACGCATTTAGGCTTTTATATATATATATATAGTGGTTTCTAGTAATTTTTTTAAATAAATAGTAATTTATGCGTCAATTTCTCTTTCAGGATCAAAAATTTATTTTTAATTTTTTTACCCGAAACATTTACTAAATAAATCACATACCTATAAAAATCATTTATACCTTTAAACAACTCAAAAATTAATTCACAATAACAATCCCTAAATTATAGTTTTTATGCCGCACCTTTTAGATTTTCTTATAATTATAATAATAAAAGGGAGATTTTAATTATTAATGTCTTGAAAAAATAAAATTCTAGTGAAAAATAAAATTGGTTATTACTAAGGTTTATATAAGAATATGATTATAGTTGTTTTTTAAAGTATTTTTTTATTGAGAAATACATTAAAATAATATTTTTTATTTTTAAAAAATTATTTCTTACATCGGAATTAGAAAACACAAAAAAATATTAATTTGAAGTAAAAAAAATAAAAAAAATTGATTTTTTTTAAATATTTCTAAAACTCAAAAATAAACAAAGTTTTAATAATAAGAATTTTGATACATAAAGTTACAATGCACAATATTTTAATAAAAGTTCCTGAGAGGTGTGACGTGATGACAAAATGTTTGAAATTTGCACAACAAGTCTTGAGTTTGAGTTAAGATATATGTTTTTTTTGTAAGAACATGAGATATTTAGAGTTTTATTTATTTACTTGGATCCATAAAATATAATTTTTAAAAAATAAATTTTTTCAAATAAAAAAATATTTTAATAGAATGATATAATAATATATTTTCTACTAAGTGGAAAGGGACCTGCCTATAATGATGCTTGAAAATAGATTATTCAAGCAAAATGCTAGTCCATGATTGCCTGATGATCCAACATTCCTTCTCGTGCCCTGCATATAGTTAGGTGTCCTTGCTAGGTTCTTTCTGTCTCTTGCAAACCTTCAAATCTCTGCCTTCTTCATCTCCTGTTTGGATTTGCGTTATTAGATTAATTTTTATTTTTTTAAATTAATTCTTTGTATTCTCGTATCAATTTAATGTGTTTTTATTAGAGCATAGACATCCACCTCCTCTATTTTTACTGCAGATTAATCCTCAAGCCATGCAATTGCATACTCTTTTCGGTGTACAGGACAGTAATGCGTTTTCAAACACTTAAAATATTTCTCTTGACGGCCAAAAAAAAGGACTTCTGGTTTCCTTGGTGGTCGCCATTATTAATATGAAGTCCGCCGACTGGCTCATCCAAAAAGCATGCCGCCCCACTTGCACCCCCACCCAACGTTTACCATTTTATGTGCAAAGTTGACTGGAAAGCTATCCCAGAACCTCAAGGGGCTGGCGCCAACAGGAGGAAGAGACGAGGCTATTACTAGCTGTGCAAGTATCAAAGGTTGGTGTGGGGTTTTACGAGATTGGGATTTTTTAAACAAGATGGTTGTTCAAATGCTGAAGGTAGATCAGCGGGCAGGTGAGATTTTGGGTTTATTATTATTTTAATTCCCCTTGAAGGGTCTTTTAAAATTTACTCGGTGGTAGAATTAGTAAAGTAACAAGTAATTAATTCAGAAAATTCATGATTAATTAAAAACATTGACTTATTTAGTCGTTAATTAACAATCATATGCACAACAGATGTCTAGTTGAGAAGTTCTTGACGAAGAATCATAGCTGTACATGGCATGGAAAGCTTGTTCAAGTAGACTACCCAGAAGAATCACCGGCTGGTGATGAAGATATTTCATGCTGCAAGGGTGTTCCTTTTGATGAATCACCGGTCACAGCTGGTTTAGGATTAGACATCGTCATTTTCAGTTCGGCAGCGACTGGTGATGAAGATATTTCATGCTGCAAGAGTGTACCTTTTGATAAATCACCAGTCACGACTGGACTAGGATGAGATATTATTATTTTAAGTTTTGTTTTGTTTTTATTTATAAAAATAATTATTTTGAAATTTTATGAAATATATATAAAAAATTAAAACTCAATTTACCAGCTTTAACTAGGTTGTTTTATATTAAAAACTAGGAATTATATTGTTTTTAAGGTTTTTTTAATGAGATTAGTTTCAAGTTGGTTTGTTTTTTTTGTTTGATTTTTCAGTTTTAAATTTATAAAAACAAAATCAAATTGAACGGAATATTTTTTAAAATATTTCAATTAGTTTTTATAATTTTTTTGATTTAATTAGTTTTTTAATTTTTGACTCGCTCCAATTAAGATCCAGGTCCACCCTACATGCCTAGAATTACCCATCAGTTGAGCCTTGATGCTGACAGCTTCCCTAAAAATCTCAAAATAGGGTCCTCAACCCTGATAATATTAAAATAAAAAATAAAAATGGGGCTGCTGCTGGCTGCCTTTTAGGCATGTCGAAATGGCCAAAAACAATGTCATTCAGCGAGCAACCCATTTTTTTAAAATTGGCGTGCTATCTTTTAAAAACATGGGTATCACACCGTGATCTCCAATGATTACATATTAATTATCAATGCTACGCTGCCGTTTTCTTTATAATGTCCATCGCATTGAACCCGTCTTTTTAGAGTTCTAGAAGGGGCCAACCTTTGATATCAATCATTCTAGAATGTTAATTTTCTTTTTTTACCAATTAGATATAACAATCAATATTATATAAAAAAATAATAATAATCTTTTTTATAGAATATATATATATATATCAAGATAAAAAAGGGAAAAAAATATAAGAAAATTATTTTTCTATAAAACCCAAAAAATTACAGATTTACTTAAAAAATTCAATTATACCATTTTTATACTATTTGTATAATAATAATAATTAATTAATGATTGTTGTTTGCTGTTGCCACACAGGCTACAATACTTCCACGTTATCTGAAGCAGTAGGAGGGAAAATCCATCGGATGACGCGAGTGTCGTTGTCAAATGTCCTAGTTTTGGGGGGATGGTTGGCCCAAACTAAGACTCATAGCCGCCCCATCAGACTTTTCCCACGTCCAGCCTTCCATTTGGACGGCTTGAAAAGACGGCATATTTATTAGAGCCACAAATCAAAATGAAAGCGTACTCACGAGCGCATTAAATATAATTTGACAGTCTTTTTTAATAAAAACATGACTGTCGTTGTTTTTTTAAAATATAATTGTAACTTGACAGTTTTTTTATAATAAAAATATAATTGCGATTTTTTAAATATTATAATAATATTTTTAATATTAATACATCAAAATATTATAAAAATATAAAAAATTAATTTTAGTTTTGAATTTTAGTCAACCATCTCAAATAGAGACCGAACTTGATTGACCGGGGTCTGTTCAGAGTAATTTACTGCACAAGAAATCAATTTATCATTTATATTTGACAATAAAAAGTATTTTTGAATAGATTTATATCGTAATTGAAACTAATTTTTNTTAAAAATAAAATTTTAAAAAATAAATTATTTTTTAATATTTGATAATATAATAAAAAATAAATTAAAAAATATTTTTCAGTAATTAGTTATGTCATGGAAAATAAGTTGGATAATAACTTAGTAATATTTTATTTTTATGAAGTTTATTAAAATAATAAATAACAAATCTTACAAATTAAAAAGTTGAATGAGAATGAAATTGAAAAAAATATAATTTCATATATTATCTCAAATAAAATAATTAGCAATCAAAATAATAGAGATAAAATCTAAAAAATAAAAAAATTAAAAATGAAGAAATTAAAATAATAATAATTAATATTTCATAAATTATTTCTAATAAAATAAGTAACAATTAAAAGAATGAGGATCAAATTTAACAGATAAAAAAATTAAAAAAAAATAATAAAAAAAATAACAATTATAAAAATGAGGATCAAAGTTAATATAAAAATTAAATTTTAAAAGATGAAATTAAAAAATAAATATTCAAAATAAAATATATATAGCAATTAAGAGTTTATGGACTAAATTTGATATAATCAGTAAATAATTTTTTTTATAATTTTTCGTATTTTCTAGAAAAAATTTTTCACCTAAATTTTTCAGAAAAATACTTTTTTAAAAATCAAATTAAATTTTTCTTTGATTTAAAAATATTTTTCATTAACTATTTTTTTAATAACAAATAAATACATAAAAATTTTAAAAGTAATTCTTCAAAAACTAAATTTCAAGAAATAAATACACCACATAGCTTGTGGTTATCCATGGTTATCAATATCAAATTGTGCATTCCCTGCAGATGCTAGACTGCTAGCTCCTCAATATTACCTGGCTTTATCAAAATTACAAGCTCCAAACTCTATGTTGCAAGCCCCATTAAATTTGACTGTGATCTTCCATATCCAGGCCTTAATTATAAATAAATGCAAGTGATACCGGGTGCTTCTTCTTCTTCTTCTTTTCTCCCCGTATCCATTCAACATCCCTTCTGGGACCTCAACCTCGATCCTCTAGGTGAAAAGTAGCTAGTGTCAAGGCTATTATTATATAGGTATATCCCCTCGGGACATGGATTAGCTCATATGATCCAAGCACAGGATACATCTGCTGCTGAAAGTTGTTGTAAACTACAAAGTACAAAAGGTTATTTGTTGAGGGTTTATTTGCTTCAACGAATCTGAAATCAACATTTTCACTTTCCCTCCTCGAGGGAAAGGTGGATTGGGGTGAAAAGTCACCTCCTCCTGTTAGAATATAAAACAAGAAGTTTTGCTTTGCATATGGTGACATACATGGACAAACTCACACAAAATTATGGTCTTTGTACTTATTGTAGATATAACTGTTCATAAATGGAAACAGATAAATTATGGTCTTTTGTTTTTTTCTTTTATTTATTTACAAACTACACCCACACTTGTTAGCCAATTCTTGCATGCTATTAGGTGCTATTTTGGACGAACTGAGAGCGACTAAGTTCATCCAGATCAGAATATATCACTTTTGATTGGTATTGTGAGTTGAGATTTTGGTTGATTGCCTCACCTATTGGGCAATTAGATAAGTCAGGTTGGAAAATAAGCTCATATATTCCCAACTGCCATGTTGGTTCATTGTAGCCTAACTATATGGTAGTCTTCATCGATGTTTTATTTTCCTTGATATTTCCATCAAAACAAATAACACCTAATTAAACAGGATCAACATTGACAAACACCTTCCTCAATGGATTCAACCTCCATATCATTCTCTCTTGTATCTCATATGCTAGTTCTCTCAGCCAGTTTAGGGCTTTTACTACCATGTGTTGAATGTAGTTCGGATTTTAGCACCTTGGTATACAAGAAATGCTCGAACCAAACATACAATGGTTCCACCGAGTCTCACTCACAAACCCTTTCTTCCCTTTTCCAAGAACTCTTACCACAATCATCTACTTCCAAGTTCTTTAAAACCACAGCCGGCGACGAAAATGTTGGCATTTCTGCTTTCTTTCAATGCCGAAATGATTTGAGAAACGACGAGTGCTATAGCTGTGTAAACACACTTCCCAAGGTATCAAACAGCCTATGTAAACAAGCTCTAGCAGCTAGGGTTCACCTTGACGGGTGCTATTTCAAGTATGAAACCGATGGGCTCGACGTCGAGGAGACCTCTACGCATGAGTTGCTTCATCAAACATGCAGCGAAAAAAAGGTGGTGGGTCATGGTTTCGAAGAGTTGAAGAATGCAGCCTTTGCTGCAATGGAGAGCGGGGTGGTGAGTGAAGGAGGGTTCTATGAAACAAATTATGAGTTTTTGCACGTTATGGCACAGTGTCAGGGTGATTTAGGGGGTTGTGATTGTGGTGAATGCATAAGTTCTGCAATACAAGTAGCTGAAGAGAAATGTGGCGCCTCAATTTCTAGCCAGGTTTATTTGGACAAGTGCTTTATGAGCTATACCTACTATCCAGATGGGATACCAGGCAACTCATACCCAGGTAAACATGGTAGAATAGAGTATAAAATTAAGACAAAAACGTTCATGGTAATTATTTGTCTAATTATAGTATGAATATATGCTAAACTAAAGATAATTTGGCCAGAAAAAGATAGCAATTATGGAAAAGGTACAGGGAGGACAGTGGCAATCGTTCTGGGAGGGGCAGTACTCTTGGGAGTTGGATTCATCTTGTTGAAGTTCTTCAAATCTTGTGGCAAGAAAGAGGATATATAGCTAGTAAGACCAAATCACAGTAGATCTAAGTAATTAAGTATTTTATTTCTATTGCTCTGATGATCCAGAGCAGTTTAATTTCCTTGTGCAGAAATTATCTAGATGAAGATCAACTTTGTTTTCTTGAAGGATGGGCTATCGAGCCATCTTTTCTGCCTTTTCAATCTAAGAATAAAAAATGTCGGGTGGTTGAACTTGAAAAGAGAAGATGGAGGAAGATTAACTTGCGTACGCCGGTGGGGATTCAATGGTTCGATGAGTCCTTAAACTGGTTTGAAGAAGACTATTTCTTCGAGAAATAAGATTTGTTGTAAATTATATAGAGATTTAAATTCATGGAATGTTGATATGGTATACAAATTGTTCTGTATCCTTCTCTCAGTATATTATCTTCTTCTTCTTCCTTCTTTTTTTTAAAAATTAATTGTGCATGGCTAGATGATCAAGTGACCGATTTTGATGAGAGAAATGTTTGGTGTAGCTTATAAAAAGTATTTTTTAACTTCGAGTTATGATTTAAGAGTTATTTTTATAAATAATTTATAATAAAAAGAGTTAAAATGACTTTAAATAATAAATATAATTTTGTTGTTGTTTCTTCTCATTCCAGCGAATTGTAATAGTTTATTTTGCTCTCCCTTTTGTTTTCATTTGATTCAATTAATTGTTCGTTTTTATTGATGTTGTAATTATTGTTTTTTTCCTTCTTCAATTTATTCTTAGTTTTAATTAGTTTGTGATTAATATTTTTTTTAATTTTACCATTCAATCAAATATAAATTTATTTTATATTTTAATTTTGATCTTTATTTTTTTAATTATTATTTTTTAAAAAAATTATAATTAATTTTTTTTATTTTTTATTTTTGATTGATTGATAATTAAATTTTATAATTTTTCTAGATAGAGTACTTTAAATTTAAATTTAATGATTGGATCGTGATTTACAAAATATTATAATTTTTTTATTTATTAGATTATTAGATTATTATTATTATTATTTAATTCTAAATTTCATGAGATATTTTAAATTAACTAAATTTTTATATAAAATTTTAAAATGTAAATTTAATAATTAAGAAAAGCTAAGTAGCCCTAGGGAAACACTTCATATTAAGATTATTTTTTTTTAAATGAAGCTCTCGAGGATCAATCAAATCTTTTATTATTGGACTATGTACTTTATATCTATTGCTGTATTAAAACATGTTTGGAATTATGTTTTAAACAAGATTAAGCAAAATTTATGGTTTTTTTTAAATTATTTTTTAGATGTGTGGATAATAATAATAATATATTTTCAATAAAAATTACTTGAAAAAATAATTATTACTTCAATTACTTTTTAACTGCATTTGAAGGGAAAAAAAACAGAAGCATCATTACCCTTATGTTTACAGAAAAAAAGTTTACAAATTCGGGAAAGCAAGATTTATAAAATAATTTTTTGGGAGAGGGGACATCATAATAATCATGGAAAACCAACCAGATTTTGTCGATTCCCTCGATCATCACCTTCTTTTTCTCTCTAAAAAAAGGAACAATTTCATGTTTTCAAGGGAATACATGGGAACCCTAGTTTCCTTTTCTTTTCTTCTCCCTTACACCTATGCTTGGATAGAGGGAGAAACAAACCCTATAAAAATCTATTTATTTTTATGTTTTAAAAATTATTTTTTCTATTTAATTCTTGAAAAAAACTAAAAAAAAAACTCAAAAATATGTTGTTGATGTATTTGCATTGTTTGCAACACCTTTTTTCAAATAATTAAAAATAAAAAAGAAAGAGAAAATAAGAAAAAATATATTTATTTTTTTAATGATCTAATTATAATTGTGGAAAGAATATGTCCAATTTAAAAATCAAAACCTCTCTCACCAAACAACCCATCTTTTTTAATCAAATGATCTACAATCAATTCTTTTAACTCAAAAATTCATTTTCCTTTGCTTTGTCTTTAAGTTAAGAAATAAATAATCATAATTTATTTTTAAAATTCAATGATTGATCTATATATACTTACACTTAAGGAGGGTTAAACAAGAGAATGAGTTAAAGAAAAATCACTCTCACATTCTCTCCCTCGCACCTATATCACACTAAAAAAAACCCTAAACCTATTATACTATATTAGCTCTTAGCCAGATGAGAGACAAAGAAAAAAAATACAAAACTAGCCAAAGATGACCACAAATCCCTTTCTTAGCTTTGGATCATCCACATTATCAATATCTCAGCAAACCATTCAATATATATCAATCCAAAAATCCTCCATTGAAATTGTCATTTTAACCCCCTTTGTTAGTCTCACAAAATCAACACCTCTAATGTAACTTTTCCTTTCTTAATCGATCCCCTTCTCGCCTAACCCGTCAGGCCAGCTACCACTCTTCTAGCCAACGATCATAACCAACATAATCAATAGTAACATCAATAGCCATCCTCACATTGATAACTCATCCTCTTCCGCTCATAACAAAAAATTTCACCATAAGCCAATCAGTCTCTCTCCACTATTAATCAAATAAGTTCAACATCATCGACTGTCATATCCAACCATAGATCTCAGCCTCTCCTCTAGTTTCCTCAAAACTAGCACCCCTACCAATAGCTTTCATCACCATCTCCTGCAACTCCTTATTTATCCAAAAATAGCTCTCATCTAACCTTACCCGTATAAAAAATGGCCTTTTTTCTACCAAACCAATCCATTATCGACTCATTATCAACATACCCACCAAACTTACAGGCCATAACTATAGCCGCATTGTGAGTAGTATGCAATCCTTTATCACTTCCTCTCCTACTGTTAATCATGGCAACATAGTTGTTTCCCCTTTCTTCTCTCTTTCCTGTGGCAGCTTCATTAGCCTCCCTTCATCTATAAAAACCCTAATTTATAGATAATAGGGAGGAGTAGACCTGAAAACAAAAAAAATATAAGTTGCATTACAAAAGAAAAAAAGACAAATCTAAGAAAAAAATTAAATCTGATAGATTTGTTTATGTGATTTGTTGGATTTCTTAGGTGACGGTAGCTCTCATCTCTAGCATAGAAAGAAGTAAGAGAAGAAATCATTCCCAATCAACTAGCTCATGCACTTCTAGTAATGTTGGTGCTTGAGAACCACGTGCCACTACTGTTCTTGCAACTCAGAAGCTTTCCAACACTATTATTGAATTCTCAATAATTTCTCCAGATTAATTTGTAAACTTTTATAAATATTTAATGTATTGTTTTGATCATTTTGAATTTTGATGATTTGTAAATTGATAATTATGGGTGTGCGTGAGTAAAATAGAGAATGTGTGTGTATTTTTTTATTTGCTTTTTTTACTTTGTGTTAGATGAATGAAAAAAGAGAGGAAAAATAAAAAGTACAAAATTAAATAATTTTAATTACACGCGATCAAATCTCTAAAAACCATGAAGACATCATATTGTTTAATATTTTTATATAAAAATTAAAAAAATATAAAGGAAGTAAGAAACTTCCTACAAAACATAGATGACAAGGGTGCTGATTTCAATATCAAGAGTGTTACACAAATAAGTGAACTTAGATACAAGACTAACTAAATAGATTGAAAATATAGCTCCTTTGAAAGAAAGATAATTCTTCTAGATTGAAAAAGAAACTAGATTTCCCTCCTTATAAAGAGGGACCAAATTCTCACATGTCCATTTCATTATTACAACCTTCTTTTCTGATGTCAAAGATTATAAGCTATTCTTAAATTTTCATTAGATCTCGGTTGTATTTTGGCATGCATTTTAGGATTTAATAATCAATTTATTAAATTCATGAGAATTTGATCAATATTTCAATAATCATAGTACTTTAATTTATGAGAATTAATAGTTAATATTCTGGTATAAAACATTGGACCTACAAGTGAAATTAGTTTTTGAAAAATTAGGGATTGACTAGAAAAATCTCAAAGTTATTATAAATATTTTGAGAGTATTTTTCACAGTAATACACAAATTACAAAAAACCTTTTCATAAGAATTTATTTTGGTACAAAAATCTATAATAAATTCTTAACACTGGATTTATTCTTACGAATAAATCTCAATCCTAAACCACAAATAGACCATCAATCATAAACTATTAAAATCTTTAAATTACATCAAACAACATAAAATAGTTTATCTTAGATGAGGTATGCTAAGGATGCTAATAGCTTTTCTAAACATAACAAGATTTTTACCTTTAAATCTCTAATAAAACCAATATACCGGAGTTTCTTAGTAATTCTGAACCAAACAACTAAATGGCGACTCTAATTACCTTCTAATTCCACGAGTTTACGTGTGATAATGTTTAAAAAAAAATATATTTTTTTTATTTTTTATATTTTTAGATCATTTTGATACGCTAAAGTTAAAAATAATTTTTTTAATATATTTTAAAAACAATCGCCAGCTAATATAGTATCCCATGAGCTTTGAAAAAGAAATAAATCCTTATTTATTACAATTGATGATACTATTGTAGTTACTTTATATCTTTACTAAAAAAAAATAAATCTTTATTTATTATAATTGATGGTAGTATTGTAGTTACTTTATATCTTTACTTGTCTATTTTCATTTATTTAGAGAATTATAAGCTCCTATCATATTATGATACTATTTTAAAATTTTTAATTAAATTATTTTAATGTATTGAAGTTAAAAATAAATTTTAAAAAATAAAAAATATGTATTATTTTAATATATTTTTTACATAATTTTCTTTAAATAAAATTAAGTAGATCCTAGACTTTTAGAAAGAGACAAGCTAATAAAAGAGAAAAATATTTTAACAAGGAAATTTTAAATTAGAATTTTACGGTAATTACGTATGTATTTTTTTTTCCTATTTTTTCCATCAGCATCATAAGCCCACTTGCTATTTAAGCCCAACATTTCGAGAATATTTATAAATATACACGCCCTGGTTGCCAGAGCAATCTGTATTTCACAAGGTCTACTAGACAACTCCCAAAAGAATTTTGAAGTCTCGAAAAGAAAAAGAAGACCAAAATCCACGAAGTAGAAAGGGCATTTTAGAATCGAAATCTCAGTTTAGTAAGTTAAAAATAGAAATACCTTGTTCATTTTCACGTATTTGCATGTTAAATTTAATATTATTATCGACTCTGTAATTTCTTTCTTTCTTTCTTTTCTCTTTTTTTTTAATGGGTTTTAAGGTTTATAATAATTGTTGTTCTCTTTTCTTGGGTTTGGTTACCGAGAAAATGCATGCAAGTTTTCCTCTTTCTCGATGACCATATAGAAATCTCGAATATTGTGTTTTCTTTTTCCGTCGAATTTCGTTATTCGTTTTATTTCGGCTTGTTTGGTCATTCCGGGTTTTTTTTATTAACGTGGATGTCCGCGCCAGCTTTCGCGCACCACCCACGGAACCTGAGGTTAACATTCCGGTATTTTTGTTTTGCTTGGTTGCTAAGGAAATTTATATTTTGTCTTGTTGCGGAGAAAACTCACTTCACACCAAACTTTTGCATGCTTCGTGTTTTTTTTTTTCCGTGTTTTTTGTTAAACAAACATGATGCTTCGATTTTCGGTTTTAATAAATACTGGAAATAAATAAGACCATGTTTTTGTTTTTATTTTTTGGGTTATAAAGTGAGAAATTCTGGGTATTATAGTGAATAGAAAAGGGTTGTTTGGTTGCTGAGAAAACAGAGGGAAATGTGGGAAAATTTTGATTCTGGGGTTGGGTTTTTTTGCCCTTGGTTTGTGAAAAATGGAAGTCTCACGTTAATTGAAGCTTTGGAGTGGTTGGATTCAAAGGCTTAGTTGAGGTGAAGGATTTAATTTCTCATTCTCTGCTTTCACAAAAATCCGAACTCCACAGGTTCAAATTTGCTTTTGTTTTGCTTAGCAACAAAACAGTGGGTTATGGAAAGCTGAATAAATTCATTTTAGTGGTGGAATGAAATTGAATTGTGAAACTGTGTCTGGTGTAATTTAATTGTTGTTTCGGTTGCTGGGAGTTTGAAGGAAATAGAAGGTAATAATTGGTTCGAGTCTCGTTTCACATCTTGGTTACCAAACTGTGTTGAAGGTTGTAATTTAAAATTTGTGAAACGACATCATATGAGGCCTATGGTAGTGCCAGGTTGATAGAAAACCTGAATTTATGCTTAAGTAGGCCTGTGTAGTTTACTTTGAGGTGGTTTTACATAGATGATTTCCTTGGCTGTCTCTGCTCCATCTTTTTGTTCTTTTTTATTTTTATTTTTTGAAAGTTTTGATTTGGAAATTTGTGACTTGAACCAAGTGGAAAGTTTGTTGTTCCTTGTTAGTAGATGTGTCCACCGTGTGGGTTTTTTTTTTAAAAGAAAATTAAATAATTACCAATAATAACCATAAGAATAGAAAATAATGTTGCGTGGTGTAGTGTTGAGCAATTTACACAAGTGCCATTACATTTCGAGTTGCAGTTGTAGAATACTACTCAAAAGATTATAGTTTTGAACTATGCTTAAAGGGGATCGCTTTGTTGTTTCTATTCTAGTTAACCTGTTTCTTTTACTCCACCCATCCACAAAATAAATTGTATTATGTTTTGACTATGTCAATGATTATTTTTAGAGACACATTAACTAACAAGACTTATCTTGTACAACCAAAGTGCTATGGAGCTTGTATTTTGTTAGGGTTTGAGAATGTGTGATTTGAAGATTTGACTTTGAGAAAATAGGTGGTCTTTGAGTAGTTATCAAACTGAAGAGTTGCTTATTCCCTTTAATAGTTATTTATGGCCAACAGAGAGAGAGCTAGCTGTGCCTTCAAGGCAACAAGAGCTCTAGGAATTCGAGACGAAGAGGTGAAGCCAGTGCTGTTAAATCTCTTGAAGCTGTTTGATATGAAATGGGAACTTATTGAAGCAGAAGATTATCGGGCACTCATAGATGCATATTTTGAGTCAAAGGAAAGTAAGGTAGATTTTACTCAATCTTTCCTTTGCCCTCATTGTTGTCTTTTTTACCGATAAATTTCTCTGGGAAGCCTGTCAAGTTGTCATGCCTGCGAAGACATGATTTACAGTGTTGGTAGCTTTGTTTTGCAGATGATTAAAATCCTTATTCTATGAATTTTTTTTTTCTATGAATAGATGGGATCAGATGAGAAAAGTCTCATGGAACATTCTGTGTATGAAAGACCCTCCAAGAGACCACATCTTGAACAACAGAAAGATCAGATTTCTTCTTCAACAGATAGTCTGAGCCCAGTTGAAAAAATGATTTTCTCTTCAATGGCTCCTAAAGACTCAACTTGTAAGGGGGCATCATGCGCAATTTCTTCTGAACGACTGGCTGTTGAACCTCGCAGTTCTCATCCTCGGAAAGAAAAAATGCCTAGTAATTGTCACACCAGAGAGCTTATTAAGCCGAGAACTAAGCAAAGTGTCAGTGATGAGGCAGATTTTGCAGAACCTCCAGCAGCGGGTCATCCAGGTAATGGTAACTCTCTACTTTTGATAATGCCTGTATTAGAATATGATTGTCTCCTTGATTCATTCAGTGTTCCATGGATGATGGTGTGAATTTTGCAATGTAAAACCTAAATATGTTTTACTTGCATGTACCTTTTAGGGATAAGAGTTGGAAATGGTGGTGAAAAGCATCATGTCTATTTTCTTTTATTGATCTAATATCCTGTTCAATAATCAGCATACTTGGATGATATCTTAGAGTTTAAGCCTTGTTCTGTCATCCTGTATACTGACTTTTAAATCAAGAAATGCAAATTTTAAGTTGAGGATGGGCCATATCTTCTATAGAGGTGGCTGTCATACACCTGGAGAAAAATTACTATGCTCTCCATTTTTTTTTAAATTTTATTTAGATATGGTGAATGTAGATGTCCATGTTATGTAAAAAGCTCATTAATGTTAGTTTGGTGTAATTGTTTAGATTCATTTAACGTATAGCCCTTTTTATTTTGGATCCTTACTGTTAAAATCTGATGCTTGGTAATTAATGGCATCTTTTCTACTGTCATGCTCTTATAGAACTAATGCTTTCTTCCTCCTAATTTTCACCTTCTGCACCTGTCAATAACTGTTCTTTTTTTTTTTCCTGACCTTCTATCTTTGCTTGTTAGTTTTTCAAGGTTCTCTTGTTGGTTTGACTAATGGGAATAATTTGGTAACTCGCCTGGCATCTCAATGTGATGCTTCAAGTTCCAAGGATAGGATGTACTGTAATAGCAATGTTCTTATTGCTTCATCAACCTCTGGAGAAGTAAAAATTTCACTGAACTGTGATTCTGCAGTTAGATGTCAAAACTTCAAAGTTCCAGATTTCAATTCAGTTCTCAAGTATTTGGAGGATAAATATCTCAAGACACACAAACTTGTCACACCTGAATTTTCTATGAAGACTTTATTCAAAGATTTGTGTGAATGTTATGTGCAAGTGGGTCAACTTCATGATCCACCGCCAAACAACAAAGCTTTAAGAATTGACAATTCCGATATGGTTGTGGACAAGAAGGCTTCAAGTTCTTTCAGATTGCCACATTCTTCTAAGAATTTACTAAAGGCTAAGCACAAAGCAACTGCTTGTGACAAGAAGAGGTCTGTTCGAAGTCTCAATGATATAACAAAGGGTGCAGAAAATGTCAAAATTTCATTAGTAGATGAATCTGGCAATGAGGATTTCCCAAAGTTCACTTATATACCACAGAATATAATATATCAAAATGCTTACGTGCTAATCTCACTGGCTCGGATAGCAGATGTAGATTGCTGTTCAAGTTGTTCAGGTGATTGCCTTTCTTCTCGGATACCCTGTGCATGTGCTCGTGAAACTGGTGGAGAATTTGCTTACACTCCGAAAGGCCTTTTGAAAGATGATTTTCTTACTGCTTGTGTGTGCATGAGACGGGCCCCTAAAAAAGACCATTTTGTTTATTGTCAAGACTGTCCATTAGAGAGATCAAAGAATGAGGATTTGCCTGAACCATGCAAGGGTCACCTGCTCAGAAAGTTTATTAAAGAATGCTGGAGAAAATGTGGATGTCACATGACTTGTGGAAATCGAGTGGTTCAACGTGGTATTACATGCGACTTGCAGGTAAGATACACTTTGACATCTTTGATAGCGGTTTTGATTGCAAATTGACTTTCCAATTATATCTTTACTTGCCCATTTGATGTTTGGACATTTGGAAGCAACTTCTGTTAGAATGGCATTATACCATCTTTCTTTTTTATACAGAAGAAGAAATACTCATCATATAGAAGGAGAAGGATGACATAACGAGACTGGACATCCTTCTGCAACCCTAGCCTTAAAAAATAACAGAATAAAACTAGTGTAACAAAGCTTTCTAATCCTTTTGTATTTTTAAATGCTCCTGAAAAACCTGCAGCACAGCAGTAGGGTAAAAAAAAGCAATGTAATTACTAGGAATAGAAGATTCTCATCATGGAAAATTCTTGAATTGCGCTGGTACCAAGCACACTTGTAATAGCATGCATCACATTTCTGCAGCAGCATCCATCCTTTGAACGTCTCAAAATCCCTCTGTAAAAGTACCTCTTCCAGGCTATCAGGGCAGAGACAAAATCTTTTGAAAAATAGAGAAAAGCCAACACAAATCCTCCATGCTATTGAACAGTGGAGGCATGGATGGCTCAGGGTTTCATGAAGGCAAAAAAACACATCACATACATGTTTGGAGATAAAACCTTTTGGGGTCTTTTAATTGCAAGAATTTAGTTTTGATCTTGTTAAGGGCTGTGGACCAAGGTTTAGCTGTCCAGTTCATGTCTCCCTTTATCTGGCTCTCTGCAGGAGTCTCCACTCTCTGCTTCCCATACAAGGACCTTGGAACACACAGACACTGCATCCGTTTCGCATGCTGGAAAGCTTAACTTGGCTATTGAAATCAGCAGTTACCAAGTCCAGTAAGGGCAGCTGGAAGGAATGGTCAGGCTGCTGATACTTTCTATTATCTGAGTCTTCTAGGGGTTATCTTGTTTCAAGAAGCATGAATTCTTCTGTTTGCTTACCACTGAAAATAAGGTCATGAATTCTTCTATTTGCTTACTACTGAAAATAAGGTCGCGAAGGCAGGAAAAAGGATGAATGGATAAATTGGAAAGGGATTAGATATGGCATCATATCTCAAAAAGTAGTCCGACTTGTCTTTTCTCTGAACTCCATCTTGCTTGCCCTCCTAAAAGCTGGTCAATATTAAGCTAGCGAGGAGAGCTTGAGTTTTTTAGCTTAGCTCTGGTGGGTGTTTTTTTTTCTTTTGTGTGTATATATATATAGGATTTGGACCATTTTTCCTAGTTTCATCATTTCATCAGAGTCTGAATTTGCTATATCAGTTGCTCCTGCAAAGTTGCTTTGATTACAGAACCATGCATGTCTTTTAAACCTTACAAACTACCTTTGCCTTCCAGATACACTTTTCTAGAGGTAGATTAGGGGATCATGGAGTGTGGGTTGGGATTTTCATGTACAAGGGATATGCAAAAATTGTTTCCTGAAAGTTCTGGTTATGATACTCTCTTGTCCCTTCTAGAGGAAAGGTGAACAAAGTTAAGGATTAGGGTGAGGGAAGCTTCTGACTCTTTATCATATTATATTTTCAATATAATGAAGGGTATAATTCTCGCTTCCTTGGGATTATTGAAATTTGCGATGGTGGAATGATGAAGATAATAGAAGGGTAGAGAAGTGGGAAAGTAATAAAGAAGGTGGTTATCTCCTTTCCACCAATCTTCACCCCCCACCCTTCCCTCCCCGTCTCCTTCTAGCTTCATCCTCAACTTAATTAGCTACAAGCATTTTAACTATCATTTACCTTCTCTAAAATGCCTTTTGCATAGCATCCCTCAACACCACTCTTAGTCTCTTAGCCAAGATATTGGTCAAAATGTATTTGCATTAGCATCCTTACTTTATTAGCTTGAAATAGATACTTTATTAGCTTGAAATAGATTGTACTTTTTATATTGATTTATGTATGTGTGTTTGTAGTTGCATAATTTTGTGAGAGGATAACTTTCAAAGTGAGTAGTCGATAATCTTTTGATGTTTTACTCCTGTCACAGGTGTTCATGACTCCTCAAGGTAAAGGCTGGGGTCTTAGGACACTTCAGGATTTGCCTAAAGGATCCTTCATCTGTGAATATGTTGGGGAAATACTGACCAATTCAGAGTTGTATGAACGAAATATTCAGAACAGAGGCAATAACAGACATACTTATCCTGTTACACTTGATGCAGACTGGGGCTCAGAGAAAGTGCTGAGGGATGAAGAAGCATTGTGTCTTGATGCAACTTTCAGTGGCAATGTTGCACGATTTATTAATCACAGGTGATGCTTTCTACTTCACTTGTGTGCTTGCATTTGTGTAGACTGGAATGTTTTCTTGCTTTCACCATTTGTTTTCACATTACCTACTTGCCTCTTATTATACCAGGGATTCCAATTTTAATATCTAAATATTATTTTATTTCTTTAATTTCATGTCAGAAGGGGTTACATTTTTATATTAATTACTTAATCAAACACTACTGGTACCTGAAATGACACTTGAAACAGTTACAATCCCTCGATTTAGCATCAGTACTTGTGTAACAGACAATATGAACGGAATAAAAGGAAGACCTAAAAGCTCCATTAAAATGAACAGAAATAGAAGCAGAGTGAGGACAAATTTCTTAAAAGACAAAGGTGAGGAGGAAGCAAGCCTACTGTAAGTTTAAAAATGAGAGAGAGAAAAGTATTTTTTATGACATGTTGTCTCTGTTCCTCTTTTTTTCTTAATTAATTACTTTTTAATGGAAAATATCATAAAGAATCCCATTGTTTGTTGGGGTAAACAAAATTTAATATACTTTTTAATTAATATTTATGATTAAATCAAAGTTATTTTCATAAACAACTTATTGTAAAATCAATTTAGGTCAAAAGTATGTTCGTCGAAAAATAACCCAAAGCTATTTTTTAAAACAATAGAATATAGCTGAAGTTAGAATCAATAAGGTAAAACTCAATTTTTGAATTGACCGTTTGATTCAAGTTAAAATTTGTTTTTAATTAAACATATATATGAAACTTTTCTTTGAGTTAAAAGTTTTTGTTTTTTTGAAAAAAAAAAACTAAGCATGTCAAACAGAATGTGTGTTGGGTTGAGTTGCTGTGAAATGCATCTTTGGAATGGGAATGTTTTTTACTTATTCATTTATTGCTATAACCTTTGTAATAGATGGGGCCCCTTTCTTGTAAAACTGTTATAGAATGAAGAAACTTAAGAAACTTCACCAACTCAATGCAATTGACTTAAGTAACTTTGTTGTTTGCTTTTATTATACATATTGCATGAACTTGAGCAACACTGATTTTCTGCTGCAACTCTAGGTTTGCCCTTTAATTTGTTTGAGTTGTGCTCCTCACTTCCCATGTTTTCGATTTCATTTTCTCTATCATATCATTCTCTGTTTCCTCCTTTTACAGATGTCATGATGGAAATTTGATCGATATTCCAGTTGAAGTGGAGACCCCTGATCGTCATTATTACCATGTATGCATTTTTGTGGTATCATTTGCCCATGTCTCTTACATTTTTTTCCCTTTTCCTTTCCTTTATTTTATTTTTTAAAAGTTTCTTTGCAACCCATTTTTGAAGAGCCACATTTGAAGAGCTTGTTTCTCTTCCCCTTATGCAGCTTGCCTTTTTCACTACAAGGGATGTAACTGCCTCAGAAGAACTGACGTGGGTAAGTGGGTTCTAGTAATAATTGATCTGGCAGTACTTGCTTATTTCACAAGTATGTTTATGCAAATTTTTAGCCTTCAAACAACATGTATGGCGAGGCATGTGATTGCATTGTTTCTATGTTTTTGGAAAAAAGAAAGAATCAGTAACACTTGTCATTCCATGCTAATGCATAATAAATAAACAGATGAATAACATGATGAATTAGCAGGAGAATTATTTGCATGGATTTGTTTTTGGGGGGAATTTCTAAAAGAATGTGAAAGAAGCTAAATTCAGTACCAGGAATTTCATCTTGAGAAAAAATATTTTCCTTCCCTTGAGCTCTTCTTCCCATCCTTGGTGATGATTGGATTAATATGGCTTTGGTAAAGTTCAGTGAGATGCTGACTTGTACTTATTTTACTTTGCACCTTCTACCTTTTGGGAATCTGGGAAGGTAGCATGAAAATCCAGAAATGAATAATCATCCTAGTGAAATGGCCCATAAGCATTTAGGTTTGCCATTTTAATCTTCCTGGTAGAGAGTTGGACCAAGAAGATTGTCCTTTCTGTCCAACACACACAGTAAAAAACTCTTGATTGGCATTTTTTTGTGACTCCTTGCAGGGGAAATGGCACAATCTGTCCTTACATAATTGGATGAGTTTCCAATATGTCCTTATATCCTTTATTGTATGAGTTTCCAATATGTCCTAATTTTATCCATATAAAATGATTGAGTTTCCAATATATTCTTATGCTAACCTTTTCTGTCCAATTTAACATAACCAGTCAAAAAATGGAAAACTCGGTGGAGGAGGAGGTGGTCAAAAAAGAGAGAAAGGAGAGGGGAGGAGAAGGAGGTTTAGGGAGAGGTTTGGTCCAGCATGATCTGTTTTTGCATGTTACTGACACGTCTATAAAGATCAAGGTCATTTTCAGTATAATATTAAGTCATGTGCATGACCGATTCAATTAATTTGGATGGAAAAAGTTAACAAAATGATAGATTAGAAACTCAGTCATTTTTAAGGATAAAATTGACTCAGTTAAAGATATGAACACAGATTGAAAACTTGCCCCATTATACATGGACTGATTAGGCTATTTTCCCAGGGTTGATTAGGCTATTTTCCCAGGGTTGCAAGAAAACTTGTGTTAGGAAAATAGTGAAATAGGTGCACAATTTCTTGTGTTTTGTGCTGTCCCGTCCTTAATATCCAACCAATTTAAACTTGTACAACAGGCAACAGGAGGCCAGTGGTCACTGGTTGCCTCTCCATATTACAGAATGGATGTGTTTGTCATCATATTTCCAATGCATCTGAACTTGACAGAATGATCGATGAATGGTATATTAAGTGTAGGAAATGTCCCTAGGGTGAGAAGTATGAACAAATTCTTCGTTTGATGGTTGAGAAAAGCCTTCACTTTCCTAAGATACACCAAACTGTCTTCCACGTTAAGCATGCTGCTATCAGCATGGGGTTTCAACTTTCTAGGTATCATGTGATGTCCATTTTCTTTTTGGTTTTTTTTTTATTTAATACAAGGTGGTTGACACCAACGCTATGAACTATCCATGCTTGCTGGCTTGAGACTTTGACCATTTTACTCAAAAATTTTAAAATAGCGTTGATGCTGATGCCCTATTTAAAATAGCGTTGTGCTTCTCTATACAAATACTTGGTACTATTAAGTGATTTATGCTGATGCCCTATTCAAATGATGTTTCAAGCCCTAGAAAAAGCTGACCAAAGCTTGTTTGGTACTGGTAGCCATTATCTAGAGTAAGGCTTATTTGAACTCTGCTTCCTTGTTGCTTTTTTGAAGTGTGTTCAAATTGCTACTTTTGGTCAATTCTACTTTTGGTACTGGTAGCCGTTATCTAGAGTAAGGCTTATTTGAACTCTGCTTCCTTGTTGCTTTTTTGAAGTGTGTTCAAATTGCTACTTTTGGTCAATTCTTATTTCCATGTTCTGATAACAGATAGGATCTGCTTTCATTGTCGATTGTGTCTGGCTGGGCAGATAAAACATCTAATTTCTTTATTGGAAAAGTGGTTTGTGGTTTTATCCAAAGTCTGAACCGTAACATCTCTGGTTAACAGCATAGACATTCCATTTCTAACTAATGTTTTGCGCTTCCTGTTATTATGCAATTTAGAACACATACTTTATGTCCCTGTTTCAGTGTGCTCTGCAGTTGAGTTTTGTTGAATATATCAGCTAAGAAAATCAACACAAAATGTTTTGCAGGATTACGGAATCGACTTTGATGATTATGACCATCCAATAAAGGCATTTCGATGTTCTTGTGGAAGTGCATATTGCAGAGGTGTGAATAGTACAGGTTAGGACATTCTAGCTTGATCATGAAGAGGTAAAGGTTACAGTGTGCTTTCAACTTCCTCGACTCCAGCAATAGAAGTATTTTGATATTTGTCTTCTCTGTTCATATAACTAGTATATATTTTTTGTGCAGGCGATTGATTGCAATTGGATGACCGAAGGACAGTGGGAAACATAAACAGCATTTTTTGATACAGGAGCTTGATTGCTCTGAGAAAACATATGACGAGCAGAAAACTATAAGCTTTTGTTAAATAGTTTCTTATGGTGTTTGATGATGAAGACCACGCTAAGGTCGTCATTAATGAATTTTGCTCCCACTGTAGATGCAGCATTTTAACCAGATCTCCTGTTAACAAAAGGAAGTTTGTGAATATCCAGAACGCAGGAGATGACCATAGTTCTTTTGTTCGAGTTTTATTTAGCATTTTTTGCCTTATCAATGACAAGGTTATAGAAGCTAGGAGCCCGCCTTTGTCAGTTTTCAGGGCTAACAACTGCCCTGGGTATGGACTTCGTGTTCACGGAAGATTTTAAATAGTGACCTATGCGTGTGGATTGATTTCAGGTTCCTCGTACATAGCGTATTTCTTGAAGCTTGTCCTCAAACCGAAGAAAGGGAATTTTGGATCATGGGTTTCCAACTTGTGATACATGAATGGAAATTATTCTTAAACCAGCGAAGCTATTCCTATCTCTCTCTCTCACTGAGTTAAACATTTATATAGGACTTAATGATCTCTTGATCATCGCAATTCATAATTGGAAGAATGAGACAGATTGTTGACTGAAGGGGCTGGCACTGGCATTACTGATTCTGTGACAAAAATAGAGGATCTTGGTTTGGCGAGGAAAGCTGAGAAGAACAACAAAAGGAAGCATCAGGCATGTTCCTTGTCTCGTGAGGTTTGCTTTGTATGGTTCAGTGTCTGTAGTCGATCATGTACAGGAGGCACGCTCTTAAACCTGGGCTCTAGGATGCATAGTTTCCGAGATTTCGAGCCTAAAACCACTACCGAAGAGCTTCAGAGAAAGATTGCAGATGAGCATCCTGAGATTTCCAAGGCGGGATGCCTCGCAAGGAAACCATTGTTCAGATTGACTGCTAGTTTCTTCTCTCTCTAATCATTCAGACGATGCAGAAGACAGTCTTGGAGCTGCTGGGTCTGGAGATATTTCTTGCATTGGAATCTCGAGAACAGGTTTCATCTTAAACACTGCAGCAGTATCCACTGACCCGGTTCCTTGCCTGTTGGTTTATAAAAGCGACATAGATCAACAAATCTTTCTAAAATAGGTGTAGCTGGATATGATTATTCAGAGAAGTCGTTTAATTTTTCTACAGAACTTGTAATGCAGACCTTCCGCCTTCTGGTCATTGGTTTCAGTAAGCAACAAGAACATAAAATTTATCTTTCTTCTCTGACAGTACCATATCTGCGCCATTTCCTCCCCTTCTCACAACCCTAAGTTGCTATCAGAAGGTTCAGAGAAGATGGATATCACAGTTACGTTATCCATGTATTTCAGCATCTTGTTTTCTACATCTTGATCCTTGACTTTCTTCTTAGGCTCCATGGTTGACTCAAGAAACGCATGCGATGAAGCAAGAAGCAATGAAGATCCACAAAAGAGCTTCTTACCATTCTCGTTGAATTAATAATATTCCACTCATAATTATTATTGATTAAATAGATAGTGTTCTGTCATGAACCGTCGGTTTACCTTAGCTGTGGATTTTCTAGTTCTCATATTTTATTTCTATAATAATCCACTTATAATATTTTTAAATATCCATCGCTATTGTCCCTCCACCCCACCCATATTCTCGTTGCCAAGCACTTTTCACCGACCATGTGGCAAAGGGTATCGGGTACTCTATTCACCGACCTTCAATATTAAAAATAACAATGGGTGGCAAGTGATGTTTTAGTGCAGTGGTGGAAGAGACTTGTCCTCTTTCTCAGTACATGGGTTTGAGTTTTACCATGTATGTCTGTTATCCCCGCGGTGCCTTGTTTACTGGGCTTGCATGATGTTCAGTGGATCGTGTGGATTAGTCGTGATGCGCGTAAGCTGGCCCGGACACCACATGTAAATAAAAAAAAAATAACAATGGGTGGCATTTTATGCTCGGCCTAGCGGTGAAAGAGACTTGTTTCCTTTCACTACATCTGAATTCGAGTCCTGGCATGAATGTTTGTCATTCCCGCGGTATCTTACATGCCTACTGAGTTTGTAGGGTATTCAGTGAGCCGTGGAGATTAGTCATGGTGCACGCAAGCTGACCCGGATACCCAATTTAAATTAAAAAAAAATAAAAAAATAACAATGGGTGCACTTGTGCTCTTTAGCCTAGAGAGAAATTTTTTTTTTCTCAGCATCTAGGTTTGAATTTTATTGTATTTATCTCAGTATCTAATAGGTTTATGAAATGCTTAATCAATAAATTATAGGATTAGTTATGATACATGCAAGTTAGTCTAGATACTCATATGAATAAATAAAAATAACAATAAAATATTAACAGATACTCGAGAGTTGAATTTTTTAATATTTATATTTTATTTATTAAATAAATAATTTAGATATATATTAGCTATTTACTGTATTTTGGATATTTAATGCCTGTTTATTATCCGCTCTTATTTATTAATCAATAAAAAATAAAATAGTTAACATTTGAAATGTTTATATTAAATGAAAATGCTATGGAGATGCAGGCGATCGAACCCTGTACCTCTCGCATGCAAAGCGAGCGCTATACCATTTGAGCTGCATCCCCGGCTGCTATTTGTGGCGTATTATCATTAATACATTGTAATCCACTTCCTGACATATCCCGTCTCCATAGTTTATTTACTTAAGAGAATTCTGGGGAGTATAATGCATTGTAATTTACTGGCGTTAACAGAAAGATTATTTATTTATTTCAAATCCCTTTTATGTTTTTTTATGGAATACTTTCAAATAATTCTAATTTTATATAGTGGTATGGTTGTTGGGAGATTTAGTCTCACTACACAAAAGTACTCCTACACATCCGAAGAGTCGTGCCAAAAAAAAGAAAAGTTATGCCTTTATGAATTAATCATTACTTGGTTATTATCCTTCAATCTAAATAAATTAAACAATCCTTTGGTAGAGGTGATCATGATTTTAATGTAGTGATATTTTATTTCAAAAAATGTCTTTTTTTCCATCAATCTTTTCTGGTTATCCATCTTTTTTTTAAAAAAAAAAGAAGGTAAAAGGACATGAAATGTACAAAAAGGATTGAACTGTAAATGATTTAAGAGTATACGAGTTAATTGTGTATTTTGTGAAACTACAAGGACTATAAGAGTATACACGGACTCAGCTATAATAAACTCTTCAATTATTGGTCTTTGCGCACCAACCAAGGTCCTGCCGTGGACTAAAGCTCCAAGGCCATGGCTTGATGGTTATGAAGAAATCAAAGCTAGAAATTAATTTCATCTTAGAAATTATACACTTTCTAAATCAAATTTAGATCTTAATTCAAGATCCTTCGAGGGATATATCCAAGAAATGTTATTAATTAATTGAAAACAATCCAGACATTGTAATGGATTTTAAGTGGAAAAAACCATCCAAATTATTACCGACAAACTAATAAAGGAATATTTGTGGATTTTCCACCCAAATTATAATTCCGTAATTAGAAAAGAATGTTATGATATATTAGATCTTCATCTTATCATTGATTTTATTAAAATGATTTGTTCTATATATATATTATTATCCTATTTAAATCTTTTCTTTTATTTTTTAAACCAAATTGAAAACCACTTTCATAAAAAATTTCAACACATATAATGCAAGTTTAATAGGGTATAAATTACTTTATATAAATAAAATATTTTTAATATACTGTAATTTTTATTAATTAATATGTTTAAAAACACAATAATAACATTTACCTAATTACTTCATATATTTAAGAGAAGTTTGTTTTTGTGTTTAAGTGTTTTTTTTAAATATATTTGACTTGAAAAATATTAAATTAATATTTTTAGTATTTTATTATAATTTAATATGTCAATCTAAAAAATAAAAAAAACATTTTAATATTTTTTTAAAAAAACCAATCTATAATAAAATTTCATACACTTTTTTATAAGTAAAATCAATTATCAAACACTGTTTTTACTTAATATTACAGCAAAACAACATGCCACTACTTAAACATCATGTATTTTTTTTTTGTGTGAAAGCAATGTCTTATCCTACAAAAATTATAGTCAATCGTAGTTTGTTTTTGTCTTGAGAATTGTTTTTTTTATTTAAAAATATTTATTTTTATTTTTAATATATTAAAATGATTTAAATTTAAAAAAATATTTAAAATTAAAAAATTCTCAAAAACTTTTTGGAAGAAGAAACAGAGTAGACTTGGCGAATTGAGAAGTCCCAAAAGAAACAAGGGGTGGCCCCAACATCTTTTTTTATAGCAGCCATCAAATCCGTACACACCATCACCCATCTTTTCTCTTTGCCTTCTCCAATCTCGACCGTACAAACCACCCATCAATCAACTTCACAGGAAAACAACGGTTGGGAAGTAATGAGACAAAACTTGAAGACATGCCTTTGTATTTGCTGGACAAACTAATTACGTTTTCTCTTCTACGATCATAGGAGATCAGAGTTTGTTGAAATTTAGAAGACAGAAGTTTGTGTCTTTTTTCAATATTCTTCTTCTTCTTCTTCTCCATTGGGTTCTTATCCAATTGTAGCAAGCTTCAATCTTTATCCTCTCTCAATTCCAGGTGAGATTCTTATCAACCCATTTGAGTTTAAGAGTTTTGAACTTTTTGTGATATCACCGTCATCTTTTTTTTTTTTTGCGATATTGTTTGTTTTTGCTACTGACAATTGATACCCACCTTTTGTTTTGGTTTCCTTGAGTTTATTTTGAGTGTGTTTTTTACGAGGTTTTGGTTGATTGTGAGTTGGCCTGTTAAGCTTCTTCTTCTTCTTCTTCTTTGGTGTTGTGGGGTTACTTTGAATGTTATGGTAATGGTGTTTTTATGTTGCTAGTAATTTTTCTGTGTGTTTTGGTTCATCTTTAGTGGTAATTCAATTGGATTGGGGTGGTTGGTATTGGCGTTTTTATTTTTATGGTGGAATTATGGTTTTGATGTGTTGAACCTTTTGCTTATCTCTACCAAAGGATGGAGTTTTCGTGGTTTAAGATACAGTGGTAGTTTACTACAGAAAACAGCTTCTAGGGTGTCTCTGTACGGATGCTATTTGGTTTTGATATAATTCTAAGTGTTCGAATTGGATTGTGTAGGGTGTTTGATTTACAGGACGGTTTCTATGTTTTTTTTGCTCTTTTTTCCTAGTTTTCGCAGATAATTTCTTTTTCAAGCATTCAATGCAAGATTATCTTCTGAAAAGAATTTCGCTTCTTAAGTCCTTATGCTATTTCATATGGCTTGCAACACCTGCTGAATTAAATTGATGAGATCCTGAGACTGGCTGTTTCCATTCCAACCTCATCTCACTGAACTAACTTCCTTCTTGATGTCCTTTAGTGATGGAAAGTGGGCTTAATAATTTTTGAAATGTTGTGGGCTAAAAGTTTCTGTGACCAGAATTAATTTCATCATTTTGGATTTAATGTGCCAGAATCCAATTTCACTGCTGGCTTGTCTTCTATTGTTTGCATAATGGGAAACGTTTAAATTTGTAACTAGTGTTTGTTTTACTGGCACTTTTTTCATTCACTTCGTTTGTTCATCAGTGTTTAGTTGTAAGTCAGTTGAGTAACTTCAGGGTTTCTGAGGCTATGTCCTCATCTTTTCCAGTTCTTCCTACTGCCGTTGAAGAAAAGCATCCCAATTTGCTTTGTTCTTTTCAGGTTTCTTTGGAAAGGGAAATGATGAGAGATTCTGCATCTCAGCAGGCATCGCCATTGAGTCCCGGTAGCAGGAGTGTTGGGCCATTGTTTTCATCATCTTCTAGATTTAGATTTTCCAATGATATGCGTGTCTCTTCAGTTTCACCACAAGGAAAGCAGTCTCATAATTCTCCATTCATTTCTCAGTCACTAAGGGACAGAGGAAATTTTACACCAGCCCATGATTCTCATTCAGAAGTGCAAACCACAGAATTCATTGCTTCCTCTGATGAAAATAAGGTTCTCTCCTGGCCTGTTGATCCACTTCAGGACTTGCTTGATTTTGCTGAAAATGTCCATGTCCAAAATGGTCAGGTGGAAAGCAGTGCAGGTGTCTTTGCATCTGAGGATCATGCTAAGAGAACAGACTGGCAGGAGTGGGCAGATCAGTTGATCTCTGTTGATGATGAACTGGAACCAAATTGGAGTGAAATTCTGAATGATGTAAACAAGAAAGATTCCAGACAGAAGGTTTGTTCCGCTTATAATTATGGTTTTTGTTCCAGTGCAGTAATTAACAGCGTACACAGCATAAAGATGTCTCCTTGGTGTCTAATGTTCATATTGTAAAATTTCTCCATCTTATGATTATTCTTTCTTTCTTTCTTTTTCACATTCTGTTGTTACTGTTGTTTCCTTATAACTGTAAATAATGTACCAGGAGTTGAAGCCATCTCCTAATATCTCAGTGCAACAACCCCCAATTCATCAGCATCAAACTGCTCATAGTGGAGAAGTATGCGCTGTTGCTAATCCACTGTCCGCCGCACCCACAACAAAACCCCGAATGCGCTGGACACCAGAACTTCATGAGGCTTTTGTGGAAGCTGTCGATCAGCTTGGGGGTAGTGAAAGTGAGTGGTCTTACTTGTTATATCGTACCTTTTGTCAGCTAAAATTAAGTGCATCTAGTCATGAATCTTGATTGCTTTGATTTTGAATTACAGGAGCTACTCCCAAGGGTGTCTTGAAGCACATGAATGTTGAAGGGTTGACCATCTATCACGTTAAAAGCCACCTGCAGGTATGCAAATCCTCAGCCTTGTATTGTTTCCCCTAAGAGTCTAGTTTTATATTTTACTGATTTAGCTTGTATCATCTTTTCTGAATTTCAGAAGTACAGAAGTGCTAGATATGAACCTGGGTCATCTAATGGTAAGGCTAACTGACTTCCTTTTCTTTTCTGACATTAACCAATTTTTGTTAAACTCTCATACGTACTTTATCCAAAACCTTTTGTAGTTGTATGTGTCTTTGTTACCTTCTATTTGTTATTTTTAGATTATGGAAAGGCATGGAAAAACATGTACTGTTGTTATTTTTATTTTTTCCCCCTTTTCTATGTGGTTTACAAAACATAACCATGCTTTTTCATGAACTTCAGAGAAAAAAACGAGTCCCGTTGAAGAAATGAAATCTCTTGATTTGAAGACGTAAGTTATCCTCTACCACGAATTCAATTTGACATACAACCTTTCTTCATATTGAATGGTTTGTAGTTATCAAACTTATCCAATACTAATCTTATTTTAATTTTTAATCATAGTAGTTCATCTATACGAGTGCTTTGTGGTTTACTTCTGTAGATTTTTAATGATGTGATGGTTAGAAGCCCCTTTAACTTTTGAGTTCTGACTTTGGTTTCTAATAGTTCTCCTTTAGCTGTGGCTGTTGGAATCTCCACGTGCATTTATGATAAGACAACGTACACTGACTAGGTTTTCTCCAAAAGGAGAGCAGAATAAATAGTGTGGCTATGACCAATGTACAGAGAAGGCCTGGATTTTTTTTATTTTTGGTGCTCAAGTTCCCCATATCAAAATATTTATGACTTAACAATGCAAAACAAAACAAAGGATGTGCCGAACACCCTTTCTCCTCTCAAAATTATTTTGGAGGAGGGGAAGATATAAATAGGCAGAGGTGAAGAAGGAGTTGGGTGGAAAGGAAATTCACATTTTTTTGTCTGGAACATTAGAGATAAAAGCTTTTTCCTAAGTTCTCGTTTTACTGAGAACTCCTATATCCTTTGCTGTCCGTGTAGTTGTGAAGCTCTAAACTAGAAAGTAATAAAAACTACCGTTTGAACTTTCCCTCTGATCTGACAACCTTTCAAGTCGATTGGGTTTTGTGAACCCTTGGAGAAGGAAGGTGATATTCTTCTCCTTAAGATGCATTAGTGTCTAATCAGAGAATATGCATGCGTCATTTTTCCTTCACTCGTATGTGAACTGGAGTGGGTTTTATCATTATTAATAATAATAATAACAATGAACTATTAAGCTGAATTTAGGCTGATCTATGCTTCAAAAACAGGAGTATGGGGATCACAGAAGCATTGCGATTGCAAATGGAAGTTCAGAAGCGACTCCATGAACAACTTGAGGTATACTATTGATATTTGAGCTTCAGTGTATGTGGTTTAGAATTTAGGTGGCAATTTCTTTTACCTTTTTGGCAGAACTGTTTAGATGTAATGCTAACCAGTAGTTAAGTTGGTAACCTGTAATATTACATTGATGGAGTGGAAATACAACATATTTGTGCATGGTTTTTGTAACTACAGGTCTGCGGTATGTTCTGATAATTTATGTTTTATCCTCTTAACAGATCCAGAGAAATTTACAATTGAGGATCGAGGAGCAGGGGAGGTATCTTCAAGAGATGTTCGAGAAACAAAGAAAGATTGAGGATGACAAGTCCAAGGCTCCTTCCTCCTCCCAAGAAGACCCTTCCCTTCTACAAGCAAAGTTAGAGCAGTCATCTGCAAATAACAAATTAGAAGCCTCAGAGTTGGACCTTGTCAAAACAAGTCATGAGAGTGCTTTACTAGAAGAAAGTTCCCACAGTATAAGCAGAAAGCAAAAGGCACCAGAGGAAAGAAACGATCAGGTCCTTGATCAAATTGATGAGGAATCCAGTCCAGCACCAATAAAACGACCGAGAAGAGATGAGACAGCTGAAGTGTCTACCGGGGCTGCATCCAGTTGAACATGTTTACAATAATAGACAGCTTGCTGCTCCTGGAGATGATGTGGTAAACCCTGAATAAAAGTTACGTGTCCTATAAGATGAGGCGCAATCACTGAGGACCAGGAAATTTTGGAACTTAAAAAATTCATGTTAACTCTGCTCATCTAGCCCAGAATCAAATGCTCCACAATGAATTTCTCAACTTGTGACATTTTTCAGTTTAGGGGACTTACTGTGTATGCTCGTGCTATGGACTTTTATTTTATGCTCATGCAATTTTAATTATCGAAAGAATTTGTAGCTGACAATCGAACAGTAATTCATGTAAACGGTGACCTTGTTGGTGCATCAATTCAATAGAAGCTCTTGATGGAGTTGGTTATGGAACTGCTAAGAAATTGCAGAAGACCAACTCCATCAGGGGTTTTTGTTCTCTTTCATAAATGCATCTGTTACTGTGAGAAGTTTTTCAACCTACCAGAATCATAAAATGAAGATGACGACAATTGTAGACATCATCTGATAGCAGGTCAAGGGAGCCAGGAATTGATAGCTGTGCACTACCAACATTGAAAGAACTCAACAAATATGGGGGGATAAGCAAAAAATGAGCTTCTGATTAGTTGAAAGAGCGCATTGGTTGGAAGAGCCCTTCTGTCATGGTGAACAGACACTCTTTGCAATGGCGGAATGACATCACTGGGAGAGGAGGATCAGAGGGTGATCAGCCAAGTCAAAAAGAGCTGATGAGTTGTTGGAATCCATTGACTGATACTGGCCAATGATGGCCATTTATATTTTTTTAATTCCTTTCCTTTTCTTTTGGTAATAGCCAAGTTGTCTCTCGGGAGACATTAAAATTGCGATGATAGATATAAAATACCAACTTCCCTCGATTTAATGTTTCGAAAAATCGCATGACATATATTTTTATATCTGCTGCGTCTTATGCATATTATTTTGATTATTTGATTTATATTTAGTCGATTTTATTAATTTAAAATAATTCAGCTTGTCTAATTTGTAAATTGTAATCTATTTTTTATTTTTTTTCTAAAGAATTAGCTTATATTAATTATATAACCCGTAATGAGCCGTGAATAGGATTCAAATTAGTTTTTAATGCAAGAGAATGAGGCGTCGGTGTTATAAATGCATTTTCTAGTATTATGATATTTTTTAATTGAAAAAAAATATTATTTATGCTTGATAAATTAAATTAAAAAAATACAAGAATTGATGAATTAAAAAAATGTTAGTATTAATAAAATGTTTTTTTAATGTTAATTTATCTACAAAATGACTTATTACTCAAGTAGTTATTATTTTTATTTTTTATAAAAAAATTCTATAAGCAAGTTTTTTCAATACATTTCTATAATTTAAAAGAATCAAGTTCAAATTAAAAATTTAATATTTACATGTGATTAAATAAATTGAGAACTATGTGTACAAATAAATAAATAAATAATTTTTATCATAATTATTGATGATATATAAAAAAAAACTTGAAAAATTAAAAAATATATTTATATCAAGATATTTAATCTTAAAAGACGGGATATTTACCTTGTTGTATTTGCTAAGTTTGTTTACTAAAATATTTTTTTATTCAAGTAGACAATAATAGAAATAGAGATACAAATCAAATTCATCACATAAAATAAAAGGTAAAAATAAAATATTATACAAGGCTGCACATATTAAAAATATTATCTAAAAATAATTTTTTTATTTTTAAAAAAGTTCATCCATACAAAATATATAAAAAATATAAATGAATAAGAAAAACTTTTCAAATTTAAATGCATAATTAAAAAAATAATTATCATTTAAAAGTGGTTCTGTAAAAGAAGAAGAAGAAGTACTAATTTAAATATAAATTCAAATAATTTAGTGAAAAATACATGAAAAAAATCATTAATTTAAAAAAAATAATTAGAAAACAATAGTAAGGGCCAACTATTGGCCTAGCAAGTCAGGCTAGCCTTGTCATCTGTTTTGTTGAGATTCTGTTTATCGTGGTGATTGAAAAATCAAGATTTAAGTTTTTTAACTGAAAAACTTATTTTTAACCTAAAATATCTATAAAATACAATAGAAATCATGATAAATCTATTTATATCATCAAAAAACCCAAAAAAACTGAAATTAATCCAAAATAAAAAATTAGCCCAATATGAGATCTCTATTTTCATGAGCTTTAAAGGTTAAAAAAAATAATTCTAGTATGAACTCCTCTCATTAAATATAATCATTTAACACAATTATTGTTTTCTTTTCTTTATGATCTGAATAACGCTACCCTTCTCTCTCTCTTTCTATCAAAAACTAAAATATAATAAAAATAATTTTTTATATAAAAAATAAATTAAAAAAACATTGAGAGACTAAAATTATACAGGTTGCATGATTTTTAAAATTTAAAGACTAAAATATATTTTTTATGAAACTTGAAACTTATAACAAGCCATCTATGTTTTTTTTTGTTTTTTTATAGAAAATCAAAATCAATTAATTTTGAATTTAAATTAAATCATTAAAATAAAAATTGAAAATCAAATAAAAAAACAAAAATTTCAGCAGAGCTCATCCTCCTATAGTAACGTGTGTCGTCAGATAATCAATAAGAGAGCTTTACGTATAGTGAAAAGGTGAAAACCTAAGATTTATACTTAATAATTGTTTGAAGTCGCTAAATGTTGAAAATGGAAGACGAAGAAGACACCATCCATACATGTTCTCAAACAGCTGGCTGCCTCTTTAAACTTAATCCATCCATCTATCTATATATATATATATATATAAAACAAAGTGAGCCCGCCTCGGTGCTCCTCCTATTCCCATTCCAACAACGCCAAACCAAAATATACATAAAAAGTATTTCAGACAAGAATCATGGATGGTCCCACAGACATCCCCTGCACACGTAACTCTGCGCTATGTCGCAAGGTGGGCTGAGTTTTTTAAGAATATATAATAATTTTTTATATATATAACTTAGGTAAGTGGAATGACTGGATTCAATCAGAAGACTTATCTATTCGTATGATAAAAAAACAAGAGAGAGAGAGACTGAATTAAAAGATAGAAAGCTATTATGACTTATTAGAAAAGAGTATAAAAAAATTATTAAATTTAATTTTTAATAAACTTAACATTTAAAAATCAAATTAGAAAACAATGTAAAAAAATAAAATAAATATCAATTTAAGTTAATATTTTAAACTTGTGATATACACCATGAAACTAGATTCATCGCATAAAAAATATTAAACTTAATTATTAATTAATTTAATTTTAAAAAATAAAATAAAAATAAAAATTCGGACATAAAAGATAAATCAAAATAAAAAAATAAAAAATAAATTTTAATAAAAATAAATTCACAAGATAAATTTTTTATGGCAAAACAGTTTTGGGAAGAGGAGAGAGAAAAATAATAATTTTTCAAGCTCCACCAATAATAACATGCATGTCACCATTAAAAAGATCTTGTTGTGATATTTCTAACATAACTATTAACGATGTGTTGTAGAAATCTATATGCATTGTCAGAACACGATAGCTCGTCTCTACATGTTAGTGTCTACGACATATTCGCTTCGCTGACAGCTCTGTATTGCATGTTTACCTAGCCCACCATATTGTTTTACATTCAATTTTGATCCTTGAGCATTTAATTATTTTATAGGAACAAAATTCTATTTTATTTTTCCAAATTAAATATCAACTTAGAGTCAAAAATTTTCTCTTGGACCACATCTCTAAACAACCAAATTATATCTAAAACAAAATTAATGTGAAAAAACTAAATTAAAAAAAATTAAGTAACTCGGTAGAAAAAAAATCCTAACTTGACCATGTAAATCAGTCCTTAGTCTTAGCAAAGCATTGAATTTTTTTTTTAATTTTTAATTTTAATCCTTGAATCTTTAATTTTTATAAATTAATGAAATTTAATTTGATTTAATTTTTCAAATTAAATAATGTAACATTTCTAGATACTGCAAGTTCCTCGTACCATGGTATAAAAATAAATTTAAAAGATGAATTAATATTAAAGAATAAAATTAAAAAAAAAACTGAGGAATAAAATCTTTTTATTATTGTGAAAATCCATAATGAAAACTCTCCCATGTCACAACACGCCTTTTAATTTTTCAAAAGACGACCAAGACTTCAAAAACAAAACAATATTGCAAGAAGACATGGATACGTCGCATCTGATGATACCATGTGAGAAATCGAGATCGCCTATCAGGTGGCAGAGCTCAATATGAAATTAGAAGAAGAAATTGAAAGGATTAGAATCTCTGTAAGAGAAGTTCTGAAAGAAATTCTAAATTCTTGTTAGGATTATTCATCTTAAATTATATATTGAATTAGATTGTGACTTTATAAATAGCCGAGGAATATTGAGTGTTCATTAAACAAAAATAAAATAAAATATCAAACGCAAACTTTTCTGAAATTCTCTCTCTTGGCTCTTAAGTTTTGCCATCGCACGACTGTCCGACTTGGCCAATAAGATCATCTCTGTCCTTGCTCCCTGGGTTATAAAATTGTTGCAGCAAAACATTCATTCAAGACAGGGGAAGAAGCGGAGTAGATAAAAAAGGAAGAATGAAGGCAGTGGATACGTTTACTCAGTTGGGATCTGTGATTGCGAGTGTTATGTTTCTTTGGGCTATGTTCAAGCAATATTGTCCATATCAGTTGCTAAACTATTTCGAGAAACACTCCAAAAGAGTCTTCACTTTTGTTTACCCTTTCATTCAAATTACGTTCAATGAATTCACTGGAGATCGTTTCATGCGTAGTGAAGCTTACTCTGCTATTGAGAACTACCTTGGCTCCAGTTCATCTATGCAGGCTAAGCGGCTCAAGGCTGATGTCGTCAAGAACGGCAGCCAGTCCCTTGTTCTTAGCATGGATGACTTTGAAGAGGTTACTGACGAGTTCCAAGGAGTCAACCTACGGTGGGCTTCCGGGAAACATCTTTCCAAGACACAATCATTTTCTTTCTATCCAGTAACGGATGAGAGAATGTACTACACGCTCACTTTCCATAAAAGACACCGGAATCTCATACTCGGGACTTACTTGAGTCATGTCTTGAAAGAGGGTGACGCAATCAAGGTGAAAAACAGGCAAAGGAAGCTCTACACCAACAGTGGATCATTCTGGAGGCATGTAGTGTTCGAGCATCCGGCTAGTTTTGATACGATTGCAATGGAGGCTGCAAAGAAGAAGGAAATCATGGATGATCTCATCACATTCAGCCAGGCAGAAGAGTTCTATGCAAGAATTGGAAGGGCTTGGAAGCGGGGCTATCTTCTTTACGGCCCCCCGGGGACTGGTAAATCCACCATGATCGCAGCCATGGCTAATCTTTTGAACTACGATATCTATGACCTCGAATTGACTTCCGTGAAAGATAACACTGAGCTGAGAAAGCTACTGATCGAGACAACGAGCAGATCCGTTATTGTGATCGAGGATATTGACTGTTCTCTTGATCTAACCGGTCAAAGGAAGAAGAAAAAGGAAGAACAGGAAAGGGGAGATGAGAAGGATCCAAAGCTGAAAGTGCCAAAGGAAGAAACAGACAGCAAACAGAGTCAGGTCACTCTTTCTGGGCTTTTGAATTTTATTGATGGACTGTGGTCAGCCTGTAAAGGAGAAAGACTGGTTGTTTTCACAACTAATTTCCTGGAGAAACTCGATCCAGCTCTCATCAGGAAAGGAAGGATGGACAAGCACATCGAACTGTCCTACTGTAGCTTCGAAGCATTCAAGGTCTTGGCTAAGAATTACCTTCAGCTTGAAACACACCCCCTGTACCCCAAGATCCAAGAGCTGCTGGGAGAAACCAAAATGACTCCCGCTGAAGTTGCGGAGCATTTAATGCCAAAGACTCTTCCCGGAGACAACAAGGTTTGCTTGGAGGGACTAATAGCAGGGCTTGAGAAGGCAAAAGAGGACGCCAGATTGAAAGCTGAAGAAGAAGCAAGAGAAAAGGGCTCGTCACCCGAAGAAAAAGCAACAGAAAAGGGCTCATCACCTGCAGAAAATGCAAAAGAAAAGGGCTCATCACCTGAAGAAAATGCAAAAGAGCAAGGAAAAGAGAACGGTTGGTGTGATAATGGAAACACAGAAATGAA